>OZ007510.1:12524032-12828827 GCA_963931865.1 Axinella damicornis | reverse complement strand
AAAGGTTTCTGTTATCTTGTCTGGCAGGTGGTGGGAAATATGTCCGGCTACTGTCTCTGGACCTCATCTGTGACCATCCCAACCACTATCAGGAATGGATAGATGGGGTAAGGCCCTGTTTAGAGTTTGGGAGATGAGTTACAGGCCTGCTTGCCTCCATCTACAGTGTGACCCCTCCTCCCCCCTCCCTCCCTCCCTCCCCCCTCCCTCCCTCCCTTCCCCCTCCCTCCCTCCCCCCTCCTTCCCTCCCTCCCTCCCTCCCCCCTCCCTCCCTCCCTCCTCCCCCCGTCCCTCTCTGGAGTTATCAAGCGGGGAAGGTATACTTAGAGCTTGGGAGGTCTGTGAGGACCTCTTGCAGTTTTCTTTGACAAAAGCACCAATCACTTCCCTCACTCTCTCCGTTCCTCCCCCCCCCCCCCCCCCCCCCCCCCCCACAGCTGAGGTCCCTCATTCCCACAGTACCACAGTGCACTATCTTTCCTTATAGCCAGGAGAAACATCGCAACGTGGACCCTGCTATTCTGTATCCTTTCCCAACTCAGTCTCCCTTACCCTCTCCTCTCCCACTCTTGTGCCCCATCTCCCACTCTGTACCCACTTCCCCTCCTCTCCCCTCCCCTCCTCTCCCACTCTGTGCCACCTCCCCTCCTCTCCTCACCCCTTCCCTTTCATCTTCCACTCTGTACCCACTTCCCCTCCTCTCCCACTCTTTGCCCCCTCCTCTCCCACTCTGTGCCCCCTCCTCTCCTCACCCCTTCCCTTTCATCTTCCACCCTATACCCACTTCCCCTCCTCTCCCCTCCCCCCTCCTCTCCCCTCCCCCCTTCTCTCCCCTCCCCCCTCCTCTCCACTCCCTCCTCCTCTCCCACTCTGTGCTCCCTCCCCTCCCCTCCTCACCCCTTCCCTTTCATCTCCCACTCTGTACCCACTTCCCCTCCTCTCCCCTTCCCCCTCCTCTCCCCTTCCCCCTCCTCTCCTCTTCCCCCTCCTCCCTCACTTTGTGCCCCCTCCGCCTTCCCTCTCCTTTGCACTCTGTGCCGCCTCCCCCTTACTCTCCCTTCCCTCTCTCTGTGCCCCCTCCCCTCCAATGGCTAATGGACCATCCCCTTGCTTAGTTGCTCAAGTACATATAGTGAGTCATATGTTCACTTTCCTTTAACTGTGGTGTATAGCTGGCTCAAGCGCCTTTGGGCAACCAAGTCATGTGACCATGAGATCACACAAAAGGATGCTATTTCTATGATCAAGAAGTTGAAGCCCAATATCACTCCTGAGGATGCAAAATTGATTGCCAAGGTAGGTTCAGAGGCCAAAGTTCATAGTTTGCTTCTCATTAGGACCCTTGAGCATCCTTTCTGAGGTTCCTATATACCGTATTTGGGTACGATTTGACCAATTAGACAGCTGTAGTCAGCACATAGCGCCAGCACTTGAATTGACGTTTTTATTTTTAGTCATCAAACCTTCACCTCCCGTCCAGTATGCCCACAACCACCAGTTCAGGCACACCTTCAACTACGGAGCAGCGTTGCGCTGGGATGGCTTTGTACTCCTCTTCAACCTCCTCTGTGAGAGGCATGAATCAAGGGTGAGGAAGGACGGAGGGAGGGAAGGAGGGAGTTAGGGAGGGAGGGATGGAGGGAGGAGGGAAGGAAGGAGGGATGGGGAAGGGAGGGAAGGAGGGAGGGAGGGGGATGGGAGGGGAGGGAGGAAGGGTGGAAGAAAGGAAAGTACGTATTCTGATCCTCCCCCACCACACACACACACACCCATGCACACACACACACTCACACACATGCACACATACACACACACACACACACACACACACTCACAGCTGTTCTCCATCTTCAAGCAGTACGCAAAGACCTACCCCAATCTTGGAATGTCCCTGGATGAATTCAAGCAGTTTCTTGTGGAAGAGTGCCATGTAAGGACGACTGAATCTGTCACATGCTCATCATAATAGAGTACAAGTACTTACCCCGTGCTCTTGCACGCAGCAGGGGTAGAGTGGTGAGTTTGTCTGTCAGTCTGTCTGTCTAGCACTGTTTGAGCAATGATGGCCTTGTTGAAGGCTTAATTCAGAATAGAAGCGTCTACATAACTCATAGACCAGAAAGTTGTGTGAAAAATTGACAATTAGCCCTGTTCTAATTTATACAACTTGACCACACCCAGTTTCTGACATTACTGCCACAACTTACGGTATCTCATTCTGCATAATATATTATGCGCATGCATGGTATTAAAATTGTTAGGCCCTAGCTATCTCATCGTGCAGTTGGCCCTAATAAAAGTAGCACACGGGGTACCCGGGTACGAACTCTGCTGAGCACCTCTAGTTTGCTAAGGCTTCAGTACTGGTTGGTAATTGGAGCTTTGACTTCCTGTTTAGGGACTGAATGTAGCCTTCTGATTGGTTGAATCTAGGCCTGGGCGATAGTGTAAAATATACTATCACGATACTATGGCAATGACTTTTCATGATAGTGAATACTATCGCGATAGCTGTTGTCAAATAACTATTAGGTAAATTTTAACTGTATGGTACTGTAATTATCACTCAATTATTTCCTGATAGGGAAAAAATTGTGCCGCGTAAATAATTAGTTTCGGAATGGCGTACAGAGATTCTGACTATAGCGTTCGTGATCGCTATCATACACTGTCCCAACCGTACAATATTTGTGTTGAAACGTACCTTGGTAGTGGAGATACCAGCGCTATTGCTCGATCGACGTTGGTCTTACGAAGGTCCCACAAAGATTCTGACCACACAGCTGTGATCACTGTCGTTCACTGACGCTTACATGCCAAAATTCACCGTGGTGGCGAAGTTGTGAGCGCTGTTGTCTTCGCCATTGCTAGCGATCGTCTGAGCGTGGTTGCCACGTGGCATATGCGTTAATTGCGATACTGCGCATGTGCAGTAACCACGTGACTATTCGAACTATGGACCCATTCACTATCGTATTCGTGAATAGTAAAACACTATCGCGATAGTCAATACTATCGATACTATCGCTCAGGCCTAGTTGAATCTTAGTCTATTAGTCTATACCCATGGCATGGGTTTCAGGTGGAACCATGTTATTGGCCAATATGGCTAACTTAGCTAAAGAGAGGTGTGGCCACGAATGTCATCATGGAGGTCAGATCATCCACTAGATGAGCAATAGCTTTCTCCGTTGGATGGCATTACCTCAAGCAAGTTACACACACTTATGATCGTTTTAATCTGCAGTGGGAGCAGCGTCAATGCCTGAGGGATGATATCCAGAACCTGGCGAATCACCATGACTACCACCATCGTTCCTTCAAGAAGCTAGTGGCTGAAAACAAGCCTTTTGAGTACCAGATGGCCAGCAACCTACTCTCATTCGCCGGATTTCTCAGGTAAAGACATTGTGGTTGTCATGCACCGCCCTTGTGATAGTCATGTGATAGCCGCATGACTGTATGTGTGGCATTAGGTACGGAGGTTACAATAGATTCTCTTCTCTACGTAGTTTTCTCCGGAGTAAAGACAACTCACCGATCAACCTCGAACACGAGACAGTGTACCAGGTAGTAATAAATTGATGCGGGATGGTAGCATAAGCGTACAATTGGCAGTGTAGGAAACATCATTCAAAAATATTAACCTCATGAATAGGATTTTAGGCACTAGCTTGCTATTGTTTCCTTTGGAACATGCGCCATGTACATAATTATATGTAGGGTGTTTGTTTGTATACTGTTTTTTCCTACTTTGTTTCCCTACTTTTTGGCATTACCAGAATGCTCACTGTTGCTGTTGAACACCCATCAGCTTCACACATGCTCCGTGTATCTGCCTAGTATGACTTCATGTATGAACTATGTCCTCCTTCTCCCTCCCTCCTTCTCCCTCCCCTCCTCCCCTCCTCCCTCCTTCTCCCTCCCCTCCTCCCTCCTTCTCCCTCCCCTCCTCCCTCCCCTCCTCCCTCTTCCATCCCTCCTCCCTCCCTCCCTGTTTTCTCTTCCCTCCCTCCTCCCTCCTCCATCCCTCCTCCCTCCCTCCCTGTTTTCCTCTTCCCTCCCTCCTCCCTCCCTCGCTCCTTCAGGATCCGACACAGCCTCTCTCACACTATTTCATTAACTCTAGTCACAACACGTACTTGGAGGCTGACCAGTTGAAGGGGAGGTCTTCAAACGATGCATACATCCGTGCACTGCTGCAGGGGGCACGCTGCATTGAGATTGACTGCTGGGACGATAGTGAGTAGAGGACGGGTCTGCTGGGACGATGTTGAGGGAAGGGGAAGTGGGCTGCTGGGGGTGACAGTGGGTGAGGGTGGGGCTGCTGGGGGTGAGAGTGGGTGGAGGGAGGGGTGAGGGTGTGTCTGCTGGCATGATGAGGGAGAGGGAGGTGTGGCTAGTGCTGCTGCGGGTGATAGGGGGGGTGAGGGTGGGGCTGCTGGGGGCGAGAGTGGGTGGAGGGAGGGGTGAGGGTGTGTCTGTTGGCATGATGAGAGGGAGGTGTGGCCGCTGGGGGTGATAGTAGGTTGAGTCACTGGAAGGTGGGGCGAGGGTTGGTCGGTCTGTTGGGACGATATTGAGGGAGGAGTGAGGGTGTGGCTGCTCGAGTGGGTGAGGGTATGCCTGCTAAGATGGTATTGAGGGAGTGGTGCAGGCGTAACTTCTGGGGGTTGGAGGGAGTGGTGGGGGTGTGTCTGCTGACATGATATTGAGAGGTGTGTTTTTGTGCCAAATCAGTAAATCTTGGAAACCATTTCCTACCAACTATGGCACATTTTGACCTGCCAATATTTTGAATTAGACCAAAATTGGTAGGAACAGCACTCCTGTTCTACAGGGTGACTGAAGTGCCATTCTGGAAGGTGTCAGTTATATTGCATACCTGAATGTTGAGGGAGGGGCGAGGGGTTGGCTGCTGAGATGTGAAGTTGCAATGTTCTTCTGGTGTGGTGTGTTCTTCTGGTGTGGTGTATTCTACTGCTTGTGTCATACATACATACATGTATCCTGATCATCCTAGGTGTTGACATTATCTCCCCTGTCCCCTGTCCCCTCTCTCTCTCCCATCAATCCTCTCTCCCTCTCTCTCCCCTCCATCCTCCTCTCCTCCCTCCTCCCCCCTCCATCCTCCTCCCCTCCTCCTTCTCTCACCATTCCTTCCTTCGCACACACATCCTCTCCTCTCTCTGCTCCGCACCCTCAGCCTTCAATGTGACTGGGCTGAGCGGTGAGCCCCTCATCTACCACGGCTATACGCTTACCACCAAACTGGCATTCAGGGCAGTCATCCAGACAATCAAGGTGAATGAGCAGCAGCTGGTTGAAGCAGCATAGTTGAGATCAGTGGGTGTGGCCAGCGTAAACACCAGGCAGCTGTGTGTCTCATTGTTGTTCCACTGCAGTAGCTGCTTAGCAATAGTATTTTGTTGTCAAGCTTCTGACGTGTTGCCAGCAGTTAGTAATCCGTAAACTGGACGTTGGAGTGAATAACTCAAGCAGTGAAACATTCTCCCCCACCTGACACACACACACACCGATGCATACGCACACATGCAGGAGTATGCCTTCCGCACCTCGTTGTACCCAGTGATCATCTCAATTGAGAACCACTGCTCTGCAGCTCAGCAGTCCAAGATGGCCAAGATTTTCCATGCTGTGATGGGGGATGTGCTCGTCCGGGAGAACCTCGTGGAACTGGAGGGGAGGGAGAGGCTTCCCTCTCCGCAGGAGCTACAGGGGAAGATCATTCTGAAGGGGTCGTTCAAGCAAGAGGTGTGTGAGTGGGGGAGGAAGTGGGAAAGATCAAGTATCTGTATGTGCGTGGGAATACATGTACATGGATGGTGGTGTGCATGGGAATGCATACATGCACATCATTGTGTTATGTGGTCTATCCCGTTCTTCAGATTAAAGGAACAGGTCCAAGGCCCACCACCGCCGCCAGAGTAAGCCCTGTCCACTGTAGTTTGTAATCCGCAATTCACATTTCACATTGTTAGCCAGTTGACTTGAATCCCAGTTTTGCTGACTTCTGTACATGAAACAAATCCGTTCTTCTCCTTCCCTCCTCCTCCCTTGCAGACCCAACGCAAGGGGACTACTGCCGCCTCCCCATTGAGGGGGGTGAAAAATACACAGAGGACAACTTCCGCCTCCTCTGAGGCTTCCCTCAACTCTCAGGGTTCACTGGAGGTGAGTTGACCTAGAGCTTCCCATCATGGTTGGTCTACCTAGCCTTTTCTGCCATCATGGTATGGTCTGGGAACTAAGGTTCACTCTTGTGACACAGCCCCAGTCCTAGACCAGTGAACGATAGCCTGGGAATAAGACTAAGGTCTACCCTCGTGACACAGCCCCAATGCTAGATCAGTGAATGATATAGCCTGGGAATAAGACTAAGCCCTCGTGACACAGCCCTAATCCTAGATCAGTGAATGATATAGCCTGGGAGCAAGACTATATGGCATACCAGGAGCCCATATACCCTCGTGCCTCGTGACACAGCCCCAATCCTGGAACAGCTTTGGAACGAGGCTAAGGTATTACTCTTGTGTCTCGTGACACAGCCCCAATTCTAGACCAGTGAATGATAGCCTGGGAATAAGACTAAGGTCTACCCTCATGACACAGCCCCAATCCTAGATCAGTAAATGATAGCCTGGGAACGAGACTATATGGCATACCAGGAGCCCATGTACCCTCGTGCCTCGTGACACAGCCCCAATCCTGGAACAGTGAATGATAGCCTGGGAACGAGGCTAAGGTATACTCTTGTGTCTCATGACACAGCCCCAGCCCTAAAACCCACCTATAGCCTGGGAATGAGACTAAGGTCTACCCTCGTGACACAGCCCCAATCCTAGACCAGTGAGACCAGTGAATGATAGCCTGGGAATAAGACTAAGGCTAGACCAGTACATGTCCCTTCTATCCCATCTTCTGCTCCCTTGACCCCTCCCCCTTCATATGATGTCCCCTCCTCCTTCTGTCCCATCCTCACTCCTTGTCCCCAGGAAAATTCCCTCACCAACCTTGGTCGGTCGGAATCAAGCGATCGTCCGCCCTCCCCTGTAGAGGTTTCAGGACCAGCAGGAACGGAAGTTGTGCTTTCCATCACATTCAATGAGCAGCCCTACAACAGAAGATCGGTAAGTGGCAGCTGGTCCGTGCTTTGAGCACCCTCATGATCTCTTACCTGTTACCATAATATACTAGGAGTTTGCAGGGCATGTTTGGGGCGAGCATGAACAAGTTGTATATTTGTTGATCAAATCACTGATTAATATTGAGAGGACAGTTGATCTATGTTTGAGTGATGACAAAGTATTGATATCTCCTGCTGAGCTGCTCTCATACTTGCACAACACGTACAAGTAGCATCTAGTAGCATCTACGGCGCTGCCATGCTGCTGAATGTGCATGGAGCAGTTGCATGTGCATGTCATCAGAATGGGAGAGCATATAGCACAACTTAAGGACACAGATCACAGCAGAAGTTATGACACTAAAAAATATACTTGTGCACTTTACAGCGTTGAAGCAGTCTGGCAGGTAGGTCCAGGAGCAGTCTCGAGCTCTGTCTCTGTTGTTGCCACCGAGGATGACTTCCTCGTTCTCTGCTGATGCCAGATCTGTCATGACTGGTCACAGTGAGTTTAGTGTTACCGTGTGCAGGCCAGTCAACTTCCCATCCGCTGGCGATAGCTAACAGGAACATCACTGCATGCAGGACATGTGATGGCTTGAAGCGCTCTCCCCGTCTTCATGAAATGCTTCAGCCACTCACCGCCCCACTATAGTCTCCATCCTTGCAAGGCCTTATTGAGGTAGACTGTTCATAGTTCGCGTCTCGGTTAGACAGTCTCCGCAACATCATGATATCAACGCTCAGTTGAAGCAACCATGTGTCTAACAAGTTTCTGCGCATGCGCTATACGTATCGACCAGTCAGTTGATGACATAAACAAACATACAAACAGAATTGGCATTGACATCGCTAGTATGTTCATTTGAGGTGCATACTTTGCCTGCATGTATTGTATAAAACACGCACACGCACACGCACACACACACACACACACACACACACATGCACACACAACACGCACACAACAGCTGAAGGAATTCACACGGTCACTGGAGAGAAGTGGCCAAGACTCATTCCTACCCGGGGACGACCAGGAACTGAGTTTTATGGTATGCTTTGCCAATAATCCCACAACAGCTGCAACTTGTAGCAGCTAGTACTTTGAGTCTTTGACTCATGAAAGAGCGCCTATGGATGGAGCACTTTACAGGTTCTCCTGGTTGCTGTTTTGCATATTGTGCTTGTACTAGCATCTAGTTGACGTGGTTTGCTGTTATGTTGAAAAGTAGTCTCAGAAGTGCTTGACAGATTTTTGTTAGTAGCAAACACAGTCCATGGAGCCTGCAGTACGCCTGGCAATGATGAAGTGCTGGTTTCTACTGCCCTCAGGCTGACAATCGTAGGCGAAAATGAGAGGTGAAACTACAACTACGCTGTGTTTTCCACCGAGTCAAATGAGAGGGAGGGAGGGGGGCTCTTTTGCAAATGGGCACTCTTTTGCAAATGGGCACTCTTTTGCAAATGGGCACTCTTTTGCAAATGGGCACTCTTTTGCATGACCAGTAATTCCACCTTCAAATGAGGCTGGTAATGTTCAGTAGCTATAGCCTAGGCTTTCTTTCTACTTCTGGAGATATATTGGAAGGAATCCCAGGAGAATTTCACGCCTAAGATGTGACCGTCACTGGAAGCGTTAGGAGCTCAGCTGCATGTCCTCCTGAATGTTAATCTGTCTTGTTTCTCCCTGGTTTCCTAAGTCGATCATGTACTGACAAGCATTATTATCTTTGGATACGAAGAATGCTGGTGCCCGTATCATGTGCAGAATCCTTCCTGGCTGTCCTTCTAATTTTAGTTCCAAGCCAGATCTGGGGATCCTGGGAATGGGAGCGATCTTGTTCATTGTGCTGATTGATAACCGGTGTGTGACTCTGTACTCCAGGAAACAGCAGACGACCTGAAGGCTCTGATAGTCTACTGCCGTGCAGTGTCCATTAAGCCGTGGAGCTGGAGGAAGCAGCGTCAGACCACTGTCAGTGAGATGTTCTCACTTGGAGAGATCACTGCCAACCGGCATTGCAAAGACTCCCCCAGAGGTGCTTAGTATACCTTTCCGTGAGGGAAGAGATAGCCTCGTTCCCGGGCTCCTCCGCAGCTTTTTGTCGCATACTGTTAATTAAACGGTTGCATAAATTGCAGTGTGCGACAATAGGCTGGGGAGGAGCCCGGGTTAGGAAAAGAGTGGACGAACTTCATTAGCTTGTTTGTTTATTCGTGATGACTGCCAGTCTCACAGCCCCTGCCATAACATTTCTTCCTCCATTACAGAGATGCTAGCATGCACAGAGCGCCAGCTCGTGAGGACCTACCCCCGGGGTGGGCGAATTGACTCCTCCAACTACAACCCCACACCCCTGTGGAACTGTGGGATGCAGATGGTGGCACTCAACTTCCAGTATCCAGGTACATGCACATTTCAGTATACCACAGTATACCTCAGTATACTTCAGTGCACCACAGTATACCACAGTAGTGTATCCCAGTGTAGGCAGTATAGTGACTGACCATGCACACCTCATTATTTGCCAAATGGAAGTGCCAAGTTGCCATGTTAGCCTGCATATGCATATCTCACAATAATCAGTATCTACCATGGGAGTATATATACTACAAGTACTAGGAGAATGCAGGGTATTGTTGGGCTCACCTGAGGCACAGCATACAGCCATAGGCTGACCGTGCAGCACAGCATATAAACTTGAGGGAAGCTGGGGGTGGGGCCTGAATATAAGGCTAAGTAGCTTCTTCCCAGAGCAAGGGCGCTGCAGTACACTACCTTGAGCCTCTGGTTGATGACGGTATGCAGTTTGCAGTTTCAAGTTTGTAGCTCATCCTCTGCTGCTGGCTCCACCACCGTCGTGCTGGCAGTCCAGAATGCGTGTGGCGATGCCAAATTACGATATATACCGTCATATGCTAAATGGGTCCTCACAAACAAATGGTCCATCCAGGACATCCTGAGAACACACTATGTGGGGTTCGCTTAGGCTCCCCCTATAATTATACTACTAGTATATCATAGCGCCTCTATCTCCCTTCAGATATATGGATGCACTTGAACCAGGGTCTGTTCCGATTGAATGGTGGGTGTGGCTATGTCCTAAAGCCAGAGGTGATGAGAAGACCCAATGCAGGAGGTAGGTATAATACCTCTTCTCTGTGTAAGAAGGCTGCTTAGTGTGATAAGTTTTGCCAGAGCCCTTCCTGATGACTGAGAATGATGTCTAATTTTTCCCCATGGATGGTGACTTACCCCTTGAGGAGTTCCCAATGCTCCCTGGTGTAGTATTGAGTCATGAACCTTGTTCTACACCATTGACAATTACCCGTTTAAAGCAGTCACTTGGCCCCCAAAATACTGGTCCCATAATTATGCTACTGTAGTTATTACCCCGCGCGCGCATGCGCGAAGCGGGGTTAAGCAATCGGTTTTGTCCGTCTGTCGTCTGTCGTCTGTCTGTCAGGCGAAGAAAATTGAAATCTCACCACATAGACCCTCATAAACCGTCGAAATGGAGTCAAACAATAGCAAATAGCAAAAAAAACTGCTCTATGTGTACCTGGCTGAAGTCAAGGCGCTCCGTTTGGCTGTATTTCGGCTATTTCCTACTTTTCATAACTATTCATAACCGGGCTCCACCTCTTCGTGACCTCAAGAGTCCCATCAAGAACAGGACATGCAGTGCATTTGGAAACTTATGCTTCGAGATGACCGCTAGGAAACAGTGTTTACTCACGATCTATGTACTTCACGGGTGTTGTGGCTATTGTTTCGGCTGTTTTTTCCAGCTATTTCCTATTATTCGTAATATTTTGCTGCACCTCTCCAGCTAGCTTCACAATATAATAATTATGTTGTATATACGGTAAGCGGTCACTCCCACACCTTGGATATGGCCATACACGAACACAGTATACGCGATAGCCGCCCGGCAGAGATGTCAACGTCGATTGTAGCTGCACTGCATGCATCCTGGCCTGTAGACGTTCATGATCAGCGCGGGGTATGTGTTCTATGAAAACCTCTAGTTATCATTGAGTGTTTGTACTTTGCTTCCCAGGCTCCGCCCCCTTTGACCCCTACATGTTTGAGCCAAACCCAGAGGTACCCACAGTTGACTTTGAAATCGAGGTATGCTCAGCAATCAAGTGTAGCAAGAAGTGAGATCAGTGGTCAGTGTACATGTAGTGAGATCAGGAGTCAATGTACATGCAAGGATCAGCGATCAGGGATCAGTGTAGTGTGACCAGTCAGTAACCAGGGATCGTTGTATTGGGATCAGAGATCAGTGTAGTGAGAGCAAGGATCAGCGATCTGGGATCAGCATAGTGGGATGAGTGATTAGCTAGTGTAGTGAGATCAGGATACAGTTTAAGATCGTAAATCACTGTACATGGTTCAAAATTACAGTGTGTATAATCAGACAATTTTCTAAGCTACTAAACGTTTTGTCCCTTAGCTGCTGTCCGGCCAGAGGCTGTGTTTCATGAAGAAGAAGTGCACTCAGATTTACGTTGAAATACAAACTTACGGCATCACTGAAGACTGTGTTGGGATGAAGCCAGCAGTGGTGAGTGAGTGTTTTGTCACCCCCCCCCCCCCCCCCCCCCCCCCCCCCATAGCACAGTGGTCACATTTTCTCTCTGCCCACAGAACAGTGAATCCTTCTGGCCCCAGTGGCCGGAGGGGGTGCACAAGTTGGAGAAAAGGATCCTCATGCCAGAGCTTGTAAGTCCACCATCATCTTATGTTCATGTGCATTATGCTTTTGAAATGTCTCTCCATCTCCTTCCAGTGCCTGGTGTACTTCAGGGTGGAAGTGCAGTTGAGAAAGCGGCAGCTGTATGGACAGAACTGTATCCCTCTCATCAGCCTCGTGCCAGGTACGGTTGGTCTCCCTGACATCCCCTCTCCTTTGTCCTCCCTCCCCTTCTCCCTCTTCTGAGAAGGAGTCTCTGATACTGTGTAAGTATCACCATAGTACTTAAGCTATACCGGAAAATATCACAAGTTTGTTGCCGTAGTATTGTTACGAGTGCGAATCACGAGTAACAATGCTGAAGGCGACAAACAAGTGATATGTTTCTGGTATAGCTTGGTACTATGGTGATACTAATTTTATCATACAAACCTGGAATTTCGTTGCACCTCTACCAATGAACGTAGCGAATGTGCGTTACCATAGCGTGCTCATGGCGACAATATTTTCACTTCTGGTTGCCAACCCTTCGCGTTAGTACAGCAAGCTTGGGCGAGAAGGCCTGCGTTACCAAGCCCAAGGCGGAGCCACGCCGATAACTGGCAGCTGTACGGTCGGTCGACGCTGGGAAGTTGTACGGTCCATTTCAAATGGAGTATACGAACGAGTTCAACCTCGACTTCCGGAAGTATCGAGATGTAAGTCAGCCCTCTTCAGGAGCCCAAAAGGTAGTCAGTACCATCTCGTCCAGGTAGTCTCTGGCATGAAACTATCACAGATTTGTTGTAGCGCATGTGACATAATTATACTGTACATAATACGGATATCTTGCGTGACCTACAGTACTAATACGGATTTTTCACGTGACCTACAGTACAAAATACGAGTTTTTATCAACTGCGCTTGCGTACCAGGCTTTTCCATTGACTGCTGTACATTATTCAAACATAGGTGTATGACTTACAAGCTGTATTGTGGACTATACAAGTATGTACTTCTCCTTTCATCCAGGCATCAAATTCATCCCCTTGCGCACCTCTGGAGGGGAGCTGATTCCAGATTCCGGGCTGTTTGTTCGTATTAAGAAGATGGAGGAGAGCATTGGGCATCACAGTGGCCATCGAAGCTCCCAACTGAAACGCCAGGAGAAGGTCTCCATGGATGAAGGGGGAGAAGATTCTGGTGGCAGGTGGGCAGAGGGCATTGATGTGACGCAGTCCATCCCTCCTTCTCGTGGGAAAGTATCACCAAGACGACATGATTCTGCACAAGGTTCAAGACCCCTGAGCAGCCCTCCCATACTCGGAAGCTTTGAAGAGGGGGAGGAAAATAGCAATGGGGTCGCAGTTGGTTTCAGCTACCCACATCAGCAAGTGGGTGATAAGCAGCTGAAGGTTGTTGCAGAGGTTCACTCGGAAGCAGATGATTCTAGTGCCAACAGAGCGGTGCCCAAGGAAGATCGCCAGGAGAAAACTGTCGTCTTCTCTGTAAAACCGACAGCTGGTACAGGAGAAGACGAAGAGGGATTGCCAACAGTGTCCTTTGATCCAGAAAAGGAGTTCCATCTGAGACTAACCGTTAGAAAAGGAGAAGATGAGGGAGAAACCACATTCATATGATGGACTTTTATAATAAGTGCAAAGATGACAATGCAATACATGTACATCAGCTTTTTTTTTTAAACTTTTTTTTTTACTCTCCACTCCTAATAATTGAACAACGAGCATTCCTGCATGATAGTCATTTCATTGTGGCAAGGATACTTGCAATGAATCATTGGTTGTGGTTGCATGAGCTATAATATAATTATACGATCGAGGTATATAGCCTCGTTCCCAGGCTATACGCCCAGGTAGCTGCGAGCGAGCCTGGGAACGAGGCTAGGTTATAGTATGCAGCTAAATTCGCCCCGGCCATTCCAAGTCTAGAGTGGGAGGAATTGGAACCAGGCATCCGGATGTAATTACTGAAAGATATTTTTGCCATGGCGGCTGACTTTCTACCCTCTGAGCGCGAGCTGACCCGCTCGGAGGAAGAAGAGAAACTTCTCAGAGACATCAGAGAAGAGAAGGAGAGGCTCTGGCTCGAGATACAGGTTGGTAAAAGGTTCAAGTCTGTGGCTATAACTTGGTCGTCAGAACTGTCTCACATTTCCAGGACTTGAGACGGCAGATCATAGACATTGACAACGAGCTGGCTGCTCTTGACGAAGCAAACGATGAGTGAGTGTTGAACAAGGACTAAAAGGCTTGAGCTCAGATGGATGAGCTTCTAAATCCTCCATGAACTATGCTCGTCTCTTCTCTGTTCTCCAGGGAGATACGTGCTGAGAAGGATAAGCAAAGAACCATCAGGACGGGACGCAATAAGTTCAACACCAGTCCGAAAGAAGTGAGGTCCCTGGGCTACATACACTATTGAGTAGTGTACTTGAGCTCTGCATGAGATGGATACGTCTCCTCCCTCCCTCCCTCCCTTCCTTCCTCCCTCCCTCCCTCCCTCCCTCCCTCCCTCCCTCCCTCCCTCCCTCCCTCCCTCCCTCCCTCCCTCCCTCCCTCCCTCCCTCCCTCCCTCCCCCCCCCCCCCCTTCCTCCCTCACTCCTTCCTTCATCCCCCCCTCCCACCTGCTTCTCCCTTTTCCTCCATGTAACTCATCGTAGGGCATCAAGTTTCTCCAGTCCCATAACCTCATCGGAGAGTCGGCTGCTGATGTTGCAGAATACTTACTGAAGGGTGAACTACTGAACAAGAGAGCCATTGGAGACTACCTTGGAGAAGGGTGAGCATACTCTCAGGGGGGGGACTACTTCAACAATGGGTGTACCATGGCACACTAAATTGACATGCACGTAAATTATCTGGTTGTGCAACAGTCACCACCTAGTCACATGATGTCAACCAATTTTGTTGTATCTTGCCTACAGCTCATAGCCTATAGCCAATAGCTCATAGCCTATAGCCAATAGCTCATAGCCTATAGCTCATAGCCTATAGCCTATAGCTCATAGCCTATAGCCAATAGCCTATAGCCTGTAGCTCATAGCTCATAGCCTATAGCCTACAGCTCATAGCCTACAGCTCATAGCCTACAGCTCATAGCCTACAGCTCATAGCCTACAGCTCATAGCCTACAGCTCATAGCCTATAGCCAATAGCTCGTAGCCTATAGCTCATAGCCTATAGCTCATAGCCTATAGCTCATAGCCTATAGCTCATAGCCTATAGCTCATAGCCTTAGCTCATAGCCTATAGCTCATAGCCTATAGCCTATAAATCATAGCCAATAGCTCATAGCCAATAGCTCATAGCCTACAGCTCATAGCCTATAGCTCACTAGCCTCATTCCTAGGCTCCCCCCCCCCTGTGCGTGCGGTGAAGAAAAATACGGAGGGCCCCCGTATTTTCCGTCGGCGCGCGCAGGGGGAGGAGCCTGGGAATGAGGCTAATAGCTCATAGCCTGCAGCTCGTAGCCTACAGCTCATAGCCTATAGCTCATAGTCTGTATATAGCTCTGGGATCAGTGAACTCAGTTCAAGCCAGTGTGTTTGCCCCTCAAGAAGCGCTGAATTCAAACAATCTAAAAATTCATGTTGACAGAGTGTGAGCAGTGCTTTGTCTTTGTCTACAGCTGGTTTATAACTTTTCATTGTTGTGACAGTGACGATATCGATGGTGTGTTTAGATTCCCTCTCCCCCTCATGTTTCACAGCAAAGAGTTCAACATCGAAGTTCTGAAGAAGTTCATTAGCATGCACAACTTCAAAGGCCGTATCATTGTAGATGCATTAAGGTAGGCCATTGTTCCTCGTGGAGTGCTGCTACCTGTTGCCTTTCAGTGTGTTCTGCAATGGTATTCCATAAACATGTTTTGTTTATCATGTGCCGGGTTATGTTTTGTGGCTGAAAAGAGTGTTTCAAGTCCTTCACATGCACACACCACACACTTATACACGCTCACACACATGCACCAACACACACATCCACACACACACACCCACACACACATGCTGACACACACACACACACACATACCAACAGAGCATTTCTTGCAAGTTTTCACCTCCCTGGAGAGGCCCAGAAAATTGATCGTATTATGGAGTTGTTTGCTCAGAGATATGTGGACTGTAACCCTGAGGGAGAACTGGCCAATGCTGGTGAGCCTCACCCCTCCATCTGATCATAGATCCATTTATACATACCCTATCTTCTTCCTCCCCTCTCCCGACTCCCCACTCCACTTCTCCTCCTGCCTCTCCCCCTTTTCCTTCCCCCCCTCCCCCACTCCCCTCCTCCCTTTTCACTCACAGACACAGCCTACGTCCTCTCTTACTCTATCATCATGCTTCATACCAGCCTGCACAATCCCAGTGTAAAAGACAAACCGACTGTCGAACGCTTCATCAGCATGAACCGAGGCATTAACAATGGTGGAGACCTATCCAAAGACCTCCTCAGTGTGAGTGAAAGGGAGGGAGTAACGAGGAGAGAGGAGGAGTGAAGGGGGAGAGAAAGGGAGTGACAGGGAGGAGGAGGAGTTACGGCAAGAGAGGGGTGACAGTGGGAGAGAGGAGTGATGGGGAGAGAGAGGGAGTGATGGGGAGAGAGGAGTGATGGGGAGAGAGAGGGAGTGATGGGGAGAGAGGGAGTGATGGGGAGAGAGGGAGTGATGGGGAGAGAGAGGGAGTGATGGGGAGAGAGAGGGAGTGATGGGGAGAGGGGTGACGATGGGAGAGAGGAGTGATGGGGAGAGAGAGGGAGTGATGGGGAGAGAGGGGTGACGATGGGAGAGAGGAGTGATGGGGAGAGAGAGGGAGTGATGGGGAGAGAGAGGGGTGACGATGGGAGAGAGGAGTGATGGGAAGAGAGAGGGAGTGATGGGGAGAAAGTGATGAGGAGTGAGAGGGAGGGAGAGGGGTCTTGTGATGTCACTTTATGGAGTTGGTGCATGTATATTAATGCTGACTGACTACTCAGTAAACTTGTATAGCTAGCTCATGGTCCATCTCCTCCCTCGCACACACACACATGCACACGCACACACACACACACACACACACACACACACACACTCACACATACTTGTTTCATAGGAGTTGTATGAGAATGTGAAACGAGAGGAGTTCAAAGTGCCAGGAGGAGATGGGAACCTGGCAGAGACCTTCTTCAACCCGGAGCGAGAGGGCTGGCTCACAAAGGAGGGAGGAAAGTACAAGTCCAAGCACCGCCGCTGGTTCATCCTCAAGGAGAGCATCCTCTACTACTTCAAGCAACCCACAGTGAGCTGCACCCACTTGGCATGTGTTACCACCTCCGGGTCTTTTTCAAAAGCCAAGCATGTTGTGCATGAATTCAGTGTGCGCTGTTCATGCTGCTTGCTCTCTAAATGGAGATGCAGTGACAGGATGCTTCACTTTAATTATTATGCCTTTTCAACAAGTTATGCCCTTACAAGGTTACCTGCATTCGTGATTTAGACTTTCATAACAGGGTTCTGCCATGAGGAGTGATAAAAATCGAGACTTAGTGACAGTTAGTGTACAGAAATGGGATCTGATATTGTAGAACAGATGGCTGGTGGTTGCATGGGGCCGACCACCTCTGACTAGTGGGTAAAACCCGCCCTGCACTGCACAATTGATTGGTTACATTTTAGCATTCTCTCCCAACCTGTACTGCAGGATAAAGATCTGATTGGCAGTATACCTCTTGAGCAACACCTAAAAGTTCGGCCAGTCATGGACCCAAAGGCTCCCCCTGTGAGTACAGTCACTCAATATGGAAGTAGATTCACTATAGTGGTGTGACCTCAATTACAATCACTGACCACAAATCTTCTTGTGTGCACAGCACTGCCTTGAAATCTTCTCTGAAGTGGGAGTTATCAAAGCTTGGAAGAAGGACTCCGATGGAAAGGCAGTCCCAGGTATGCAGCCTTGTGCCAGATCTTTCCACTCATTATACAGCATGCAGATTGTAAAAGTTGGGTGGGAAGATGGCTAGGTGTAGTGTGCATCTCTACATGTGTGTGTGTCAATTGAAGCCATTTCCCCGCTCAAATATACTGGCTCATTTCTCCAATGAGTAGCTTAGAAGCTATCGGAAGGGTGCTACTCCAGGAGTACGCCCTACCACCAGCTATAGGTAAGAACACTAGCTTACTAGGCAGGCTGGACCAGATTGAGATGGAGATAATATTATCATCTGGTCTTTAATTACCTGGGCGATAGAGGCAGTACAACAAAAGGTTTCTGTGTTCTCAGCTTCTTTCTTACATACAGAGGCCTTGGAAGAGAATCGACATGAATGTTAATGAGTTTCTTTGCCTAGTTGATTAATTTTGCTGAGCGGAAGTCAATTTTCGTCCGACCTCTACATGATGAGCTGTCCGGTGCTAGACTCCTCATGTAGGCGAATGAGGGGACAGTAACTGCAGTGATAGCCTCGTTCCCAGGCCGTGTGATATCCACGCGGCCTGGGAACAAGGCTACTGGAGCAAGCAACACAAGTGACGCTACTTGTACTGTACACCTCTCCACTTTTCCCTCCTCCTACACACAACACACACATCCACATCCAGGCAACCACGATGTATATCGCTTGCAGGCCTCCTCTGAAGAGGATGTAGAAGAATGGATAGCGTGTATCCAGGCCAGCATCCAGCAAGAGTCTGTCTTTGATGCCTTTGAGCAACGCAAGCAAAGAATTGCCAGCGTGCAGGGGCTCGAGCTGCCAGGATTCGATTGACAATGTTTGGCAAAAGTCTATTCATTTTGTACTTAAATTTGTGTTCCATGTTGTGGCACTACCCTAAGAGTGACAGCATTAGTTGTACCTATATTATTGTGGCGGTTATCCCCATTCAAATTTTCATTTCACTGCACATACATTGTGTTTTGTACATTGGTATATTATCAAGCTTCAGTATTGAGTATACATATGGGATGTGACTATATATGATCACATGACTCATGAATGATTGACACGGACCTAGTACCTGTGTGATATTATATGGTTGACTGGTTGAATAATATGTTCCGTCTCAGACTTGAGCTGGTTTGCCTGTACATAGTCACCACTAGCTGATCTGATGCATGTGCACGGTTGGCATCCCATCATCGCATTTTCATTTCATTTTGACTTGCTTCTGTTGCCTAGGCTACATGCCAGTGACAAGAAAAAGGGGGGAAAAATAGGCTAACCTACTCCATCATAGCCTCGTTCCAACTTCCCAGGCGCTCGGTAATCGGGGAGTATATTACCAAGCACCTGGGAATTGGAATAAAACCTAATAGTTACATGACTAGTGTGTCTCCTTACTGGTACGATGGTGAAGGAGCAGGTGAGGTTCTCTGACACCCTCAACAGACCCCCTGCATTGTCAAACTCCCCACAGTAGTTGGGAGCACTGAACACTGTCACCAACTGCATCAGAGTACAGTACACTAACGGTGTACAACAGTTGCATTCCAACATTCAATGCTGTGTAACATGCATGGCTGTGATCTGTTCCACTGACCTGTCTTCTCTGGAAGAATTGATATCCATCCTCAACCACCTGCAATTGTGGAAGAACATCACTCAACGTGATACGAATGGACCATATATACAGCATAGCACTTAATATTTCCCTGTCACCTAAGCCTTCATAGCTATTACTGTCTCATGGATCCAGTTTGGCTATCCTCGTTCCCAGGCACTCCCAAGCGTGTGGGGAAAGCCGTAAATGACCATCTACCACTTTCATTACACACGTCACACACAACAGTACTTAGTAGAAGAACAAAAAGTTTTATCCAATGCACAAAGACAAAAGAAGGCAGCTTACGAACCACTGCAGTATATGATTTCAGAAACCAGCTGCACATTATGAATTGAGTGCGCAGGAGCTCATAAACCACATGAATAATGAACGGTTTACCTGGTGTGCTCTGCAGATGAGGCTCAGACCATGGGTCTCCAGAAACTCCTGGACGATGTCCCTCCCAAAGGTGTAGGAGACACCCCTGTCACTCTCACCCCATCCCAGGATATCCTGCAGCAATTATATACCACAAGTGACAGAAGCCGAGTGAGAAGGTCTGAGAAACAGGGGGTAACCTCGTCTCATTCCCAGACCCTCATGCAATATGCGTGGATTAATATTGGAGCTTAAATATGAAACTGACCTCATCCGGGTCTGACCACAGCAGATCACAGACAAGGCCCCTGTCTGGCACATCAAGAGGACGTTCTATCTCTCGAAGCTGGAGGAATATGTCAAGGAGATGGAAAAAATTATTTGTGTCATGCGTTTAATATGCAGGACTCCCAGGTGGACCAGCTGTTCTATGCTGGTGGGACATTTCCTGTCAAAATTTAAACCTATCTATCTCCATGGCATCTATGTAAAGGAGGGGAAGAGAGAGAGGAGGAAAGGAGAGAGGAGGGAAGGAGAGAGGAGGGGAAGAGAGAGGAGGGGAGGAGAGGGGAGGGGAGGAGAGAGGAGGGAGGAGAATGGAGAGGGGAGGAGAGAGGGAGAGGAGAGAGGGGGGGAGGAAAATGGAAGGGGAGGAGAGAGAGAGAGAGGAGGGGAGGAGAGAGGAGGGGAGGAGAGGAGGGGAGGAGATAGGAGGGGAGGAAAGGAAGGGAGGAGAGAGGAGGGGAGGAGAGAGGAGGGGAGGAGAGAGGAGGGGAGGAGAGAGGAGGGAGAGAATGGAGGGGAGGGGAGAGGAGAATGGAGGGGAGGAGAGAGGAGGGGAGGAGAGAGGAAGGGAGCAGAGAGGAGGGGAGGAGAGAGGAAGGGAGAAAGGAGGGGAGGAAAGAGGGGGCCGGAGGAGGGGGGGAGGAAAATGGAGGGGAGGAGGGGAGGGGAAGAGAGAGGAGGGGAGGAGAATGGAGGGGAGGAGAGAGGAAGGGAGGAGAGAGGAGGGGAGGAGAGAGGAGGGGAGGAGAGAGGAGGGGAGGAGAGAGGAGAATGGAGGGGAGGAGAGAGGAGGGGAGGAGAGAGGAAGGGAGCAGAGAGGAGGGGAGGAGAGAGGAAGGGAGAAAGGAGGGGAGGAAAGAGGGGGAGGAGGGGGGGAGGAAAATGGAGGGGAGGAGGGGAGGGGAAGAGAGAGGAGGGGAGGAGAATGGAGGGGAGGAGAGAGGAGGGGAGGAGAGAGGAGGGGAGGAGAGAGGAGGGGAGGAGAGAGGAGGGGAGGAGAGAGGAAGGGAGAAAGGTGGGGAGGAGAAGGGAGGGCAGAGAGATAACATCAAATGTGACAGACACTAGTGGGCGGTGCAAAGGGGTTGATACATGCTGGTCCTGGCGTACCTGATCAAGGCTTTTGAGGTCAGGAGAGAGACCACCGTGCATGCAGAAGATGGTATCCTCCACCAGCGCAACTGGGGTTGGAGGGAGAGAGAGAACTACTTGACAGTCTCCAATGTACTTCATAGGTATTCACAAGAGCGCATAAGTAGATCGCCCGTCTGGGCGATCTACTTATGCACTCTTGGTATTCATTGCACAAAGAGTGATGTATGTAGGAGTGACACGACTGTGATTACATCACTGACGTCTACAGAGGCTGTATCACAGATTTGAAAGTCAGCGGTACATCATCTGAGTACACAAACTTCCCATTCAAAGCCGACAACTTATATCATCTCGCCAGTCCCCCTCTCTGCAAGTGCAAGGTGTGCTACAAAAAGATGCCTGTGGCCTCCGTCTAGGCCTTCCCTCCTCTTGTTACTAAACACCTGGAGTTAGGGTGACAAACGTACCTATGGGCAGACAGTTGAAGCAGTCGGTGAAGGTCTTCCAGAGCTTGATGCTGTATCGCCTCTTGCACTCATCATAGAATCCATAGATCCTGGACAGACAACAAACATCCATAACTTGTGCGTGTAACGTCTGTGCCAATCCTGTCACTGCATTGCTAGAGTTGTTAACGTAGAGATAATATGCCCTTGGGTAGGTTTGTTGGCACCATGTTGCCTATGGAAGTGCAGGAACTCTTTCACCCAGAAAGGTTAATGCTCAATACACACGGGATGGCAACAGTATACTGACAATTAATGCATAGCCCAGATCTCCTCAGTGCAGTGTGGCTGACCAGTAGCTCCAGCATCAGAGACAGGTCATAGGACTAAAGTACCCAACACTCAACAGAGATGGCATACTAGCTTTCTTCCTCCTGGTAGCAGGTATTCGATAGCAGTCACTTTTCTCAGCATTGCTGCTCCTCACTTCATCCAGCGATCACACTTTACACACCCCATGTCATCCCACCATAAGAACACAGTCATAGCGCAGTGTAAAAGGGGGGAATTCCCATGCATAATCCCAATAAGAGATGGGCCCAAGACATTAGATGTGGACTGTGTGCATACTTGCCTGTTGATGCTCGCACACTCGTGGTTGCCCCTGAGAAGGAAGACGTTTTCAGGATACTTCACCTTGTAGGCCAGGATCAGGCAGATTGTCTCCAGAGACAGCTTCCCTCTGTACAAGGCACAGTGTGAATGTTATTACTAGATCCCTTCTTCTCTCCTCCCTCCTTCTGTCCTCCCTCTCCATCAAATATTTACAACTGAGAGAAATTCATACTTATAGCTCAGGGGGGTAGGACAAGGTCTGTGACACCATAGAGCACAACGATATACAAAAGTACGCGGAATATAGTGACAGATCTAAAGTGTACCAGGGCTTAATTGCTCTATTGACTTCCTATATTCCTGATGCTAAACACTTGAGTGTGGTAGACAAGTCTGCATTCATTGATATTCACAGTGAGGCTGCATGTCACAAGCATAACTACTCATGTACAGGCACTGTATAGTGGCCTATTAGTATATAATTCACTCGCAGTCTTTTTGTGGTGAGGAAGCAGAAAGCAACCTTCTCCCGTGGAAAAGAGGTAGAATGACCTTGCATCACAATGACATCATACGGACAGACAGCGCATACTTGTGACCTCCTACCATGCTTACAGCTGGGGCAAAATAAATCCTCAGGTGTGCTATTGTAAACGGGCAATTGATTTAATTGCAGAGCAAATTGGCAGACATGCATGGCCTACCTGTCGACATAGTCTCCCAGGAAGAGGAAATTGCAGTCCGGTGGATAGCCAACCTTGTCAAAGTGCCTCAGGAGGTCTTCATACTGCCCGTGTATGTCACCACAGATCACGACAGGTGCACAGAGCTCCAGCATCATTGGCTGGGAGAGGAAGAGCTCCCGTGACTTTGCACATAGCTGCCTGATCTGGCTCTCAGGAATGTGCACCTACGGAAATAAATTAACAACTCCAGCCTCATGAACCTAGGTACTTGAACAGGGACAAGTGGTATTGCAATAGATTGTGGACCAGATGAGCATATAAAATTTGGTCCACACTACAGCCAGTATGTATATTCGCTTTCATTTTTGTACTGCTGAGAGACAGACATGACAGAATCTCACCTGCTTTCCGGGATTGTTTTTGTAGCCCAGTAGCTTGCTGATTACAAGGTCCACGTCCAAAGTCCCAGCCTGGGGCACAGTTACGGGGGGGTCAGCTGCAGAAGGTTCCAAGAGAGGGTTTTCATCCTCTGTCATTTTCGAGCTCCAGCCTAGCTAGCTGCAGGCAAAATTGACCGCCAGTACTTTCGTTTCCATGGAAATTAACTGAGCCACAAATTTGTAACCAGTCACCCGTAAAATAGTGTACATTTTTTTGACCAATTCTCGTAAATTTGTCTTAAGCGCCCGCAAAAATTGACAAGCGAGGCAAAAATCGTTGGCCAGAAACAGAAAATGGCTAGTGCGGTGAGGGCCAGCTGGAATTGGCTGAAAATGGCCTGGTCAACGCAGCCAGTTCTATTCTTATCCTGCGTGTTAGGAACTGCAGGTAAGGAGGGACATGAGCTGATTCTAGATGCACACATGGACTCCTGAGGAAGTATTTGTAATGAATTCCCCCCTCCACACAAACCCTGCAGGTCCACTGTTTGTGCTGTTTGGCCCTGGGACAGAGCAATGGGAACAAGAAAGACGTAACTGGCCAACTCACTACAGAAGTGAGTGGAATCTACACATTAACTCATAATTTACCCATTAGGGGTCAAAGGTCAGTGGTATGTCCTTCAATGCTGTACTGTATTAATGGGCATGATCAGCTTGGATTATTGACTGCCCTGACTCAATACTCATTCCTAGGACACTCCCACTCAAAGAGAGACCTATCAATACATTAAGATTTTTAACCGTGTGTTTGTATGTAGCTATGTGTGTGTGTAACGGAAGTGGGATGTTCGTGGGACAGGACTTGACTAGTGACATGCGACCATTGTACTTCAATTTACTGAACCTCGAACTTTGCGAACAATGTTCGAGAACATTGGGCATGGGCTGGAATCTCCGGAACAGCTGGCGGATGCAATCGGGGAGCAGCAGTCGAATCGGACGCAATTGGGAAGCTGCAGTCGAAGCAATCAGGGAGCAGTGAGGGCTGAAGCGGACACAAACGTGGAGCAGCTATTGAAGCCGATCGATGCAATCGGGGAGCAGCAGCTCTGCACAGAGAGCTGTCCGGCAACAGATTATTCAAATAGGCGAACGAGGGTCGCTCGCTCAGCTACTTGTATACTTATACTGTTAAAAAAAACACTATGCACTTAACTTTTTCCACTTGATGGATGGGGGGGGGGGGGGGGGGGGGGGGGGGGGGGTTGGAACATGTAATTCTTTATGCCTGAGGGGTAAGGTGGTGGGGTTAGGGTAAGTGTTAGGCTGGGACAGGTTCTGTTTTGGAAATGAACGTGCCTCTAGCGTCGACACTGTATTAAGTAGCTAGAACAAGGCTACTTCAACCATTACAGTACTATACTAGCTTAGTATGTTACAAGTAGCTTCACTCACTCAGCTATGCGTGAGCAATCCGGCTCCAAGCAGCTCTCTGTGCAGAGCTGCTGTCCCCCGATTGTGTCCGCTTCGGCTGCTGCTCCCCTGCTTCAACTGCTGTCCCCGATTGCATCTGCTTTAGCTTGCTGCTCCCCGATTGCATCTGCTTCAACTGCTGCTCCCAGATTGTGTCAGCTTCAGTTGCTGCTCCCCAATTGAGTTCGCTTCAGCTGCTGGTCCCTGTTTGCGTCTGCTTCAGCTGCTGCTCCCTAATTGCGTCTGCTTCAGCTGCTGCTCCCCAATTGCCTCCGCTTCAGCTGCTGCTCCCCGATTGCATTCTCCAGCCGTTCTGGAAGGCTCAATGTTCTCAAGCATTCGAAATTCGGCCTGATTGGAGGGTATCAAGGTATGAAGGTCGCACACACATCACTAGCATGCGGCTAGCCGGCTATCGAGACCGCAGTGATGTAACCACCCCCGTTGCAAGTGTGACGGACATTCAAGTGTGACAGAAGTGACGGATATATATAATACAGACGCGATGTGACTACGCTGTACGATTAGTTGCCTCACACTAAGGCGCTCGGCAAAAATCATAATGTAGTGATGGTGCATGGTGGTATTCCCCCAGGTATGTACCAATACCATGATTCTGCTGCTATTGACTTGTATTCTAGGACCAAGTAAACAGAAGACAAATGAGGAGACTTCATTGCAGTGAATGTCATATGTTCATGTCTATCAACAGACTGTGCAATGCATATTTCTATGTATCTAGCTATATACTATGCAGTTCCAATAATGTGGTGGACAATTCCAGTTCCAAACCATCCTCTACTAGCACGTTATTCCTGTTGAAGTGCCAGTGTCCAGCGGAGCCATACATGCAGTCACTGCTTTCAGTGGCTGATGCTATGCATTTCGATAGTCAGAATTTGCATAGTTGGGTTTTCCCCCTTGGTCAGCTGAAATGATAGTAATCCTCTCCCTCCTTCAAATTCAGCGATGCTAAATTTGATTCAAACCCACCATCAGTTAATTCCTACACAAGAAAGAATGTAATAGACGGAATAATTAAAAGCTCGCAGAGTTCAAGTGTGCAACAAAGACAACATACAGTCTCACCCATTTTATGCACAGAAGAAACGGTGGTTTTGCTTTAGTGAAGTGCACAATTGGAATTCTTGGCTTAGGTGCCTCCTGCATGCAGGGTATAGTGAGTCAACAGTTATCTCTATGCCACAAGCAGTGAACTTAGTAGCTCTGAGAAAACAAAATGGCTTAGTTACCTCACTTTCTTCATGAATGTAGTACCGTTCAATTTTCTTACAATCAACATCACAAAATGCGATCACCTGCATTAGATAATAATACGATAGGTCATCATAAATTATTAATGATACTGTAGACAATGTCCTGATTGTCCTCTACCTTTGCTCGATGTTCTGCCCTCAGAGAGCGGTACAGCTGTCTTCCTTGTTTCCCTGCATTCCAGATGGTGAACTGTTTCCACTTGGCCAGTACAAAGTCTTGAACTGCTTCCACCCTCAAATTCCATATTGTCCTCCTAACAAACCCAATCATATACTGCATGTCATTACGACCAAACTTTCTGTAGATATGGCATGCGTACCTGTCAATATTGAAGCTCTCAGAGTCCTGATGGTATCTATATACCAATAATGGCTTGTCTGCTCTCATTAGCTTTCCACCTGTTGATAAGTGCTTATAAAAAAACATCAGGTCCTCAGGGGTTCCCTGTAAGGGTGAATGATATTCGATTTGTAGTTAGTTGAATAACTAACACTTCTTTATTGACGATATCAATAACAATTTTGAAAGATGAGACAATGTAATAGTGATGACATTTACAATTTTTGGCCATTTCCCATATGCCGTTACACAACACAAGGGCTGTAACTCCATCATGCCCATACTAATTAAATAAGAACAATAAATTACAACTGTGCACCTAGGTACGTGACATCTCTGGCACCCGTACAAGGAGTGTTGTGTGCTACATTATCATAGTGTAGGGTACTATGGTCGCCGACAAGAGCGCATAAGTAGGTCGCGTACTCCGGGGGGCGCGATCTATTTATGCGCTCTTGTTGCCGATAACTAACCAATACCAATCTGCATGCCGTAATAACTAGAATATCGATGTATCACCCACACTTAGTTCCCTGCCAAATTGATTTACTTGGACACATGCTAGAGCATTAAACGTACCCTTCCATCCTCAGAAAATGGTCCGGCTTTATCAAACACTTCTCTTGCACAAAACCAGGTAGGCAGGATGATGGTAGGCCCAAATGCAGTGAAGGCCTGTGTAAGCGTACAGTGAAATTCAATGCTATCTTCCACAGCAGTACGAGCTAGACTTACTTGTGTGTAAAGCTGTGATGGTGTGAGTGTGTTGCACCACCTAGTGTAGCGTTCAGTCGAGCCTTGAGGATGCCGCGTAAAGCAACTTCCTATCAACTGGATGAATACTGTTACAGTTATTTCTGTCCTCATGCATTTGCAATAGTGTATAACCATGCCTACTAACTGTATCAGGATTGCCTAAAGCAACTGCATGTTGTGTGTCAATCCTCTCAGGAGCCATGACATCATCCTAAAAGAGAGCACAGTAATGCTTGTAAGAGCTATTCCTTTCCTGCCAAATCCTCACAGTACGATCAAAGGTACATGTAGAGGCATGGAATGGCCATGGGAACAAGACAATCAAGTCTAGTACATCGTGTTGACTTTGGCTCTGACTTACAGCGTCCAAGAAACAGAGGAACTGTCCACTGCTCTGTGCAATAGCTCGATTCCGACCATAGCCAGCTGAAAATGACAAAGCAAAGATCATCCTCCTCCTTGCCTTGATGTCTACAGGCCTGTACACACTTACGTCCCCTAGGCTTACACCCGCTGTGACCACTGACCACCATTTGGATATTTTGCTGTTCAAACCGTAGCTGCCATGTCGTCAAAATTTCCAAAGAGGTGTCCTTTCAGATATGGAAAAGACAAGGACATTTTGGCATCCAGCCCCTCCCACTTTAATTAACATTTTGCTCAGATAACTGGGACTATGATCAGTCCCATGACCCAGCTTGCCGCGAGCACAATGGACTACACTTACACGTACCCCCTTCCTCTATGTGAAAGTGTACAACTGGAAGTTTTGTAACATGTCTAAATCGCAGGTCAAATATAAACTGTGTTTTGCTGGTCAGTAACAATGTTTAGATTGAGTATGGTTTCTTACAGTAGAGGCATCATCAAAAACTGATAGTTGTAGAGCTCCCGTGAACGTCTGTGAAGCAACAGACCCCAGTGCTTCCTCTAGCCACTTTGAGCCATTGTAGACACTCATAACAATGGTCTGCAGTGGAAAGGGAGAAAAATTGCCAAAATGGAGCGCCTAAATGCCAGCTACTTCACAAATGCTGCCATGCAAGGTCGTATTGCTTACCACGTCCACTTGTTTAGCCATGATCTGGTCTCGAGGCTACGCCCTTCCAACTCTTCTGCGTTTAGTTTCCGGGGTGGGGATCGAGCTCCCTCCCGCCCCGCCCACCCGGAAACCAAACTACTTTCGAATTTCAAGCTATGTCATGACGTCATTCTAGATGATGGGACGCGACCGTCGGACTGCAGCGCTGCAGCACTGCCAGCAGTAATAGCCCTTGTAAGTTAATATGTGATGCCCAACCTTACAGTACCTATATGCATGTGCTGAATGTTAAGGGCTGTGCTAATGTGGTGATTGCCATGTGTACAGTAACTGTTCTAAGGCTTGTTGGCAACTGCCATGTTTTTTCTTCAGGTTGTCAGAAGATGTCAACAATGCAACTTTTTCCAGCTGGTGCACCTGAGTTAGTGCGTGGGAGCCAGAAGGATCGGTTCTACACCAACTACATCAACAGTCTCCTATCTGACGTCTCTCGTCAAGTCCTGCCCTTCAGACTCTGGCTCAAATGGCAGCGAGAGGTGCAGCTGGTCACAGAGCTCACCTACTACGGTCTCACATCTGTGTTGGGCAATCAGACTGTTGGGGAGGAATATTGCAGCACTGTTCAAGTCACCAAGTCTTCCAGCCCACGTTATGTTGTACCAGGATTCATGAGAAGAACGCTGGCAATACTGATACAAACTATTGGATATTATGTCATTGAGAAAACCCTTGAAGTACTCTATCGGAAAATAAGAGATCGGAATATCCCTCTTCGTCTAAGTGGACAGCAGTACGACACACTTGAGAAAGTTGTTGGTTTCCTAGATGACATATTCACTACATGCAGTCGACTCCATCTTGCCCTATTTTATATCCAGGGACTGTTTTACTACTTTGGGAAACGTGTTGCGGGCGTCAGGAATGTAATGGTTCGGTATGGTTTGAACAATGTGCACAACTCACAACTACACACTTACAAGATTCTTGGGTGGCTAATTTTGCTGCAAGTATTTGTGAAAGTTTTGAAGTGGGTATGGGACTTTATCCGGAGCGGCAGAAAGAAGCAGAGGACAGAAGTACAACCAACAAATGAACCTTCTTCACCTGATCGCAACAGTGGCCCTAGGTTTATCCATGAGTCTGATGACAGCTCGGAGGTTGAGCCATCGTCACGCTCACAGATAGAGTCAAATCTGAAGTGCCCGCTTTGTTTAGAGCAGTGTACAGTAGCTACTGCCACTCCTTGTGGTCACGTGTTCTGCTGGCAGTGCATTGCAGAATGGAGCAGTGACAAGTCTGAGTGTCCACTCTGTCGAAATGGAGTGGAACCCCAACAGCTTGTTTGCCTGCAGCACTTTGAACTCTGATGAGTATTGATCCGACTCTGTGGGTGTTGCACTGTTTATATTGAGACGTAAGTGCAATATAATATTAAGACGTGGATATTGGTCCTGCAGGAAATATAGGTATAGGTACCGGAAACGCACGCGCATCTAGATCCGGCCCTGGCCCTAATATACCCTAACCCATTGCCCTACTTCCTGCTGCCACTTCGATAATATTATTCATGGAGTAGTTTCATCCTGCCGAATAAATAGAATGTTTAAAGACAATAGGTTACTAACTCTTGCATTTGACATGTGACAATAGGACAAAACTTGCTTTATTGTACAGGAATAGGGATAATAATTTGACTGGGTACAGCATATCAACTTAAGTGTAGCTATAGTACTGTACTGTGCTTCAGTTGTAACTACAGCACTGTTGTCTCAACAGTAAATCCTCCAAGTAGCTCAGAGCAAACCTTGCATCATGGTTGGCACAGCTAAGGACAAGTCGCCTCTTATTTTGCCCAAGGGTATGAAGCTTTGCCACGGCAAAATACACCTTGTTTGTCTTCAGGCGGCACTTGCTGTACACCTTCACTAATCCTGGCACACTTGCAGGTATTGGGGTTGTCTTGTTTGTGTATTTGCTAATATCACTGCATAGCCGGTCCGGGACATCCATAAACTGTTCATTAAAGCTGTTGTCATACTTGGCATACCCTGCCAGCCTGAAGTAGTGGGTGTACTTTCCGCTTGCATACTTTGACCTCACAAGCTTTCCGATAAATGCTGCAATGTCAGACAGGTTGACAAGAATTTGTTCCTATACTCGTAATCAGCATAATTAGATTAGTAATACTCGATTGCTGTAAGTAATGAATGGTATGCTTAAAATCAATGTAGAAACATAACATTATGCATGCAACTGTGCTTTGATCATTCAGTTTGCTAACTTGCAACACATGATAAAACGGATAGGTGAAAATTAGATTAACTTTATCGCAATCTAGGTGTAGTAATACTCCCACAGAAACCTGCCTGCAAGTGTTTTTATTAGCCTCGTTCCCAGGCCCTGTTTCCGCAGTGGGAACAAGGCTATATATGTTTTCATCACAAGCAGGCAGCCAACTTTTGCATGTAGCTCACCATATTCTCCAGTACAGACACAGTGCTGCAGGCAACTGTCCGTGCATCTGGGACACCCTGCATGGAATGTACAATAATCCAGTATGTGTCCTGCACTGCACTGAAGGCAAATGATTATATGAACTTGAACATGATTATTCGCTGCATAAAGAGGTATTGCAACTGCACAGACCTGCAAATCGATACATGAATATAACAATGAAATCTCACTCAATGCATCCTCCGTGAAGCTGTAAGCATATCGCACTTTCTTTTTACCATCAGCCTCAATCAGAAAAGAAGCGTGTCCGCAATGTGATTCAAAACACCCCACTGTTCCTGAAACATTGCTTGCGGCTATGAGGTGCCTTGAGGGTCCATTGAGCCTGTAGACATTTGCCCCAGGCAATTCCACCACCAGGCAAAGAGTGAAGGGCTTTCTAGACCTGAAGAAAGTCACAATCTGATCATGTCTGGTTTTCTTCCAGAGGACTCCTCCAGCTGAGCAGCGCAGGAGAAAGAGTGTTATGGGCGTCTGTTCGTATTCACCTGCAGAACTGCATGCATGCGGTGAACAATCGCATTCTGGATCATGTTACACTATCGTAATTCCAAATGGTATACAACCTCGCTAAGTAAGCTCAAGCTAGTCAATCTAATAAGCCTGCACGCAGGTTATGTAACACTGCGATTACCTGAGTGTTTTGTTGCACCGTCTCGGAATACGGCCGCACTCCGCCCCGCACAACAGAAGCGCTCCAACGGACAGCAGCATTAGTAACGACACAGCACTTTTACACTCCATAGCGCTAGCGATCGCACAACAGCATCGAATAGCGCGGCGCACGAGCTCCAGTGGAATTTTGTCAAGTATTTGTACGTGCACAATAAAACTCGGTATGCATAATTGAAATCGTGCTTCTCAGTTTAATCACTAAAATGTATTGGAAGTACTTTCACCTCGGTCAGTACAGAGAACAACATAAATATTACATAAATATATAAAAGAGCTGCTCCATAGGCCCTGCAGGGAGAAACAGAAGAAAAAGTATACAACAATGACATGGATATTGGTCAGGCAGAAAGTATAACTATACATACATTAAGTATAGGTAAACAGACATGCATGCACATCCAACACTGGCACTGGCCCTAATCCATCGCCCTACTTCCTGCTGGACCAATAACTACTTCGATACAACAATGCATTTGTGATCATCCAATAATAATGTTTACAACATGGATATTGCATGGTCTGGCAGCAGGAAGTACATACTTTAAGTATCCGGGTACTGGAAATGCGTGCACACATTCAGAACTGCCTCTGGCCCTAGTACATGTATACCCTAACCCATCGTCCTACTTCCTACCGGGCCAATAACCACTTCTTGTCCCAACTGCACTTCCCAGGTACCGGTTATCAAATGAGACCATGCAAGGCCACTATTCAACAAGACTATGAGAATTTACACATTTGCTGTCCTGCACATAGGCATGTTGCCTTGCTTCACATTTGAGGCAGTATTAGAGAAATGGCCATCTTTGGAGATTGGGCAAGAGAGGGAGGACGCCTAAGGTAGAAGTCAATCAGCAGCATTGCACACAAGCAGACTGAGAACAGAGAATGAATGAGCCTGCCAATCCTGGCACATTGACAATTTCAAGAGCCAATCATGACACAATACGAAAAGTGCAGGGAAAGCCTCTCATGCCACTGTCATCACTAAGTGTCTGCCATTCAAGCTGTCAAGGACTTATCTATTCTATAACAGTAAGTATACAGTCAATTTCACTTTGCTTCGAACATGTGTATTCCGTGCCAAGTTTAGCGGCAAGAACTTCCCGAGGGTGGAGCTTTACGGAAATTGCACGGCCCGGAATACGCTGGAGTCCGGAAGCTGTGGGCAGTTTGCGTGAGTGTCATATCTCCAGAACACAGCCTCCATGAAAATCCACGGAATACGCATGTTCGAAGCGAAGTGAAATCGACAGTAAACGTTGATAAGTTCCACTTCCCCGATCCTCACAAGGTGTCTGCATGCCACAGTTGACGTCACACATAATATATAATTATCTGGTACAGAGTAGTCTTGGCCCCAGACCCAGCATGGATCGCTTCCAGTATCATGTGCAATACTGGAAGCGATCCACGCTGGGGTTGGTTTGCGTCTGGGGCTGAGACTAGGTATGGAGAAGCTACAGAGACTGGACCAGCTATACCACTAAAATATATCGTCACATTTGAAGCAAAAACTATACTGAGAAGCATGCAGCTGTGATTCAATTTCATATACAGGAACTTTAGAGTGAGGCAACAGTAAGTAACAACTCACTTCGGAGGAGAGAACTTGAAAAGTGGAAACACCACTGCACTTGCCACCAGTGAAATGCCTAGGAAGATCCAGGAGAGCTTCACCTGTACGAAGTTGTCCGTGTGAATCTGGATTTTGTACGGTTTCCCACCATCATAGATACCAATCCTCACCTGAGAGGGGAGAGAGAGATGGGGGGGGGGGGGGATATATAAGGGAGTCACGTCACTGTGATCGATAGAGGGAGTCACGTCACTGTGATCGATAGCACCATATACACACTTTATCAAGTGTCTTTGCTGTCTACTTCTAGGAGCATAGATGCAAGCTCGATGGGGAGCAACGGGCTGGCACGCCGACCAGCAGAAGATTGGGTTGCGAAGGTTTGTGCAGCAAACATGCAGACTGAGTGCTTCAGTGTTTCAGTTATTGCTAACTACAGAGGGTGGAGTCCACATAACTAACTCTCCAAGGTTTGCATACTAAACCACTGTGGTCATCAATTGCTTTTAATTTTAACAAGAGATTTGCTTAACTCCTGTATTGGCCCGATGAAAATCAGCACAGCAGTCAGATTGAAACATTGTTATCAAGATTCGTCTCTTGCCTACATGATAATGTATGGACTCACAATCAGTGCCACACTGAGTCCCAGTACGTCATTGAGAAGGGGCGAACCAAAGCAAGAGGCCACGCCCATCCCTGGGTAGCCAGCTCGGGCAACAGCAGTGTCAGCCACCAAGTCACCAACTGAGTTACCGATTGCCAGCACAGTCAATCCTAGAATGGCTGGAGGGAGGAAGGGAGGAGGGGGGAGGATGGGGAAGAGGAGGGAGGAGAGAAAAGGGGGAGGCGAGAGAGTAGCAATGGCTTTTTGCAAGAGCGCATGATGACATCATTGAAAAAACAATGATGTCATCATGCGCTCTTGCTTTTTGGATGTGAACTTGTCTGACAGGTAATGAAACTTGATGCACAATACCCACCAGTATCAATGGTGAAGAGCAGACCAAAGGCTTGCAGCAGACTGACTACCTCATTGGCCTCAATGTTGAGCCAGGCAATGGACATGACGAATGCGGACACTTCAAGCACAATCTGTAAAGACCAGTGTGGAGGGCTAGACACCTTCAGCAGAAAGAAAAGGACCACAGAGATTACCACCCCTGTGTGTGTGATGGGTGTGTGGGTGGAGGGAGAAGGGAGAGAGGGAAGAAGAGAAGAGAGAGGGAGGAAGCAGTGAGGGCGGGAGAGTAGGGAGGGAGGGAGGGAGGGAAGGGAAGGAAGAAAGGAGGGAGGAGGAAGGGAGGGAGGGAGGGAGGGAGGGAGGGAGGGAGGAGTGAAGGAGGGAGGGAGGGAGGGAGTGAAGGAGGGAGGGAAGGAGAGTGAGTCAGGCTTTGGAGAAGAGGGGGCGGTACAAAATAATTGGCTACCTAATTCATCTGATTGCTCTAATGGGTTATTTCAGCTAGAGATAGTCTAAACTACTTGTTAGTTAATTAGATTGGCATACCAGTGTGTAATTACAACGATGCTTGCTTGCACAACTCATGCTGTGTCCAAACACCTCCATCAAAAGGAATGGCGGACTTGGACTTTCAGGCGTACAATACACAACCTCCTTCTATGAATATCATTAGCCAACATGCCTTTGCAGGTCAAAGGTACCTGTAGGCATTGACGTATAGTTACGCCAAACCTTCTGGACTGAGACCACCAAGAGGATATACACAATTGACCTCTGAACCCCACATACCCATGATGATGAGGAAGCCATAGACAGGGAGCAACCCAATGTAGAGGTCTTGAAAGCCACTCCAGCCTTGTGCGGCAATCAGCAGCACCATCGCCATAGGAACAGGGGAAGAGACAGCGAACCAGTGGTGCCACTGTGTCCATTTAGCATCCTTGTGTGTGTGTGTGAGGTGTGTGTGTGTGTGTAAGGTGTGTGTGTGTGTGTGTGTGTGTAAGGTGTGTGTGTGTAAGGTGTGTGTGTGAGACAGAGAGAGTTAGTGTGTGTGTGTGTGTGAGACAGAGAGAGTTAGTGTGTGTGTGTGTGTGAGAGAGAGAGAGAGGATGAGAAGGAGGATGTAGATTGAGTTGCTAAACTGCACCACACATCCACGCAAACGTACATGGTGGCAGGGAGGTATGGAGATCCATCTCAGAAGAGAAAATGGCCACTCCACTAACCACTGAAATTTTACTAGAATGTTAGAGCCCCTTGGCTGTGTGTGTGTGGTGTGTGTGTAGTGTGAGTGTGTGGTGTGAGGTGTGTGTGTGTGAGTATGTGGTGTGTGTAGTGTGAGTGTGTGGTGTGTGTATATGGTACATGTGTGTGTGTGTGTGTGTGTGTGTGTGTGTGTGTGTATACATTTGCTGTGTGGTGTGTGTGTAGTGTGTGTATGATGTGTGTGTGTAGTGTAGCATATGTGTATGTGCTATGTGTGGGAGAGGGGGAAGGTGAGGCACGCACTTGCGTTCATACCGAGACCTCCTCCTTACCCAAGTCAGCCCGGGCAGGACAAGCCTCTCCCTGTCCTTTTCATCCAGCTTCTCCCTCATGGACTCTGCAATCTCTGACATTAAGAAAACACAATCTCAAATGCCATCACCCTTGTCCTGCAGATACACGCTAGTGCAGACCTTTGATCAGAGAGTCCTTGTCGTTCACATTGGAGTCAACATCCTGGTTGATGAGTGGATTGTTTTCTGATGATTTCTTGCGTCGATTTTTGATGAAGCGCTACCCAGATGAAAAATTGATAAAAATGACGTGACTACATGTATACTGCTTTTGCAATTATAACAGAGGCCTACAATTGTTACACTCCTGGTAGGGGAAAATTTGTTCCACATACCGTAACTCATAAATTAAAGATGAACAAAAAATTGTCGTGATCACCATCATGCACTGACACGTTCGTATAATAGTTGTGTGTGTGGGTGGAGTCATGGATGTTAGAGTTGTGAATGTCTCCCTATTGGCTGCCATTCCTCACTTCCACTGCCGTGGACAGTACTTCACTTAAGGTGTGTGAGCAAGCCATAAATACTAGCAATTGGAGTCCACTGGAGTATTCAGACGAGAATCCACGAGGTGAGTGTAAAGCAAGGCATGAAGCATGAAGCATTATTCTGATGGATGACATCACTCTACCATAGCTTCGTTCCCAGGCTCCTGCCCAGCTTTCATTGCTCGCATGCAGTACAGAAAAGCGGGGAGAGCCTGGTATCTTTCTTCAGCCTGGTAAGTGAAGTTTCACGTATTGATCAACCAAGTGTGTATGACAGTTGCTCCCCACTAGTTACATACATGTGGTAGTTACCTGGTACCTTAGCTGTTCTGAGCCCCAGTGCGTAGACCAGTGCGCCCACCACATTCAAATAAGTCCTTTCTATCAGCTTTCTACCTTTGACGTGACACACATGAGGAAAGATACCAGGACCTCCACATTATTCCTACAGTACTGCAGTGATTTTCAAAGCTCGCATCTGATTGGTCTACTTAGGTCATGTGACTTAGCATTAGCAATACTTAGGGTAATTAGGGCGTGGTTAGGTGATCTATTAATAGCCAATGGCATTTAAGTTATGATACGAGCTGCGGGATACAATCGTTATTCATGCAACCGAAAATGGTGCATGCCTGCAATGAGGCTAGGCTAATGCACATAATTATGCAGTCCTTAGCTAATTCTTACTCGCAAGTAGCTGAGGGCAACTACAACAGCGATGTAGGCGATGTAGAAGAGGGGGAAGGCTATGGCTTCATAGAAGTGCACCTGTAGAGGAGGGGAAGGTCAAAAGACTAGTCACATGATTTCAATGTGTCATGTGACGGAGCTATACTCACGCACATTGATGTCATATAGTATGTCACATGACTAGTTACATCATCAATCTATCATGCAGTCCTTACATTGCCGTCATATGCGATGCCTATTACTAGCCCCACTGCAGACATGTACGCCACAATATCTCGAACAAAGTCGATTTTGTCTAAAGGGGGTAGTGAAAAACATCTATGATCAAAATGTTGGTATAGTGACAGGCGTCACTATACAAACGACCCATAGGCTGTTGTGCCCACAAGAGCCCTTCATGAACCATAGCCTTGCCCCCCCCCCCCCCCCCCCCCCCCCCCCCCCCTCCCTCTACGAGTTGATGTACTCATCAAAAATTTTCCATTCCAAATAAAATCTGAGGTATGTTGTTGTGCCACAATTGGCACATTTTGGAAACCACATTTTGACCCAAAACATGAATTATAACATCATTGGAATGCTCCCGGCCATTCATGCTGATCACAATGATACAAATCCCAGCTTCACATCTCATTCCTAGCCCAAGATACCTAGCAATTTAACAGCAAGCACAGCCTCATTTCCAGGCAATTTTGACCACCTACGGTACTATTGCATACTCGAAAACAGGAGGTTCAGACTTAAAAGGCCTGGGAATGAGGCTATGCATGCAGGACGCCCTCCACAACAAGTGGCAACTAGTGTACATGTAGCAAACAAGACAAGACTTCTGGCTTCACTGCATATGAAGGGACATCCCACAGCATACCTATGTCCTTCGAAGTGACTCTGGTGATGAGTATGATGGTGCCTAGAACAATTGTCGAAATGAAAATTGAAGCACCAATCAGCGCCCTGCAGGAATGAAGACGATGAGGAGATAGACATCGGTTGTACATACTTAGCCTCCTACCTTAGCTCTCAGCTCTCCACGCTCCCAGCCTTACTTGTCCCCAGTCCCCCCCCCCCCCCCCCCCCCCCCCCCCCCGCGCAAACATGTTAATACTCCTCACAATTAGAGGGACTTACCCTAGCACCATCTCCTCGAATACTCCTCACTATGAGAGGGACCTACATGTACCCTAGCACCGTCTCTGCTAATACTCCTCACAATGAGAGGGACTTACCCTAGCACCAGCTCCACTAATACTCCTCACAATGAGAGGGACTTACCCTAGCACTATAATACTCCTCACAAAGAGAGGGACTTACCCTAGCACCAGCTCCACTCAAAATGATAGGAATTCACCCTAGCACTAGCTCCACTAAAACACCTCACAATGAGAGGGACTTACCCTAGCACCAGCTCCACTAATACTCCTCAGAATGGGAGGGACTTACCCTAGCACCAGCTCCACTAATACTCCTCACAATGGGAGGGACATACCCTAGCACCATCTCCTCACAAAAGTACCCTGCAGAGTCATGTAGAGCCCCTGGTTGTACCAGGGGCTCTACCTGACTCTATCAGGCTCTACCCGACTCTACCAGGCTCTACCTGACTCTACCAGGGGCTCTACCGGACTCTACCTCACTCTACCACTCTACCAGGCTCTACCAGGGGCTCTACCTGACTCTACCAGGCACTCTCTACCAGATTCTACCAGGGGCTCTACGTCTACCTGACTCTACCAAGGGCTCTACGAGGCTCTACCTGACTCTACGAGGCTCTACCTGACTCTACCAGGGGCTCTACCTAACTCTACCAGGCTCTACCTGACTCTACCCTGCTCTACCAGGCTCTACCAGGCTCTACCTGACTCTACCAGGGGCTCTACCTAACTCTACCTAGCCTCGTTACCAGGCCGTTTTGGGAGAGAGAAACGGCCTGGTAACTTCCACCAGTTCAAACTGTTACTTCCGCTGCCAGAGAGTTGGAAGTCCCAATCAGATTTCAGCTCTCTGTCACATGACAACAGTAAACCGAATTGCGTCATGCGTTGAACTGTCGCAGTCACACCCATTCATCACAATAGTTGATCGCTCGATCGCACTAGTGTAGGTGCTCTGCACGACGACTTTTGTTCGTTCGTCTTCTGCTTGCCTTCCGTTGCAAAACCTGCACAAACAGTTGCTTCCATGAACAGGAAAGGACCGTTCTCAGCAGGTGAAAATATCGGAAGTATCACGTGGACTTCACTGATTGAATGAGGTATGCAATTGCCGTGACGTTACATCCGTAAACAGTTTGAACTGGCGGAAGTTGCCAGGCCGTTTCTACCTCCCAAAACGGCCTGGGAACGAGGCTAAACTCTACCAGGCTCTACCTGACTCTACCCTGCTCTGCCCTAGCACCAGCTCTCCTCACAATGAGAGGGACTTACCCTAGCACCAGCTCTCCTCACAATGAGAGGGACTTACCCTAGCACCAGCTCCAGCTCATTTTGCTTGAGAGCAGCATAGGCTGTGAACACATCTGGTGCTCCTAGAAGGGTACGTACAATAGTGCATGATGACATCATTGTCGTTGCGTAGAGGATAGGCTGTAAACACATCTCATCTGCTATGAATAAGTGCAGGAGCGCATGAGCCGCCGAAGGCGGCGAAGGAGCGTGTAACTTCAGTGCCATGTAAATACAAATTAGTACTTCCGCGTTTGAAAATAGATCTGGTACGTCATAAGTTTTCTGGGGGCAGTTTTATTGGCGTGCAAGCCTTCAGGGGCATCCTGACACTCGCTGGTTCCCTGCCTGTTTCGCTCTTGCAAACTTCAGCACGGTCATGCTCCGCTTGATAGCGCGTCTCATGGGAGAATCCTTCACCTGGCGCATAGAAAGTTGCGGCGAGATACTTCCTGAAGCTGAAGTTTCTCTCGATGTCTACGCTTCGCCATTGCGGGTGGCTCTGTCAAAACAATGCTGTACTAAGTATGTGCCACACGCACATTCCATATACAAGTCACATGCACTGTATGGCGTCACGCAACGTTTAAATGAGCTTCAGCTTTCCAAATATGGAAGTCATTGCTACTACAGATTTGTATTTCGATGGCACTCGGGGGTACTCGCTAGTTACACACTCCTTCGCCGCCTTCGGCGGCTCATGCGCTCCTGATAAGTGACAATGCATCACCTTTATCTAGGTAACTGCTATTTAAAGGCTATTATTATAAGTTTCTTGGAGCTGCTGTTAAACAAACAAGCACTGCACAGCTGCCTCACCATTTCCAATGGCCAGCAGTGTGATCCCAGCTATGCTGGGAGAAAGCCGGAGTTTGTCTGCCAGCAGGTTCAGCGGTGGTACAAAGAAGTAGTCAGCCTTTTGGTGCAGAACATAGGGTGGAAATATACAGGTGTGTTTGAATTTGAACACAGAGGTCAATAGTTGGGGGGGGGGGGGGGGGGGGGGGCTCCTCCACCCCTAGCCCTTGTCACTTGTTGTACAAACTGGAACAACAGCTATGACAACAGATTCCATGCACTGCTTAAGAGGTGAGTTCAGTACCTTCCATATAAGGAAGGCACTGAACTCTGCACCTTCCATATACTGAGCTGGTACAAATCCAGTAGCAGTTTACTGAGTGTGAGAATACAGAGTTATACAGAGTTATGCAAAAATTTGCAGCAGTACATACAGTGGTTGCCAGCAATGAGATGAGGTAGAGGAGCCAGATGGCCAGGAGGACGTAGGCCAGTGGCTGGGAAGACGGAAAGTAACGTGCACAAGAGATCATTGCTATCGGCGAATCAGCACTGGTAATAACAGGCCTGGGAACCCTCTTACAGTACTAGTGGAACCCATAGTCTCTACTTCATACGAGGAATCGGAACGCATTCTGGGATGTCCACAATAGAGTGAGTTGTCTACACTATTCCATACTCATTCTACCAGTCATTTCAAGTACCCCCAATAGGTAGTCTCATTCCCAGACCTACCTTTCTTTGTTGTAGGAGTACACACATGCACGCCTAGCCTCGTTCCCAGGCCGCGTGGGAGGAGAGAAGACCGTCTTCTCTCCTCCCACGCGGCCTGGGAACGAGGCTAATGCACGCCAGGCTTCACAGTGCTTTTGCAAAAGTCAGATTTGTCTGAAACTTATAAACACTGGCTACACTATGAAGGCTCACGAAAACATCCAGACATTACGTCCAGATATCAGCTTGTGTGACAAACAGTAGTCACTACCACACACACAGCCATGCACACACACAACACACTCTCACACACACACACAGACACACAAACCATAGATATTATAGCTCACGGAGCTATAATATACTCCGTGAGCTATAATATCTATGCACAAACACACACACACACGCACACACACAACACTCATACACAACTCTCACACATATGCACGCACACACACACACACACACACATACACATGCACATTCACTCACACACACACACACACACACAACGGTCAGTGCATATTATACCTGAACATTCCTCAGATCACAAACAACGAAAGCCAGATAATTTATCAGCTGCACATTATCACTGCACTCCTGTAGTACATAACTGCAGCTGTCGTTGTAGCCATGGGGCGGGTTGCGTGGAGTGGCGCAGCCGCCAGGATCACCACCACTACCATTGCTATGGGAACCATTCGAATAGGAGAGAAGATGGCGAAATACACCACGCAGAGGAACAAGATCTGGGTTGTCCGCTCTTAGCTCTCCTTGAAGGTGGCGTCGGTCTCCTACCCTCCAACCTTGCAGCTGCCATTCTGAGTTGTCGGGCGTTTTCGGAATTTTCCGAGGTTCTTTCACTGCACTGCTGTACAGATACATGAAGAACAGTGCACAGAGTGTGGACGCTATTCGAACTGTCCAACGAATCTGTTTCCTAGATGTGATCATGTCTATCTGGCTATAGCAATGATGTCATTGATGAAGAAGGAAGTCAGAGGCGGAGCTGTGTAGAGGAAAGAGATTTGAGAGGAACACGTTACGCAGACTAGTCCTGTTCCCAGAATAGTCTCGTGGGCCAGACCCTGTAGTGGGTGTGGCGAGAGGCTGGCTCACGAAATTATTCTCAGACCATCCAGTGTGTATATTAGTCTCGTGGGGCAGCCTCTCACCACACCCACTACCGTGTGAGAGTCTCGCCCGCGAGACTCCGTGCTGGGGTTGGTTGGATCTGGGACCGAGACTACGTCAAGCTCAAAACTTCAGCAGTGACAAGTTGTCTCGCAGGCCAGCTCTCGCCGGTAGTGGGCGTGGCAAGAGGCTGGCCAGTGAGACTATTAAAGTGACAACCACTGATCATGAAGTGCATCAAAGACCGGATTGTGTAACTAGACAGTCTATGCGTGCATGGAATTCACACACACGTATTCGGATCTGTTTATATCACTTACTTTCTGCTGTCCTGTGCTGTGTGCAGCCGCGTGACTGTGTGCTGAGGTTATTAGAGTTCAGTGCTAATTGAACTCTTTGATGAAAGGTCAACAAATTAATTTAGGGGGCTCCCCCCCCCCTCTCCACGTGTAGTAGTTTGTTAGCCTCGTGAGCTAGCAAGATGGAGAAGCTGACGCTTGTTGCTGTCAGTGAGCTGGCGGAGGGAGAGGATATTCGTGAGATAAGGTGGTTGGACGCGTCCGGGAAGGGAGTAACTCTTGTGGAAGATCTCAGGTTGTGTGGTATATGGTTTCCGTATTTGGAAGTGGGATTGTGTCATATATAATTAGTTGCGTCTTTTCTATCTCCGGATCCTCAGCCCCTGTGTTGAACTGACAAAGCTAAATCTCTCCAAAAACTCCATTGAAAGCATGGGAAGACTTGGTATGGTTGTGAGGCTATTACTACAGCTTACTCAGAACTAAACTTTCACACGGGTCACTCCCATGACTCTATAGTCACAGCTGCGACCGCAGTCGGTCAATGGTCAACGGTCAAAGCCGCCCAAACGGGTGCAGTCAATGGTCTAAGCGGCTCAAAAGTACAGTCAAAAACGTGCGCCGCCCTATTTATGGCGACGTGCAAGCAAGTATTACAAGGGCAAATAGCTGATCGGTCAAAGGTCAACGGACGCGTGGTCAACGGTCAAAACTCCAAAAACAGCGGTCAAAGCTTTGACCCGCGGTCGCAGCTGTGACTATAGTGTCTATGGGAGTGACCCCCCCTTGCACAGGGAGGAGGAAGGGTCTGGGCACGTGCCTACATTCGAGTTGTCTTGACGGAATGCAAGACGGGGTAATTACACTCGTACAATCTCTATCGATTGCTCGTTTCCTCACCTTTTGTCAAACACTTGCTAATATTACAGCATAGCACAGCGATTTGCCATATCTAGTCGCTGGCGACACTGAAGCCTGGAGAAAAGTCATTCCATGACGTCATTTGCAATCAACGATTCTAATTCATCAGGTCAACATTCTTCCCTGGGGACAACTCGAATCTAAGCGCGTGCCCAGACTCTTCCTTGCTCCCCATGCAAAGGGTCTGGTTCTGAGACTAGACTTTGCAGAGGGAAAGACCATTGTGACGTATGTAATCAAGATGCTTACCAAAACATCTCTCCTCTTGTTGCAGTGTGCTGCAAGACACTGACATGGCTGGATCTGTCCCACAATCAGTTAGATTCCCTGGTTGGCATCCAGGCTCTTACCAACTTAGCAGGTGAGCTGCTGATTTATGTGGTGGTGTTATCACAGGTGGCCTCATTCCCAGGCGCTCAGTAATTGGGAGAGAAGCTCTTCTCCCCAATTACTGAGCGCCTGGGAACGAGGCTATATCACTGGTTGGTAAGTTTTATTTTCCATACCTATAGTTCTGAGTGCTTCGTGCAATACTATCACAACGTGTGGAGACCTTTCTTCTCTGAAAAGTAAGTAGCTACCAGTAAATAGTAAATATAGGCAATCAAGATTTTAGCTATGTGTTTGTGTTTGTGTGTGTGTGTGTGTGTGTCTGGGATGTTCGTGGAGTGAGACTAGCTAGACTAGTGACGCGTGACCTTTGTACTTCAATTTACTGAACCTCGAACTCTGCGAAGAATGTTTCGAGAACATTGGGCATGGGCTGGAATCTTCCAGAACAGCTGGCAAGGAGCAGCAGCCGAAGCGGACGCAATCGCGGAGCAACAGTTGAAGCGGACGCAATCGGGTAGCAGCAGCCGATGCGGACGCAATCTGGGAGCTGAAGCGAATCGATGCAATATCGCGGGGAGTGAAGCAAATTGATGCAATATCGCGGGGAGTGAAGCAAATTGATGCAATATCGCGGGGAGTGAAGCGGATGTAATCGGGGAGCAGCAGCTCTGCACAGAGAGCTGTCCGGCACCAGATTACTCACATAGGCAAACGAGGGTGGAAGTAGCTGAGCGAGCGAAGCGAGCGAAGCTACTTGTAGTTCAATATTAATATCGCAGTAACATACCACTGCAAATATTGTGTCACATGATTTTAGAACGACCATATTATAATTGCAAGGTTTAATCAGTATCACACAACCCTAGTACCAAATCTTATGAGACCCTGTGTACAATAATTGTGATGTATTCTGTGATTCTTTAGGTCTGAAAGCTCTAATTCTGAGCAGCAATCGACTTTCAGGACTAACAGGACTGTCTGCACTGCAAGATCTCAACACTTTAGGTATTGAATGTGGGCCGTAGCCGGCCTTGTTTCCAGGTTGTTGCAGATTAAGGCCTAGTAGTGAGGCTGTCGTAGTCGAGAGTGACTCACACTGTTGTTGATATGTCTCCCATACCGTAACTCTGGCGCATGCAATATAACGTACGAAACTTTGCACTTATTTCCGGACGTACATCGTACCGTAAATCTCCGCCGTGTCTGCAGGTACTGAGACTACCGGTAAGTTCAGGTTGCTTAGCTGTTTGATGGTGGATGGCGACAACAAAGACGCAGACCTGGTCTGCATATCGCCGCTAGACTGCTTCAGCTAGCCTGACTCGTAGTTCCTGTGTGCGTATGTATGTACTTTTGGTGTGATATAATTTCTGGGGCCTGAGGTTGTGCTGTGCTCATTCCACATGCATGTGCACTCGCTCACGCTCGCCCCACAATGTTGCGCATTCCACTATTATACACTGTAGGTATAAGATTACCAGTGAAACGTTTCTTCACTTCAGTTCTGTCCCATAACTGCTTGAAGTCCATTTCTGTTGAGAAGCTGACAAAGTTGACGAAGCTCTCCCTGTCCCACAATTCTCTGCGAGCTATACCCGATGTACAGGTATGGAATCAGACGAATTGTGTGGAGCTACGTGTTAATCCTGCTGTTGTTGTTTAGCATAATGTAGAGCTGAGGGAGCTGAGACTGAATGGAAACAGAATTGCAAGTGTTCCTGAATCTCTCAAGCATAATTCCAGGTAAGACCATACCATTTACACGCTCAACACGATTGGGTGAAATCTTACAGTGTACCGTACCATGTACCGTACCGTGTACCCTACCGTGTACCGTACCGTGTGCCATACCGTGTGCTGTACCGTGTGCCGTGCCGTGTGCCGTACCGTGTGCTGTACCGTGTGCCGTACCGTGTGTCGTACCGTGTACCGTACCACGTGTACCGTACCATGTGTACCTTACCGTGTACCCTACTGTGTGCCGTACCGTGTACCGTACCGTGTGCCGTACCACGTGTACCTTACCGTGTACCCTACTGTGTGCCGTACCGTGTACCGTACCGTGTGCCGTACCGTGTGCCGTACCGTGTGCCGTACCGTGTGCCGTACCGTGTGCCGTACCGTGTACCGTACCGCGTGTACCGTACCGCGTGTACCGTACCGCGTGTACCGTACCGCGTGTACCGTACCATGTGTACCGTACCGTGTACCGTACCGTGTGCCGTACCGTGTGCCGTACCGTGTACTGTACCACGTATACAGGGGTGGCTGGTGGCCGAGTGGTTAAAGCATTCGACTGCTAATCGAAAGGTTGCAGGTTCGAATCCCACCATTGCCATAGGAGATTTTCTTTCTCCTAGGAGTTGACTCCGCTCTACCCTAAAAAATGAGTAGGTGTGTACCGTGTGCCGTACCGTGTACTGTACCACGTATACAGGGGTGGCTGGTGGCCGAGTGGTTAAAGCATTCGACTGCTAATCGAAAGGTTGCAGGTTCGAATCCCACCATTGCCATAGGAGATTTTCTTTCTCCTAGGAGTTGACTCCGCTCTACCCTAAAAAATGAGTAGGTGTGTTCTTGAAGGTGTTTCACCTGAAACAGTTCACACCGCATCCTTCGGAGGGGATGTAAAGCCGTCGGTCCCGGGGGACCTGGGTTCATAGGCTCTGCCTTCTCCAGGCCCTCGTTAGCCACCATCGTGGTAAACCCCTCAGGGGTAGTCAAGTGCAAGTACCGTGCCACGTGTACCGTACCACGTGTACCGTACCGTGTACCGTACCGTGTACCGTACCGTGTACCGTTCCACGTGTACCGTGCCACGTGTACCGTGCCACGTGTACCGTACCGTGTACCGTACCGCGTGTACCGTACCGTGTACCGTACCGCGTGTTCCGTACCGTGTGCCGTACCGTGTGCCGTACCATGTGCCGTACCGTGTACCGTACCGTGTGCCGTACCGTGTGCCGTACCGTGTGCCGTACCGTGTGCCGTACCGTGTGCCGTACCGTGTGCCGTACCGAGTACCGTACAACGTGTACCGTACCACGTGTACCGTACCACGTGTACCGTACCACGTGTACCGTACCACGTGTACCGTACCGTGTGCCGTACCGTGTGCCGTACCGTGTGCGTACCGTGTACCGTACCACGTGTACCGTACCACGTGTACCGTACCACGTGTACCGTACCGTGTGCCGTACCGTGTGCCGTACCGTGTGCCGTACCGTGTGCCGTACCATGTGCCGTACCACGTGTACTGTACCACGTGTACCGTACCACGTGTACCGTACCGTGTGCCGTACCGTGTGCCGTACCGTGTGCCGTACCGTGTGCCGTACCGTGTGCCGTACCACGTGTACCGTACCACGTGTACCATACCACGTGTACCGTACCGTGTGCCGTACCGTGTGCCGTACCGTGTACCGTACCACGTGTACCGTACCACGTGTACCGTGGTTGTGCCGTACCGTGTGCCGTACCGTGTACCGTACCACGTGTACCGTACCACGTGTACCGTACCGTGTGCCGTACCGTGTGCCGTACCGTGTGCCGTATTGTGTGCCTCACCGTGTGCCTCACCGTGTGCCGTACCGTGTGCCGTACCGTGTGCCGTACCGTGTGCCGTACCGTGTGCCGTACCACGTGTGCCGTACCACGTGTATCGTACCATGTGTACCGTACCACGTGTACCGTACCGTGTGCCGTACCGTTTGCCATACCGTGTGCCGTACCGTGTGCCGTACCGTGTGCCGTACCGTGTACCGTACCACGTGTACCGTGCCACGTTTACCGTACCATGTGTACCGTACCGTGTACCGTACCGCGTGTGCCGTACCGTGTGCCGTACCGTGTGCCGTACCGTGTGCCGTACCGTGTGCCGTACCGTGTGCCGTACCGTGTGCCGTACCACGTGTACCGTACCACGTGTACCGTACCGTGTGCCGTACCGTGTGCCGTACCGTGTGCCGTACCGTGTGCCGTACCGTGTGCTGTACCGTGTGCCGTACCACGTGTACCGTACCACGTGTACCGTACCATGTGTGCCGTACCGTGTGCCGTACCGTGTACCGTACCACGTGTACCGTGCCACGTGTACCGTACCACGTGTGCCGTACCGTGTGCCGTACCGTGTACCGTACCACGTGTACCGTGCCACGTCTACCGTACCACGTGTACCGTACCATGTACCGTACCGCGTGTGCCGTACCGTGTACCGTACCGTGTGCCGTACTGTGTGCCGTACCGTGTGCCGTACCGTGTGCCGTACCGTGTGCCGTACTGTGTGCCGTACCGTGTACCGTACCACGTGTACCGTACCACGTGTACCGTACCACGTGTGCCGTACCGTGTGCCGTACCGTGTACCGTACCACGTGTACCGTGCCACGTGTACCGTACCACGTGTGCCGTACCGTGTGCCGTACCGTGTACCGTACCACGTGTACCGTGCCACGTCTACCGTACCACGTGTACCGTACCATGTACCGTACCGCGTGTGCCGTACCGTGTACCGTACCGTGTGCCGTACTGTGTGCCGTACCGTGTGCCGTACCGTGTGCCGTACCGTGTGCCGTACTGTGTGCCGTACCGTGTACCGTACCACGTGTACCGTGCCACGTGTACCGTACCACGTGTACCATATCGTGTGCCGTACCGTGTGCCGTACCGTGTGCCGTACCGTGTGCCGTACCGTGTGCCGTGCCGTGTACCGTGCCGTGTGCCGTACCGTGTGCCGTACCGTGTGCCGTACCGTGTGCCGTACCACGTGTACCGTACCACGTGTACCGTACCACGTGTACCTTGCCGTGTACCGTACCGTGTGCCGTGCCATGTGCCGTACCGTGTACCGTACCGTGTGCCGTACCGTGTGCCGTACCGTGTACCGTAACGTGTGCCGTACCGTGTGCCGTACCGTGTGCCGTACCGTGTACCGTACCCCGTACCACGTCGTAGTTCATACTTCACTGTAAATCGACCTTTTTGAATGCACAACCTTATCTAGTCTGGCCACTAGCCCCTCTCCACCCGGGTGGGCCACGAAGCCACGTGCTGAAAGCGGAGAGGGTCTAGCAAACATTGCATTAATTGCCTTTCCACTGACCAATCAGATCTAATTGAATCCAATTTTATTCATGGTTCTTGTGGTTACAAACTAAGTACGTGTGAAAAGAAGGTCAAAGATGGCGTTGTTCAAGTTGTGGGTTGCTGAGGTGGAAAAGAAACCAACTGTACTCTCAGAAGCTATTCATTCCAGTCTCCAAGTGTTCTGGTGCGATTGTGTGGAGCCCGATCAAGCCGAGGCAGTGAAAGTGATACAAATGACCCAACTGCTCCATATTCAACTCTCACCAGATCGCCCCAACATTTGGTATTCATCGGTGAAAGTCAGCAGGGAGTTTGACAGAGTATCTCAGTGGTTGATTAAAGAATTGCGCGAGAAGAGACTAACCATCACATCTATACAAACTGTTCCTTTCAGAGCTCCAGGAAGAAAGCTATGAGCCGCCAGGCCTGAATATCCAGCAGCGATTGTTTGCAATGTTCCACTCCCGTGACTACCATGAGAGACGATCTGCATCTTAGATGTGCCAGAAGACGCTCACCAGGGGGCATTATAACGAGGCAAATTACCCTGTGCAGGAACTTAGGCAGAAAGGGGGGGGGGGGGGGGGGGGGGGGGGGGGGGCTATTATGAAGGGGGCGTATTAGCGGGACACTGCGGTACACAACAATAAATTATGACTATGACTATGCATGTGATTTTTTGATTAGGCACACGCCAAAACTCCCAGAAGTGTGCTTAAGGGCTGCGGGGCCCGGGCAGCGCTGCAGGAACACTGAAAATTATATTAACGGCTGTACTGACACCACTGGGCAGTCGACATGGGCTGCACAGCCTATAGCACGCATCGGGGTACCTGTGACCCCCGGCCAAGCCGTGCCCCTGCCTATGGGAACCCATCGCCCACTCTTAGTACACACAAGGAATGTGCTCATGCACCAGGCGGGGAGGAGCTGGATCTCGTCCCTCCTGCCCCGGCCGAGGTTGCCATCGAGAGGTCTTGCAACGCCGCCGCCGCAGCCTTCACCAGGTCAGGGATGTCCTCTCGGGTAAGGGGGGTAGCGGGGACAGTCTTGGGGTGATCTTCACTTGCCATGACACGGAATAACTGATGATAACGGGAGACACGAAAAGTAGCACACACTTGCTCGCAATGCTAGAGCTAGAGCACAAAGACACTACTGTGCACATGCGCCACTATCATATTCTTTGCAGACAATGCCCTGGCGGCGCCCGCTCCACCCTATGCTCCTAGTTAATGCCTCCGTTGGATGCGCGCGAGGTAGCCGGCCGGACCTGCACACCTGAATAGCGCGCATCAACACCACCATTATCTTAGTCATCAAACCTCATTTGTTATGAACTCTTGATACCAGTTTAATTATCAGTGAAGCTCTGATTGTGGAATACATGTATCTAATGATTTTCATCAGGTTAAAATATTTCACCGTGTTTGTAGTGTTTCACGATTGACATGATGGCATGCAATGTTTTTAGATTGGCGCTATTGGACCTTGGAAACAACAAGATCAGAGATCTAAGGTGAGGTGCTATAGCTCTCATGCTTGCCTATTGGTGCCCTGCATAATTGGGTGAGCATGAGTGAGCCCCATAATAGCTGTAGAGTGAAACTACGACTGCGTATATAACGTACGAAACAGTTCAATAAGACTGTCACGTGTTATTAAGCGCAGCTCACTTTTAAGTGCATATTCACTTAGCCGCAGGTTGGACTCATCTCAGCTGCTATTTAGAAACACTGCCATTTTCACTCCTACGGAATCTATGCAAGGAAGAGCATGAAACAAGGCTTGAAAGTTACGAAGGGCGCCTGCAGGAGACAAGCAACGATCGAGACAAGGCTCACCAATTGTAATGATGTGGCAATCTGTGGATCAATTTTGATTCTAAATTGCCTCATATCCTCAGTGCATGCAGCTTGTTCATGCTCACCCCTGGTCATCTTCTTCTTTGATATGTGCCTATATCTAGCTTCTTAGATGTTCTCAGGCGTATGAGGTCTCTCAAGAATCTCAACCTGAAGGGAAATACGTTGTGTGACAACTCGGATGACTACCAAGGGAAGGTGAATCATTAAACTGACTGTACATGTCTTAGTGATGCAGATTCAATGCATGCATGCCCTACAGGTTTTAGATGCTATTCAGTCCGTTCAGGTGCTCGATGGTAGAAAGCGAGCTTCTGTTATTGTATTGGGAGGAGGAAAACGAAAGGCTTCAGGCATGATGTCAGGTATTCTCAAGTCTCCAAGTCCGAAGAAATCAGGAGGGAACGTGGTTGGAACAGGTGAAGACAAGGCTGTAAGGAAGAAGGTGCGTTTTAATGAACCTTATTCCGAAGAGACTAGGCCGAAGAAGAGGAAGAGGAAACATGAAGGAGATGAGTGTGAGAGACTGGAAGGAATCATAAGTGTGGATGATGGTGAACCTGCAGCAAGGCCAAAGATAAGAAAGAGAAATCGCAAGGAAGATTGTCTCCTTGGTGGTACACCCCAGCAAAAGGAAGATTATCTCCTTGGTGCTACACCCCAGCGAAAGAAACCTAGATTAGGGAGGGAGGACAGTCAAGTAGCTGCTGCATCTTCAGTAAACCAAAAGAAGCATGTTAGAAAGAAGAAACAAGTTCATGAATTCAGAGTTGATGTGGGTGGACCTGACCACAGCTTGCTGAGTGTCCCAGCTGGTACGAGAAGGCGTAAGCAATTCACTGATCTTGGTCCACAGTCAAAGAAGGGAGACGTAGGTGAAGATGCATCAATCCCAAGTCTGACCGTCCATGAACCTGTAGTCACTTCTCGGGAAGAGGAACCAGGACTTGTGCCAACGTCAAGAAAGAGCAAGAAATCAAATGTCAAAATGCATTCAGGGGTTGTTTCAGTGGAAAGAGCAAAGTCACATCACAGAAGAAGGAAGACAGGGCATGGTTATTCTCCAACTGGCATTTTGCTGGAAGCCAACGCTGACATTGGTGTAGGACACAAGTCAACCTGGACATGAACATTACCATCCGCTCTCAAGTCAAGAGCCATTTTCTAATGTGCATGCTTTCTATATAGTCTCGGAACCAGACCCTTGCACGGAGGAAGAGTACGGGCATGCTCCCATACATTCGCATTGTCCCCAGGTTGGAATGCTGACCTGACCAATCAGAGTGGTTTTTCTCCAGGCTTTCAGTGTCACCAACAACTAGATATGTTGGTCGCTATGCTATGCCGTGTTAGATCAGTGTTTGACAAAAGTTGAGGGGAGCAATGAGTGCATTATGGTATCACCACTGATTGCTTATTACCCAAGCATAATTGTGGGACAACTCGGTATGTGTCCATATGCATGCTGAGGGTCTGGTTTCGAGACTATATACAACAGCATTGTATTGTATTGTATACTGTACTAGCCTCATTCCCAGGCCCCGCCCAGCTTTTCGTCGTCGACCGAAAGCGGCGCGTGGGCCTGGGATTGATCGATCGGGAACCGGAACGAGGCTATGCGGAGCAGGATCTGGCCTCACTGCACTGTGTAGTAAATGGTGAGTTGTCGGAAGTATGGAAGCTTGAGAAGAGGACTGGAAGTCGAGCGGACTACTGCGGGGGGTGGGGATCCCGGCTCCCTCTGGGCTATGCAAGGTAGGGTGTGTGGACCTCAAGCACAAGCTGGAAGGGGACGAGGACAGCCTACTGTTGGGGCTGTTCTTCCCAGCAACTGCTGATGCCGTTGGCAAGTACGTAAAGTGGAGTCCCCACGTGTCACATGATATTACTGAACTTCCAACCCGGGACCTAGTGTTTTCTTCAACCTTGTAGGTCCAGGAATCCCTGCCCTTGACAGTGTTCCATTGGGGATCACTCTATCTCAGAATACACCAGCTGGCAGACCCACCCCCATCTAGTGGTGTTGGTGAAGGGGTCGTCACAGACTCCCCTGGAGCAGAAGGAATGGATGCCAACCAATCAGGATGGATCCTGCCCGTGATCATTTTCTCCCATGGTCTTGGTGGCATGCGAACCATATACAGTGGTATTTGCTGCGACCTTGCATCACACGGCTATGTTGTGGCTGCAGTTGAACACAGGTGGGTCTCACGAGAGTCACCTGACCCTCGTCACTTACATACCGGTGGGGTGTGTCAAGTTTTCCTTGGCCACACCCCCTTTATTCCATCCTGAATGCTCTTGTCATTGCAAGCATGTCCATGGTTAGCATGTTGAAGCCTGACTGAGCGTGTATGTATACACTCAGCAAAGTCATATTTGGGTTCAAATTACTGGGGTAGCGATTGCCTATTCTACAATCTGAGTGGACGCAGCGAGTATACAAAACTTAATGTAGGCTTCTGACCAGACCCTCGTGCTTATGGGCTCTCTGGCTTGCCAGATAGTCTGTAGTGAGAAATGTAGCTCAAAAGTACCAGATGTACATTCTCTGGAGGTGGGCTCGAAACTAGATTCACCTCGTGTATTGTGCTATGGGTGAAAATTGAGGTGGAAACCAATGAAACCAACTAATGGGAGCCTCTCCTTTTGGCTGTCAAGAAGCTGAGAGAACTTAGACCTGCTGATAGCTTGCGATGTGTGCCTACACTGTACTGACCGTGGCCACTGTGATAAATAGAAAAGATCTTTGACTAATTTCACAGAGATCAAGCAGCACAGTATGACTTGCTAAACCAGTCTTCTGGATGAAGTTGCAAGTCCTTGCTTGAGATCAAGATATTAGAACCATCATCTTCTCAACCAATATTCACAGGGAACGTTCTGCAGTTGGAGTCCCACAGGCAGCCAGTAGGGAGGGTGAGGAGGTGCGGTACCAAGATGACTGGCTAGAGTTCTACCAGCGCTCAGACGCAGAGGAAGAGTTCCCTCTCAGGTATCCAGATTTGTGGGAGAGTGTTGTTAGGCCTCCCTACACTGCCACTTCTTCCTTCCTTCCACCCTTTCTCCCTCTGCTCCCTCCCCCCTCCCTCCTCTGCCTCTTCCTCCTTTTCTTCCTCCCACCCTTCCTCCCTCCGCTCCCTCCTTACCTCCTTACCTCCCTCCCCCCCTCCTTCCCTCCCTCCTTCCCTCCCTCCTTCCCTCTCCACCAGGTACTCTAATGTTCTGTGGATGTGAAGAAGGCACTAGACCTGCTGACACTGTTGAATGAGGGAGCAGCTGTTCATAATATGATGGACGGGCACTTCAACTTCAGGTGGCACCATAAGCAATGGTAAACCAATCAACCAACTCACTGAGTGGCTAGTGTTTGAATCGGAACATTTGTACTGCAAGGTAGCATGGACTTGGGACTGGTAGCTGTGATGGGCCATTCATTTGGGGGAGCTACCACAATCCAGACTCTCAGTGAAGACCCGAGATTTAAGTGAGTGTATGTGAGTATACACAGCAGTTCTGCTAGCATTGCAGTTTCTGTCATTGAACGGATAGCTCACATAAATAAGTGGCTACTGCAACTGGACTTTTGTAAGGTCTATGACCATGCGGTTTTCACAGTTTTGACAAGAAATGAGCCATGGTACCTCTATTCAGTGTGTCGAACCCATGCCCACCACCTGTGTCGTGAATGAACGTCATTGTGTTACTGACATACAGAAGTGAGTGCATGCCTTTACACCCAGCAGGTGTAAGGGCATGCAGAAACAGTCCGGCAACTCTACTCTTTCACTTTCAGCAATTTTTGTCTACTACATCTAAGCATTACCAGAAATCGAATGTGACCTGTCTGGACATCTTGAATGAACATGTTGATTCAAGGAGACCATTCATATGGTGTTGGAATTACTGGAGGATAAGTTTGTAGTGGGAGATGTTCAACCATTTAGTTGGCCTAAAGAGAGAACAACCCAACAAGTTTAAATGGTTGCTACCTTTTCCAAGTGACTGGCATATTCTTAAGAATTTCCATCCAGTCATAGTAAATGTTTACTGGATTGTGGCAGCTGGCAAAACATCAGGATTTTGATCAACTACCCCAACTTCTTTGCTGTCGTGTAACAACTTCAGGCTTGTGCATAACTTTATCGTGCAGATGGGTGAAGCAGTATTCCGCACGATGTTTGCGAAGTTTATGAATCACTGTGAGGAACATTCAGACATTCACATAATAGCACAACCACTACTGAATGCCAGTAATAGTACAAGTGATGTCTTAAAACACCACCATTGACATTATGGAAACAGGAAGTCTTCACGATGAATCCAATGGTTTTGTCAACAATCTTGACCAAATTATTCCCCTTGGAAGTTTTGGAAAGGACTGATTTGTGGCTTACATGTCACTGTTTACCGGGTTGAGGACTTGCAACTGGAGGTTAAGAATTGCTGGCCTTAAACAGATGGCACCATTGTTCCGTGCGTTTGATATATATGTCCACGCAGCCCTTCCTTGCTTTGTGACATCAGGACAATATCATCAGCATACATCAGTGAGTCAATTTATCTGTTCCGCAATGTTGTTCCTGTTCGTTCTTTGCAAGCTGGAACTTGTCTGTCGCTTTGTGGTTTGGCAGCTTCACCCTTGATGGGGCTTTGGAGTACATTGACTGCAATGTTTGTTGACAAATTCCCTTTTTCCAAAGACAGTTATGGTCCACAGAGTCAAAAGCTTTTCTGAAATCTACATAACACACAAAAAGTGTGTTTCTCACAGAAGGCTCTCTCTATCAGTATAAATAGACCATTTGTGGCTCTTCTTTTTCTACGGAAGCCAAATTGTGTTTCAGGTAAACATTGTCTTACTGTTGCCCGCTGCATTATTCTATTGCACTGAATTAGCTGTGAACAGCTTACCCTTCCTGAAGCCTTGTAACTGTAGCAATTGCTCTCTGGTTGTTCGGAGTCTGCGCTCTTCCTGTTGTTGTCTCTGGTAAGATTACTTTTGATTCTGCTAGCTTTTCCCTGATGGGTATGGAGGTCCCGTTGTTCTTCTGGTGTAGCTTTAACCCCATTCATGAAATTGAACAGTCCACGATCTGAGCCTACAATTCCAAAGGTGTTACTCTGCTGTAGTGTGAACATCATTTCTGCAATGTTGTTGGTTTCTATCTTTTTGGTTGTGTAGGGAACCTTTGAAATCACTTCATCAGGAAGATGATGTGGAAGTTGGCACTCCTTGTAGGCAGTTCCAGCCACACTTGTTAGATTATTCCTTAGCACGATAGTGCCGTGATTACTGTAGCTAGACGTTGCATGTTATCTTTTGATGGACGCACAACTATCTGCCTTTGTTAATTCCCATCTCATGTGCTTCGTCCAACCCAATGCTGTGTGATTTTCTGTCTCCGAGTGCTACTGCAAACGCTCCAGCCTGAAACTGAGTGAAAATTATTTCAGTAGGTGTAGAATATCGTCTGGTAAGATCTTGCTGTATGTTGGCCTATATGCATGTATAGCAAACCTTGAGGAGTTCTGTGGGCAGTGGAGGTTGGAGGTAAACACTGCATGATAAAACTAAGACCGTACATTTGGGAAAAGAGAGTACAATCACCCTTCCCATTTAAGGGAACTGACCTCGAAGTTGTACAGGAATATAAGTATACCTGGGAGTATTGCTGACTGCAGCTGCTAATGGCATATACACCGTAGCCTGACAGGCCCTGGCCAACCAAGGGAAGAAGGCTGTATTTGCGCTACAGAAACTGCTTGCAAAGTTAAAGCACCTTCCGATATCACTGTTGCATTGAAACTATTTGACGCAATGATATTGCCAGTATTAACTTATGGATGTGAGATATGGGGTCACATATAGGATCCAAAGCTGGAAAAGACCCAAAAAATGGATATTTTACATCTCCACAAAGTGTAACAAACATGGATGTACACAGAGAGCTTGGACAGTTACCCCTCGTGCTTCTTCTGTGGAAAGAACGAATGCTGAGCTACTGGAATAGAATCTGTTCCGAGGATATCCGGACCTGATCAAAGAAGCAGTAACCTTGTCTGCTATGGCAATTAAACTTCAATGGATGCACCTCGTTCAATAGATTGGAAAGATGTTCTCAAGTGCTTCAACTTGCACCATCAATCGTGTGTGGAATCTCCTGCTTCATAACAGCTGGAGCATTTCTTTCCAGATAAGGCTGTAATGGTACATGCAAAAAGTGTGGAGGCACTGGAAAGTTGTATGGAGGAGGGGGATATGAGGGTTTGGTTGCATTGCAAGACTTCTGCTGACACTAAGAAGATACTTTTATTCACCTGATACTGACACTTTCTATGATGCCATTGGCTGTCCGAGTATGACATCTATGACTGTGCAACTAAAGCAGTAATCCAAAGTACATGCACCTCACTTCACTTCAAGCAGCCTTCACTTCACTTCAAGCAGCCTTGTTAAGTAAAGTGACCCACATCTTGCGACAATCCCTATAGCAATTAAACTACAGTGTTTGCAGACACTGTATGTTGTCACTGGCTGCAATTATACATCATTCATACATGGGGTCGGAAAGGTTAAATTTCCAACGTGCAACCTTCATAACTGGGCCTGAATACCTTGGCTCACTTGGTGATATTAGCATGCAACACTTGGGATTCTTGTCCTTCACAAGGCTAGTGGGTACTATTTGTACTTTAAAGCGCACTTAGATGCGTTCGTACACCAGACATCCCAGAGAAATAACATGAAACTTGGCTAGATACGATTCAGTCAACATGCTGCAGGCTCACCTGCTGATGAAGTGCCATATCAGTGGACGCTTTGTATCTCCACTGGAGACGAGTGGTAGAAACCAATTACTTTATCCAACAATGTTCTAATGTGATCTGTTCGAAAGACGATGCTTTCAGCTAGCCTCATTCCCAGGCTCCTCCCCCTGCGTGCGCCGACGAAAATACGGGGGCCAGTTACGGTCCTTGAGAAACTGAGTTGAAAATAATGTCGATTTAGGTCGCTTTATCCAAGCCGACACATACTACTGTACTCGTAGCACTCACTGTCTAGCCTCGTTCCCAGTCCCACACGCCCAGCTTTTCGTCGCTTGCAGTACGGTAATTACCGAACTGCAAGCGACGAAAAGCTGGGCGTGGGACTGGGTACGAGGCTACTCACTATCCAAGGGCAAGTGAAATGTGGTTGGCACTGCATCAGTTTACACGGACACCACAGCTTGTGAACTCACCATACACACTCTGCCCCATGCATACACTATTCACACACGTAACACACGTTCCACTATAATTATACTGTATAGGGGGGTTCGTCAGAGAAAACTTTCACGAATCTCGCATTTCTTTGGTGATTTGCAGTTTTATCCTCAAAGACAAACCTCGTGAAGTGACCATACACGCTCCTGTTCTCATGCATATACTGTTCACATGTTCCACTATTTATAGGTGTGGCATAGCCATGGACTGCTGGATGGTGCCTATACACCGTGACCTGTACGAAGTGGGGATCCAACAACCTCTGCTGTTCATCAACAGCTACAACTTCCAGTGGGTAGAGAACGTTCAGCGGATGATGAAACTCTCAAAGTCACCGGACGAGAACGGAATGTCCAGTTGTCGGATGCTCACACTCAGGTAGGTTGGATGGTCACCAGACAGTGGGTGGGGCTGATGAGATCATCCGATGGTAGTTGGAGCTTGCACCAGCTATGTGATGGTTAATGGGCCAGGCAGGGCTAATGAGATCATGTGATGGTGGGTGGGGCTGATGGGAAATTCTTGTGCCCTACCCTGTCCCCAGACAGGGGTCCGGTACACTACAGGATTTGTTGCACAAGGGGCGTGTCGAGAGGGTTATATGGTACGGGGCCGTGAGACCCCACTCAAGTGGCATATTGGACAATATACTAGTGGTATTCTGACAGCATCCGTATACTCCCAGAAACTATGCACTCATCAACGCCGATAGGGCCTGAATGAGCTTCCGGCCATAGCTATATTGGACAATACTAGTGGTATTCTCTTTACCCCTGACAGCATCCGTATACTCCCAGAAACTATGCACTCATCAACGCCGATAGGACCTGAATGAGCTTCCGGCCATAGTTATGCATTTCGTACAATCATAGGTTAAGTGATTTATGTGTCACAAGAAGTCGAGTGTAGTGTCACAGCTTCAGACATAGAGTGTTCCACAGCACAGATTATAAAACTGCCCGGTACAATCACTCAGTGGCTTATAATACAAGATAGCTAGCTAAGAATGTACAAGTGTTCACCATAATTATAGCTGGATGCAGACAAAAGAGACTAGGCATGTGTACATGTAATCAGTCACAGTTGTTCTCAATATAATTACAGAGTGAAGCATAAATAACTGTGGTGTCCCATAGGGACTTCCCCACAATTCAAGTTAGTTTACCACAATGTATACTTAGAAAATTTAATGGCATAGTACCTCCACATGTGTGCTCTGTTGGGAAAATTGGAGGTTCTGGTAAATGGGGTTAATTAATCCACTGGAATGTGTGTGGAGCACAATAATAACCAAATTGCGTGTTTGCAGGAACCCTATTATGTATTTTCAAGTCAAAGTCAAAGCATAGCTGCATGTGCAGGGCTGCAATCAGCATTTAACACACTTGTGTGCGGTTATTGTATACCGCCAAATTTTTGTGGATTGGCCTTTTACAAAAATAATTTTCGTGGATGGTTACCCACGCCCAGTCTGATGCAGCCGCCGTGTGCAATTAAATTAGTGCACCTGTGGGGACACTGTACTAGTACAGCTCAGTCTGCTGGAAGTCATCAGACCATTCTTTCGCATTTGCAGGGCGGAGGCAGGGTCTGGGCATGAAAGTGGGCTGATGAGATGTGATGGTTGGTAGGCTGATGGGTCACATGATTGTATTTGTGATGCAGCATGACAATGATGTTGCATGATTGTACCCTCACTCAGGGACGCCAGCCACAGGAATCAGAGTGACATCAACTTCGTGTTTCCTTCCTTAATTTTCCACTGGGCTCAGTCCCGGCTTGACATCACCACTGCACATACCATAAACCTGGAGATTTGCCACGCCTTCTTCCGAAGATGTCTCCTGAAAGGTTATGACTTGTTCTGTGTATCAATTATTCATGCTGTTTGATGAATGATGATGTCACTGGGAACTGCATTGAAACCCCTCTTCATCCCAGACCCTGCTTATCAGCAACACATTCCCAACCTGGATAGTGGAGATGAGCACTCAGAGCACATCGCTACTGTGGAACCAACATCAATCTGACAGAATCCCCCGAGGCAGAAGGGAGGGGGAGAGGGCACATAGGAGGCTACCAGTAGCACTGCAGACAATACTGTTACAGACAAGAAGTTATGAATCACACTTTTATGATTTGTTGGTGTTCCTACGCTTTTACTATGAGCAGAGTCGAAATGGATGATAAGTATTAATTTCGTCACTTGATTATTTGCCTCGAGCTACAATTCTCCACCCCGATGAATCTCATTAGGCAAATCTATGACGTCACTCCCTTGTGCGAAGTTGCGCTCGTTTCTAGATCAGATATGGCAGCTCGTGAAGAGGGCTGGAAGGCAAGCGGATGGTTGGCAGGGTTAGGGATCCCCGCTCCCTCAGGGCCACGCAAAGTAGGGTGCGTGGACCTCATGCACAAGCTTGAAGGGGAGGAGGACGGCCTGCTGTTGAGGCTGTTCTACCCAGCAGCTGCTGATGCCGTCGGCCAGTACGCCAAGTGGAGGCCCCACAAGCGATACATCAAGGGATACCTGGACTTTTTAAAAACAAAGGCATCTGGACTGATTGCAGCCATCGCAGGCTTATTTAGTGGTGAGTTGGACGACAATTTGATGATACTACTCATGAATAATACACAATAACGTTAGTGTGTATATTATCCATGATACTACTAAACTACCAATCCAGGACTCGGTGTTTTTCTGCAACCTTGCAGGTCCAGGAGTCCCTGCCCTCGACAGTGTTCCGTTGGGGATTGTTCCATCTCAGAATACGCCAGCTGAAGTGGGAGGGGATGTGGGGGTTAATGACCAGCCAACCAATCAGGATGGACCTCTGCCTGTGATCATTTTCTCCCACGGTCTTGGTGCCATGCGAACCACTTACAGTGGTATTTGCTGCGACCTTGCATCACACGGCTATGTTGTGGCTGCAGTTGAACACAGGTGGGCCTCAGACTCATGAGAGTCACTTGACCCTCGTCACTTGCACGCCGTGGATGAGGTGTGTTGAGTTTTGCTTTGCCACACCCCCTTCCTGCATGTGACTAGCTCATGAACTCACTCCATCATATCCCCAGATTTGTTGCATGCAAACATTTGAGCTACGCATTCCATCTGCATGGAATTTGGGTTGATCTATAATCATGAAGCCATTTCTGTGTCAATGCAAACACTTCTGAATGCAAACTAATGGGAGGCACTGCTATTATGAAGAGGGTAAAGGTCTTCAATTACTTTCACATAGATCAAGCAGCAGACATTTCCTTGTCCGGTGAATGTCCAAACACTGCCTTGCTGCTTTTGCCAGAGTGCATGGTGATTTTCTCAACCAATATTCGCAGGGATCGTTCTGCAGTTGTTTCCATGAGGAGAGTCCCTCAGGCAGCCAGTAGGGAGGGTGAGGAGGCGCGGTACCAAGATGACTGGCTAGAGTTCTACCACCGCCCGGAGACAGAGAAGGAATTCCCTCTCAGGAACAGACAGGTATCCAGATTTGTAGGAGTGCAGCTTCCCTTGATCCCTCCCTCCCATCATCCATCATCAAAACTCGTTCATTGTATTGTATGAGACATTACAAGCAAACGGGGTGACGTGGTCCAATTATGTGCCATAATGCTGAGCAAGCACATTGTACACAAATGCGATCAGGAGCAGCAGCTGAAGCGGATGCAAGCAGCGAGCATGCAGCAGCAGCTGAAGCGGGCGCAATCAGGGAGCAGCAGCTGGAAGCGGACGCAAACGGGGAGCAGCAGTTGTAGCGGATGCAATCGGGCCCGGGACAGCAGCTGATTCGAAGCGGGCGCAAGCGGCGAGCAGCAGCTGAAGCGGACACAATCGGGGGGCAAGCGGACGCAGTCGGGGGGTAAGCGGACAGGGGGAAGTAGCTGAGCGAATGAAGCAAGCTCAGCTACTTGTAGTAATTTACACAACGAATTAACATAGTTTACTGAACAGAACTCTTTCTTGAGAATTTTGGTCTCGTGCCCAGACCCTCTCAGAAGGAAGAAGGGTCTGGTGAATATAGTACAACTTCACACTATGGGCTAGCACACCTGAGGTTTCACAAACGAACAGAAACCAGCTGGTGTTAAGTAGGTGCATGCATCATTATGGCCATGAATAATTGGGGCGAGCCTGAGCGAGCCCCACAGTAGTGTTGTATGTGATAAAATTTCTGTATATACGGTGGTCAGCTTTCCGTATATGTTGCATTCAAATTACTCGAACTGACTACGATAAATTGAGCAAATTACTCGAACTGCGATATTAAAATTGAAATTGTGCTACAACGATAACGTTGCACGTCAGCCTCGGTTTGTTAGCCTCCGACACTTCAAGTTCAATCTGAACGAAGAGGCAGTCATCCTTCAGGTACTGGCAGCTGAGGTGGGGGTTGTGTTCCAGCACTGCATGGGGAATCATGTCACCTCCATACCCGCCACTTCTCCGTGCATCTGTTACCCGGCCACTAAACACTTCGTTTGCACTGTCATCGTACACTATCTCCCCCTCCCAGTGGTTCTGATCTTCAAGCTGATTGCAATTGAGAAACTTGACTTAATTTGACCTTTCCTCTGAATGGCCACACCAGGTTATAATCGCCTTTACCAGACCTTCATTTGGGCACACAGAACGGCAGTGCTTTCCAAGGTTACAATAAACAACAATATCCCCACATTCATTGGGACAAGGCAGCTCTTGTGCTGGACACTCTATCAAGTGATCATGATCAGTGGTCATTTCAAAGTACCTCCCCTTCTCGTAACACTGGGGGCCCTTGTACCTACGATTGCAACTCATGTTGAAGGTGGGCATCTAGCTCGCTCCGCAGCACCACATTATCCTCACCACCATTCTTTCAGTAGTTTGGGCAAACAATAAGCTCAAACCCACACCCTTCTAAGCATCTTCAAAGCAGCACAGCTCACCAACCCACTCGCCATGGCCGGGGTGACATTGCTGCTAGACTGCTTCAGCTAGCTGTAAATGCTAACCTGACTTACAGTTGCTGTGATGTGCAGGAGTGTATGTTTCAAGAGTGCCGTAGTTTCTGTGCTCATTGCCCGGTCATATTCTGATGACAATCATGTGAATGCAACTCCTCTTTGCATGTCCTGCGGGCATGTGAAATTGTGGATGCACTTTACTCAGGCTCGCCCCACAATGTCCTGCATTCTACTAGTAATTGGGGCGAGCCTGAGCGAGCCCCACATAGACGAGTTTGCTGTAAATTAATTATATAATAATATATATATATTTCTATCGTACGTCATGCCGTAAATCTATGTGGCTTTTATTTTGCGTTTCACATGCACGCCACGTTGCATAGAAAATTTTTGCAACGTACAAGCCACGTTCACTACTTTTTGCAACTTGTGTCAAATCGTGATGGAATCTACAACGAGCGTCCAGAACAGAGAAGAGAGACTTTGACGTAGGAGGGAACGAGAAAGGGCCCGCCGTGCTGCTGAAACAGCGGAAGAAAGGAACGACGGCTGAGGCAGCGACAAGAGAGAGACAGAGCTAGGCGCGCTGCTCAAAGCCGCGAGGAGAGGGAGTCCAGACTGGACAGAATGAGAGCAGTTCAACAGGACAGAATGACTGCTGAGACTGCTGAAGAGAGGGACGCCAGGCTGGAGACACTGAGAGCAGCTCAACAGGAGAGATTAGCAGTTGAGACTACTGAAGAGAGAGACGCCAAGCTTGAGACTGCTGAAGAGAGAGACGCCAGGCTGGAGACACAGAGAGCAGCTCAACAGGAGAGATTAGCAGTTGAGACTACTGAAGAGAGAGACGCCAAGCTTGAGACTGCTGAAGAGAGAGACACCAGGCTGGAGACTCAGAGAGCAGCTCAACAGGAGAGATTGGCAGTTGAGACTGCTGAAGAGAGAGTTGCCAGACAGCGGCATGATAGAGACTGGCACAGTGAACGTTCTGTCCAAACAAAGACGCTGAAGTTTCACAGTCAGATATCATCACTCAGTTGCCCACAGTGCACCACCTGCAGTGAGAAATTTCCTGGCCTTCGTATTGGTTGTCATTCTGCTGAATGCATGCGCTGCTGCCAGGACAAGCACATCCCAAAGTTATATTCCTCTGCCAACAACATGGACCCAGGCCCTATTCCACCCCAGCTGCAGGTTGGTACATTATAATGCATGTAGTCATTGTACAGTGATCCATTGCAGTATACGTATAACAATAATGTTAATCACCATCACATATTTAATGGCACGTACTTTCTCACAGGGTTTAACCCAGGTGGAAGAGATGCTGAGTTCTGGAGTGCTACCACATGGACAGTATGCCTGCAGCGGGCTTGTCATCAATCTACCACAAGATGTAGCCCATTTTGCAAACTCCTTGCCTCATCTTCCCAGTGAGCTCGACATCATCGTGATCAGGAACGAAGGAGCTGACAACTCACACCGTGGCTTTCGTGTTAGGAGGGCTGTAGTGCTTTGTGCACTTCAGTGGCTCCTTGCTAACAACAGGTATTACCGTGGTGTTCATCTCAACCCCGACGCCCTTGCTCTGCTGCCAGAAGATGGGAACCTGACTGGCCTGCGCTCGGTAACGCTCAACACAACCAGTGACAAAACAGAACTGCCATCTGCACAGGATGAGGAAGATCCATACAGTGCCCACCTCTCAGCTTCTGTTGTTCCAATCACCACCCAGTGGATGACTGAGCAAGAGACTGTTCGGCAGTCCGTGCAAGAGCGACAGTCTCACCAGCACTCAGCGACTCCTACAGTGTCATGGCCTCCCAGTGGTGGTACTCCTGTCAACGAGTTCAACACTGAGGGATACATCTCGTGTGCCTTCCCCACGTTGTTTCCAACTGGTGCTCCTGACTTCATAGCTCCACGACCACTTCAAGTCACTGTTGGCAACTACTTCAAGCACCTCCTCTTATACAAGGATGGCCAGGCACCCTCGTTTTCGCTACTTTGCTCTCAACACAGAGATGCGTTGGCGAGCACTACGTACAGTCAGGTCGCATCTACGTCTGCCAGCACCCGCATGATGCCCAGCTTTCAGTCGAGGATCTCCGAGACATGGTCGGTCGTGAAGGGGAAGTCTTCTCCAACCGAGTGCTGCACTACGCTTCCAGTCTACGTGGAACAAGACACTACTGGTTCAGGCAGCGCAGCCGCCTCATTGCCATGGTCGACACACTTGGTCTGCCAACCATCTTCTTTACTCACAGCGCAGCAGATCTCCAATGGCCAGAGCTTGCACGCCTCATCTGCCCAGATGACCCCGACTCCAGCTCCAGTCCAGGACAACCCCACCATTGCTGTCTGGTTCTTCCATCATCGCATCCAGAAGTTTATCGATGCTTTCTACGTTGGTGTTCTTGGTGCCACCGATTTCGTGAGGAGCCTGAAGGAAGACAGCACCTCCCTGAAGGCTGTACAGAAGCTCCTCATCAGCAGCACAGGAGACCTGTCACCTCCTCCTCCAGCTTCCCATGTTCAGGGCTTCCTGCGATTTTGTCATGCTCAGCCTGGACGGGTCTCATGCAGTGGAGGAACGCTTGGAAGAAGACCACCCTGCAACAACACCGTCGACACTGGACCACTACATCACTCGGCCAGCAACTCCGCAGTTTCAGGACATCACACTGCTTCATTTCGTCCAGCACTTCATAATGCCTAAAGAGCCTGGATCAGATCCATCCCGTAGGAGGAAGAAGGTTGTCGTCATCGTTCGACCATACTGCTCTCCTGATCCACATGGCCCCAAATTTGAGCAGTACTGTCAACAAAAGCTGATGCTCCATGTGCCCTTTCGGCTTTTGAACGAACTCCTCGGTGACAACGAAACTTTCACAGCTGCATATGCCACCTTTCTTCAATCTGGCACCATTCCACCTTCCCTTGAAGATGACATCCACAGACTCAAGCAACTCCCTCAGCAGCCTTCAGAGAATACCAGCACTGAGGTAAGTTGCAATGCAATTAGATGGAAGGACATTATACTTACTGAAGTTCACCTTTATATTTTTCTCCACCTCAGGAGCAGAGGGATGAACAGCACAACCAGCCTCCATCCAGAGCTGTGGAAGAATGGATACTCATCTGCCGCCACAATGCTGACCTGCAGCCAAACACCAACTCTCAGGAGGATGTGGACTGGACACAGGTAGCGCAAGCGTACCCGAACCCAACAACTCTGGCGGCTGCATATCAGGACAGAGGATGCAGCTTGCAGCAGGTATATAGAATTCCTAATTGTCACCAGGCAGTTAGAGGCAACACAGGGCTTTTTTTCACGAAGAGTGCTTCTCCTAGCCTTGACTTAAACATTAGTCAGCTAGAGCTAGCTGCTGCACATCAGGACAGGATGCAGCTTGCAGCAGCTAGGTATCCTAATTGCCACCAGGCAGTTAGAGGCACAAGCACATGCAACAGCTTGATTACGATAATCTTCATTCAATTCACACTTTTCTTCTCTGATCTTCCAGTACTTGCTGTCATAACCTTCTAGCTCACGCCTTAGCTTATCCAATTTCCTGTCTTTCTCTTCCTGTTTGATCTCTAAGCTTGCCAGCTTTCTGTCTTTCTCTTCCAACTTGAGCTCTAAGCTTATTACCAATCCCTTTTGCCTCTCCACTTCCCAAACCCAATCTTTGCAGTCTTCAAATCGGTCGCCCTCACTCAGAACTGGAACACTTGGGTCATTTTCAGATCCCTCCATGCCACTCACAGTGTCTTCTGTTCCACAACAAACAGATGTCAAACTGCTGCTCAATCGATTCCTAGCTTTGTTTGTAGATACTACTTTCTCCAATCTGGCCTCTGCTCGTGTCTACTTGGTTTGCCTTTCTCAGCAAGGTGTGCAAGAAATACCATTCACGCTTCAACGGGTCACATTAGTCTTGCGGTTCGCGGCGCCCTCTCCCCCCGCGCGCTGCGAACGTGTGGCCCGCGAGACTAATGTCACATGCACATGCAATAAAATTTTACAATGACGTCATCACAAGCGACTATTACATACACCATACACCAAAACTGCAAAAGATGAGTTTCTCATTGTCACTGTTAAGTCCATTACTTCTCTCAGACAATACACAACATTAGAGTTGTTGTAACGGTAGCACAAGTACTTGGTTGAGTTGTACATACGCACTCCCAAATTAACCAAGCAGTACGACTTACCCTTCTCCAGACTATTGACGTCGTCATCCCACAACACCAACCTACAAGACCCAGTGTCATCACCTATCATAATATCCTGCTTCTTCAACTCCTTCCCGTCTCCACTCTTCTTCACAGTACTCAAATCACCGACCTTCACCACCTTACACTTCACACCGACCTTGCTGTCCTTACCAGTCATCAACGATGAAATATCAGCAATCTTCACAGTACTGCCCAATGGCGACACAACAAAATCTCCAAGCCACAGCTCACGAGTAGACGACATAATCCTAAGCACTGGTTAATATGAACTTCTAGCTCTGATGACACACTGCTCTTCTTTACAATTGAGTTGGATATAGCAACAACAGACTGATCCTCCTGTGCTTTCTTTATGGCGTCTCGATGGGCAATGTCAAAAGAGACCAGTCGAGCACACTTCTTGCCATCACTAAACTTGGCATAAATGTAATACAAACCCTTTGTGTTCCTGGTTTCTTTCTTAGGAGATAGGAATGCCATGCACGCAAATGTCTTTCCCTTCCTCCATCTCTGAAACATCGAATTCTCGTTTTCCAAGAGACGCCATCTCACAAAGTTGTTGCCCTCTACGTAGTAGTGAACTAGACTTCTCTCCCAGCTGTCACAAACAACACATGGTTGTTGCCCACAGCGCGCATGCGCAATGCCTATAATGCTATTAGCAGTGTGTGCAAACATCAATTCGAACTTCAGCTCGGTCAGGCTCGACCCACAATGTGTTTTACATTCCCCCTAGTTATTATGTTTTAGCGATTACTTTCAGCAATGGCTACTGCATGCTATATCTGCCAATGCGAAGTAGTTGAACGTAAAAATCAGCAAAAACTAGGTACAAGAACATATGAATGCGCTACTGCTACTTTGGACAGCCTGTGTCAAGAGCTTGCATAACCCAGAATGCAATTGATTCAAGTATGCAGAGGATGTTTCCAGGACCTGGAAACACTACGCAAGGCACAAACAACCGTGGACCTCGTGCTTTATAGTTTACCTTCACATGCGAGTGACGTCCACTTCAGCGACCAGTGCCACTAGTAGGAAGAGAAGTGCGAGTAACTCTCCCCTAGCGTCCAGCACGCCTCTGTCTCGTCTCCCCATGCGACAGAGACCCGTGGTTGTTTGCACGGACAGCGACGCAAGCATTGTCCCAACAGCAAGAAGATCCCTGTTTATAAACCCCCAGACAAACGATGTACCGACGCGACAAAGAAATTCTAGCTAAGTACCTTGTACTTGCTGATTCACTTGTCTGCGTGGGAAACAGTGGGTGTGAGTAGCGCGTGACACATATTGACCAATCAGATTCCAACCGCCGAAAGTCCACAGTGCTCAATAATTTTGTACTTTAATTCACAGACCCTCCTTCCACGTTTATGAGGTAGGGGTGGGCAATATATCGTTATTATCGTATATCGTGATATTAAGAGCCCATGATAATCGTATCGTGGTGGTTTTAAAATTATCGTCATATCGTGTTCACATTATTAGTGGTGTTGTTTTTGCAGAAATAAGGCATGCAGTAGCTAAATAGTGTATACATGCAATTTATGACAACATAGTAAATGCTTGGCTTGTAGAAATATTCTAGTGTGGCATGAGAAGTCAAATAAACTAGCCAAAACGCATTATCGTGATAATATCGAATATCGTGATAACTAACACATGATATATCGTGACCACATTATTCTGATATCGCCCACCCCTAGTATGAGGGTCTGGGAACAAGACTGTGAGAACCTTTGATGGTTCGTTAATTTGCACGATTCAAACATCAGTTCTGACATCTCCCTAGTTGTGCTGTTCAGGGCTGCCTTAATTCAGAGACTGGAAGCCAGCGGGGTTTATCACTCCTCTGGAGCCAACTTGTAGGGTGATAAGTTCAGTGCGATACCCTGCATTAATACTGTAGGCTCCAGTGACCAGCTCTTCATACTTTTCCTCCTTTCTCTCTCCTGCTGCCTCAAAATTAGTCTCATAGCTAATTTTCTTCCCTCTTTCCCTCCCTCGATCCCTCCCTCCCTCCCTCTCCCTCCACCAGGTACGCCAACGTTCTGTGGATGTGAAGAAGGCACTAGACCTGCTGACACTGTTGAATGAGGGAGCAGCTGTTCATAATATGATGGAGGGGAACTTCAACTTCAAGCAATTCCAGGTGGGCGCCATAAACAATGGTAATTAAACCAATCAACCAACCACTAAGTGGCTAGTGTTTAAATTGGAACATTTGTACTGCAGGGTAGCATGGACTTGGGACTGGTAGCTGTGATGGGCCATTCATTTGGTGGAGCTACCACAATCCAGACTCTCAGTGAAGACCCCAGATTCAAGTGAGTATGTAGTATAGTGACACCTCAGTGCCAAAGGTGATTGTAGCCTTGTTCCAATTAAGGCTGTGCAGGAGAAAAAGCCTGGCAACTTCCGCGAGTTCATACTGTAATACGGATGTAATGTCACGGCAATTGTGCTGAATTGCATACCTTATTCAAGCAGTGAACTGCACGTGGTACCTCTGAGAACAGCCCTTTCCTGCTCGTGAAAGCAACTGTTTTCTGCAGGGTCTGCTACGGAAGGTAAGCAGAAGTCGAACGAACACAAAATCGTCTTGTAGAGAACATACAACAGCGCGTTCGATCGATCGACTGTTGCGATGAATGGGTGTGACTGCAACGTACATTTCAACGCATGACGCAATTTGGTTTACTGTTGTCATGTTACAACATTCTGAAAAGTGATTGGTTCTGTCAACTCTCTGGCAGCAGAAGTAACAGTTTGAACTTGCGGAAGTTGCCAGGCCATTTCTCCTACACGGCCTGGGAATGAGGCTAAGGTGATTGATACTGAGTTCACACGGACACAACAACTGACGGAATACTGTGAAGTCACCATACACACTCCTGTTCTCATGCATATACTGTTCACATGTTCCACCCACCCATGTTCCACTATATAGATGTGGCATAGCCATGGACTGCTGGATGGTGCCTATACACCGTGACCTGTACGAAGTGGGGATCCAACAGCCTCTGCTGTTCATCAACAGCTACGACTTCCAGTGGGTAGAGAACGTTCAGCGGATGATGAAACTCTCAAAGCCACCGGACGAGAACGGGATGTCCAATTGTCGGGTGCTCACACTCAGGTATGTCACTTGACAATAGGTGGGGCTAATCACACTCTGCTGCAGCAATATTTTGCCTCAGTACTAGCCAAAAGTGGTTATTGAGAACTTGTTGCTTTTTTGCCACTTCTGCCCTTATTGTTACTTCAGAAACTTTCCAAAAAGGCAAAATTGTCAAAAATGGCAACAAAATGAACTTTGTCCCTTTTCACAATTTCTGGCAATATTTTACTTCAGACCGAAGTTGCTAAAAGTGGCGTCTTTAAAAAGACTTGATGTGTCTCGGCACGACTTGGGTCAGCTCATAATCATGCAGAGGACATGGCAGCTGATTAAACCTTTATGACTGCAAAACCTGTTAGCTATGAGACTTTCAGCTTAAGCTAGCGTCAATATCCTTGGAGGTTCTGTGCGAGTATAAAGGGTGGGAATGTTGACCCAAGGGATGAAAGCAGCATGGTCGTGTCTGGGCTTGATGTTTAGTCAGAGCCTGGTGGGTCATTTTAATTGTAAATGTAAATGGACCTAGACAACACCTTGTTCAAGGCCAATTCTTTCAGCAGTTGTCTATCTAACTAGCTTGGAACCTGTCTAATGCGGTCACCTGGGGGTCAAATATATTTGGCCTCATTAGACAGGTGGCTGCAATACAGATGACCTCTCTAAAGCGAACATGTGAAGTTTTAGTGTGATTGACCTCGTTACAAACTTGTGACACGGAACAACTTCGATTCAAGTACGTTCCATGAAAAAGACGCTAAGGCAAGTTTCACTGTAGTTAGAATCCTTGGGATGGCCGAGTGGCATTGTGTAAGGATGAGTGAGTATTCATAGTCTGGCCCCCAGTCATAGTAAGTAAATTCATGAGCAGCCAAGCAAAACCCATAATCACTTTTGAGGAATTACTTGAAGGCTATAAATACGGAATATCAAGAGTGAGGAGCCGGTTTCTGGACTTGCGCGTGGGCATTGCGAATGAGATGTACGTACATACGCACGTACCTACACATCCACCACTGTGTCTCAGCAATTCGGTGCCGGGACAAAAATTACGGATTCTCTGCAGAGAACTTGAGTCCATTTTGGCAATATTTTGCTAGCAATACTGTACTTCAATAGTTGCCAAAAATGGCTAATGTACAGTGCACGGGACTGATACCAGTGTGCGTGGGGCTAATGGAGCCATGAAAGTGGGCAGGGCTAATGAGATCGTGTGATGGTGAGCGGGGCTGATGGGAGTCACATCATGTGAAAGTCTAGTGCCCAACCCTGCCCCCAGAAAGGACTATGGGATTTATACAGTACGGCAAGAGCACATGATGACATCATCGTCATTATGGGATGGAGAGGAAGAGTGTGTGACTTCTGATTCTCCCCGTGGAGAAAGCAGAATCTTTCACGTGTACTATAAATAGCACATCCAGTCACATTGTAGCAAAAGTTTAAACAGAGACATGAAAAAGAGCTGCTGTCATCACTAAATGCTAATTGCGCTGGTTTAACTGGACCAATGCCACTTCGTTCAAACAACATGGTCCAAGCAGTAACTCACAGTTTCTCCCCATCTTCATCTTCTCTGCTGATCTCGACATCTTGGACTGTCAGGCTTGGGTACCAACGCAAAACGAAGTTCTTTACATCGATAAGGCTCAAGAACCGTTCATTACTGGTCTTCATGAGCAATGAGGGCTTCAAGTTTCAGGTAGTCACTTACTACAAGTACAAGACTAAGCCTCAGTTGAGCTCACGTGTTCTATGTTTAGTACATTGTACACACGAGAGATTCCGCCTGTTTCAAATTTTTGGCAGTCACACACTCTTCCTCCTCTGCCCCGCAATGATGATGATGTCATCATGCGCTCTTGAGTACGGGGCTTACCTTGCGCTATATTTGCCTTGAGACTCCTACGATTTGCCCTACTGCACGATTTTTGCATTAGCGGTGGGCATCGTTGATTAGATGTGAGGTTGGTGGGCTGATAGCTACCACAGTTTTTTAGCCTCATTCCCAGGCCTCCCTCTCTCAAGCCTGGGAACGAGGCTACACGGTATTTGTGATGCAAGTTCACATGACATTGAAATACAGATGTTGCTTACACCCTCACTCTCAGGGACACCAACCATATGAATCAGAGTGACATCAACTTTGTGATGCCTTCCTTCACTCTTGGCTGGGCTCGGTCCCGACTGGACGCCACCACTGCACATGCCATAAACCAGGAGATTTGCCACGCCTTCCTCAAAAGACACCTCCTGAAAGGTTAGGATGCTATGACATGCATAATGTTTGATAACGTCCATGGAGAACTGCATTGATGACGTGATTAATCACTGATGACATCAGGATTCGGGAAGCATCCAATCCCAGGTGGCTCCTCAGCGTTTTGTCACATCCTGTACAAATAATACATGACAAAAAGCTTGTGGTATCGTGACTAGATTTGTCGTAAAATTGCCATAATTGATGAGCTCCAGGAAGGATCGCAACTGCTGTTCATTCTGTGGGGTGGTAGTGCTTGAACAATTTGCTAGTTGTGGCATGCAACCTTTGTGCATCAATACGGCGGCCCAAGCATTCCACCAAAAGCTTGAGGAAGTCACACTTGGTCTGTCTGCTTCGGCCAGAAACCATACTTCTGCAGTTGCCGTAGTACTTCTTCAAGGGTACGTAGGTGCTCATTGTCATCAGCTCCAGTGACAAGAATATCATCAATGTAGCACAGCACTCCTGGAATTCCCTGTAGCACAGTGTCCATGGCTTTTCGGAACAAGGCCGGGGCTGATGCCCTCCAAATGGCAGACATGTGTATTGATATAATTCAAATCACACAGTACAAGACTTGAATACCAAGAAGCAAAGACAAGAGGAGGACAAAACCACAACGCATTGCATATGCCTACTGGATATACAGCCAAATCATTGAGTAGCTACTTAAGTTAGCACTCCTCCCCACCTAATACAAGCCAAAACAAAATGTAAAGACCTAATTAGCTATAACTACATCAGGGCAAAACCACAGCACATTGCGTGTTATTAGTTTACGCAGGATTTGCCTTCCGGATATACAACGAGTTGGTGGAACACTTACCCTGCATGCCTATCTCTTAAATGCCTAGCATACCTGATAGCGACCAAAGCGCTTCTATTCTATGCATCTCCAGCTCTGTCTTATTAAACGACGGTAGGGTCCGCAATTCTAATACGGTCAGCAACTTCACGGGCTCTGGCACATGTTCATACCGACATGCGTCCATGTCAGTAACTGCCTGCATGTCAGTAACTGCCTGCCCGGACCCTACTGTCGTTTAATAAGACAGAGCTGGAGATGCATAGAATAGAAGCGCTTTGGTCGCAATCAGGTACGCTAGGCATTTACTTATCCTGGGCTGTTCCACCCCAACATCTGGGTGTTAGGACAAGTCTGGGAATGGGACTGTCTGATCAAAAAATTGTCTACATTCACCCCAGGTCATGTACCCCTCCCCCTTTCCCCTTCATCCTCAGACCCTGCTTATCAGCAGCACGTCCCCAACCTGGATGGTGGAGATGGGCACTCGGAGCACATCATCTTTGGAACCAACGTCAATCTGACAGAGGGAGAAGGGGAGGGAGGGGAAGAGGGCACACGGGAGGCTACCAGTAGTACTGCAAAAGATACCACTGGTACTAACAGTGCAAAGTTATGAATTACAGTTGTTTTTTTATGGTTTGTTGGTGTTTGAGTTTATGAGCAGAGCCGACATGGTTGACTGATTTGAGTATATAATTTCTTGTATACTCAAGCTGTGAATCACAGTTGTTTTTTTATGGTTTGTTGGTGTTTCTATCATTGCTGATGGCCAGATAGCCAATCTAAATCTATGAATCTCAGTTGTATGTGCAGTGGTAGCAGTGATCGAATTATATTTGGTATCTGCTGGGCAAGAATTTACCCAGGATTGAAGGGGCACATGTACCCCATCGATATCACTAGTACAGTACCCAAGTTCATCTGCCATGGATGATGCATGTAGCCATAGTGGCAGAAGGGAAAATGTTATGCTACTGGACTCAAAGTAGAAACTCCCAATCAATGCAACCTGGGCATTATTTTGTCTCCTATGCTTTGAAAATGAATCTGTTGCAACTGACATTGTGCATGGATAGATTTATTGGCTGCACAAAATGGTCCTGCGACTTCATAGGAGATACCCCAGGAAGTCAACAATAAGGCTACGAGTTTGATGTAGGATCTTTTTTACACAGCATCCTTTGGAGGGATGTGTAAAGCTGTCTGTCACAGGATTGTGCATGGTTAATATACATGCACCTTCACGAATATACACCAGGCCTATATATATACTTGGGGTACATGGTGCTGAGTGCATTCCTAGGAGGAGACGATCTATGGAGTGCATGGTGGGATTTGAACCAACAACCTTGCAATAATATTGACTGCATATCATAGTTCACATGCATGCAGCCTGGGTGAACCTGCATGGCGCTGAGGTGATGATGTATTGGGCCCAGTCCTATAGATATGACTAGTCTCATGCATTGTGATCCAACAAAACATGAGTCATGCAGCAGGAGTAACTTAATTTTACCCCATGCATTTTTATCATGAGGGAAGAGCACCATGCATTATTTATTGGGACAGTAACACAGTCAATAATTAATATTACAGGATCATGCAATTGATGTAGATACCGCTGCTTCCAGGAGGCCATGCATGCAACGATGCTAATTAATATGACCAACACTATGGCCAGGCTCTCCTATACTGTACTGAGACAAAAAGTTGGGCTAAGACACCAATGCATGCTCCATCTTGAAGTTGACATTATTTTTTAGAGTGGGCAACATCGTATGGCATGACGTTGTCACAACAAAGAGGTTAGCTAAGCGCTTTTTCTAGATACATTGTGTATGCTATAGGCATATCTATGATTATGCCAAGTTGAGTGATTCACTACACTCGCCTGATGCGGTATTCTCTTTGACCATCATTATTGCCCCAAAATTCATTCCCACACACCTTGTAGCAAATTGCAAACTCTTCTTTCTCAAAGGGAAGAGTGAAAGTGAATTGATCAACATTCATTTTGATATCGCAAAAAGGCCAGGGTCTCTTCAGCAGTTTCCCCCTTGTTCTGTTCACTGGTGGTACTAGCTTCACTGGTAGTCTGCACGTCCATTGGAGTTGCCATATAACTGGGTGGCCCTCAGGAACACCTATCACATGTACACCATGGATGCTATTGCTGTCGTTGTGGTTGCAATAGCGCAGGGAAACCTTCTGCAACACCAGCAGCTCAAGGTCATCCTCCATGAAGGCTGGGTGGCTGAAGCTGAATTCAATTTCTAGCTGGTGTTGGGTTTGTTGACAAAACTCAGAGAGACTTCCGATTCTTCCATATCCGCTACGGGCGGGGCTAGGATGCCTCGTCCATATGCGGGGCTGGCTCGATTCAAGATCCGGCCTGATTGCGCGCTGCCCCGCCCCCCACCCCCGGTTCCCATTTCTCGGCGCTGGCGCATGGTGATATGGCAGCTCGTGAAGAGGGCTGGAAGCCAAGCGGATGGTTGGCAGGGTTGGGGATCCCCGCTCCCTCTGGGCCACGCAAGGTAGGGTGCGTGGACCTCATGCACAAGCTGGAAGGGGAGGAGGACGGCCTGCTGTTGAGGCTGTTCTACCCAGCAGCTGCTGATGCCGTCGGCCAGTACGCCAAGTGGAGGCCCCACAAGCGATACATCAAGGGACACCTGGACTTCATTAAGATAAGGGCATCTGGACTGATTGCAGCCATCACAGGCTTATTTAGTGGTGAGTTGGACGACCATTTAATGATACTGCTAAACTACATACCCAGGATCAGGACCTGGTGCTTTACTCAACCTTGCAGGTCCAGAGGTCCCTGCCCTTGACAGTGTTCCATTTGGGATTGTTCCATCTCAAGCTGAAGCAGGGGATGAGGGGGTTAATGACCAACCCATCAATCAGGATGGACCTCTGCCTGTGATTATTTTCTCCCATGGTCTTGGTGCCATGCGAACCATATACAGTGGTATTTGTTGCGACCTTGCATCACACGGCTATGTTGTGGCTGCAGTTGAACACAGGTGGGCCTCACGAGAGTCACTAAACATCACTTGCACACCGGATGAGCCTGAGGTGTGTCATGTTTTCCTTTGCCACACCCCAGTCCTGCATGTGACTAGTCACTCCATCATATCCCCAGATTTGTTGCATGCCATGTGCCATTTCGGTGTCAATGCAAACGCAAGAACTGTAGCCCAAATTTTCAGGCGAACTTTCACTGGAAAGTATGAAAGCCAGCTAATGGGAGCCACTACTAGGTACAGATCATTATTGTCTGGTAAAGGTGAATGTCGAAACAACACCTTACTACTTTACTTCAGAACTGTCATCTTCTCATCCAATATTCACAGGGATCGTTCTGCAGCTGTTTGCATGAGGAGAGTCCCACAGGCAGCCAGTACAGAGGGTGAGGGGGTACAGTACCAAGATGACTGGCTGGAATTCTACCACCGCTCAGAGACAGAAAAAGAGTTCCCTCTCAGGAACAGGCAGGTATCCAGAGTGCAGCCAGGGGTCTGCACCTAGCTTGGCCTCTGTGCTTGTAGTGATGCACCGATATCAGATCGGTATCGGTGTTGGGCCGTTAATCACCTTCCTGGGGAGTATCGGTATCGGTAAATTCTACTGATAACTCGGCCGATAAATGGAGCTGCCGGTGCAGTGATTGTTGCGAAGTGTAAGATGATGAGTAGAGTGAAGAGTTATTCCGTCAGAGAGCATCCAAAGTTTGCTGTTTGCAGTACCAAGATACTTGTGGCCAAAAGATTTCATGAGGTGAAACAAACACGAGAACCCATAGTAGTTATCGGTATCAGATCAGTTATCGGTATCGGCAGATATCTTTCGGTATGATTATATCCGATTATCAGAATATCCGTAAAAGCCCATATTGGTGCACTATGCACCTTGTGCTTGCAGACATATAGTACCCCATGCATGTTCTCCCTCCCTCCTCCTTCTCCCCTCCTCCGTCCCTCCCCTCCTCCTCTGGTCCTTCCTCCTCCACTCTCCTCCCCTCCCTCCCTCCTCCCTTCTCCCCTCCTCCCCTCCTCCGTCCCTCCCCTCCTCCTGTGGTCCTTCCTCCTCCACTCTCCTCCCCTCCCTCCCTCCCGCCTCCTCGATCCTCCTCTTCTTCTCGTCCCTCCCCTCCCTCCTTCCAGGTACGCCAACGTTCTGTGGATGTGAAGAAGGCACTAGACCTACTGACACTGTTGAATGAGGGAGCAGCTGTTCATAATATGATGGAGGGGAATTTCAACTTCAAACAATTCCAGGTTGGTGTCATAAGCAATGGTAGACCATTCAACCAGCTCACTAGGTTGCTTGACTAGTATTTGAATCGGAACATTTGTACTGCAGGGTAGCATGGACTTGGAACTGGTAGCTGTGATGGGCCATTCATTTGGGGGAGCTACCACAATTCAGACTCTCAGTGAAGACCCCAGATTCAAGTGAGTATGTGTAGCACTTACTATCCAGGGACACCTCAATGTCAAATGTGGTTGGCACTGAGCTCACAGACGCAACAGCTGATGGACTCAATACCATGAAGTCACCATACAAACCCCTGTTCTCCCATGCGCTATATTCACACATGTAACACACGTTCCACTATATAGATGTGGCATAGCCATGGACTGCTGGATGGTGCCTATACACCGTGACCTGTACGAAGTGGGGATCCAACAACCTCTGCTGTTCATCAACAGCTACGACTTCCAGTGGGCAAAGAACGTTCAGCAGATGATGAAACTCTCAAAGCTACCGGATGAGAATGGAATGTCCAGTTGTCGGGTGCTCACACTCAGGTATGTGGGATGGTCACATGACAGTGATGTGATGGTGGATGGGGCTAGTACTAGTTATGTGACTAGGGGCAAAAAATTTTCTCCGTAAAATCAAAAAGGATTTAGTGATGGCGTGTCGTATTCTCCTCTAAAAAAACTGAAGAAACAAGGAGATGCCATTAACCAGCCTCAATCCCATTTCATTATAAAATGTAGAATTTAGGGATGGGATGGGACTGAGGCTGGTAATGGCATCTCCTTGTTCCTTCGTTTTTTCTCGACTACCGCGTACTCTAAGGTATGTTTGCGAGTGTTTATGTGAACTGCTAGGTAGTATCATTCTGTCTGCATGCTTGGTTTGGGGGGTTGTGTAGCTCCTTTGGCCGTTTTCCTGCTAGTGCATCAGTATGGTAAACTTGAAATTTCCTTGGCCATCCCTAAAATGAAATAGAGAACGCTATCGCGTTCTCTGATGATGATGGGTGGGGCTGATAGGAGTCCACAAAGTGGACAGGACTGATGGGGTGATGAGGGTTGTGAGCATTTGTGATGCAGCGTGACATGTTGCATGCACCCTCATTCTCAGGGACACCAACCATGTGAATCAGACTGACACCAACTTCGTGCTTCCTTCTGTTTTCTTCCGCTGGGTTCACTCCCGGTTGGATGTCACTACTGCACATACCATAAACCTGGAGATTTGCCACGCCTTCCTCAATAGACATCTCTTAAAAGGTTAGAAGCTAAGACACATATTTTTGATGATACTATTGATGTGTGGTACCTTCCATGATGTTGGTAATAACCACATTGATGACATCACTGTTGATGACATCACCAATTACTGGCATCAGTGATTGCATCAGTCTAGGCGTGTTATACTTATCATGGGCTGTTCCCTCCATAGTATAGTGGAGTGACACTCCAATAAGCCCGTTGCATCCAGTGCACTACCACTATTGAGTGGTCAACAACTGCAGATGTGCAGTCTAGGAATGGGACTGCCTGATACGGAAACGTATCCAGTGGCTAGATCACATCTTTGTTTGTATAATAATTATTATGATTCCACCATCCTCCCTCCCTCCCTCCCCAGACCCTGCTTATCAGCAGCACGTCCCCAACCTGGATGGTGGAGATGGGCACTCGGAGCACATCATCTTTGGAACCAACGTCAATCTGACAGAGGGAGAAGGGGAGGGAGGGGGAGAGGGGACACAAGAGGCTACCAGTAGTACTGCAGAAGATACTGGTACTGACAATAAGTTTTGAATCACTGTTGTTTGTACTGCCTTGTAAGTCATGTTTTACTACAAACCGAGATATACATACCGCATGACTTGGTAGGTTTGAACATGGCTCTATTATCCGTTATGCAATTATGCAAACATCCAAAGTGAAATGATGCTAGCCTCTCATGCAGTTGCATATTGGTATCTGTACTGAGGAAGAATTCACCCACGATTGAAGGGAGGGGGGGGGGGGGGGGGGGGGGGGGGGGGGGGGAGAGGACGACCATAAAGGAAGACTCTGTCATTTTAATTGTTTCCAGTACTCCCAACTTTGCAACTGTCTTGGAAACTCCACACTGCAACTGACCTCTTGTCCTGCTGTCCCAGAAGCATTCAAAATTATTGTCCCGGAAATTGCATGACATTGTGCATACGTATTATTATTATAGTCTGAATTGCTGCATGGGGTTGGTTTAGGTCTGCATGGGGTCGAGACTAGTCTGTGACGAGGTGAGAGTGCCGGTCAGAAGTTCAGGAACCAGTGCCTGAAATGAGCAAGCAGGTGTCATCCAGATTGGAAGTGCTACAATATGTGCTGGCTAAGAATTGTCCTCTCTGAATTCTCCCCGGCCCCAGGAGCACTGCCATGCAACTGATTAATGTCCTGCAATAGAAAGACAGTGCAAAATTGTCCTATGTATACAAAATCAGGTGCATGCGCTGAACTTCTAAAGTAATTCTATAGCTGCCGCTTTATTTATTTGAGGTACGTATCGTGATCACTAATAGTAATTAAAACTCATAGGCTACTGGAATGCAAGACCAATAATTACCGTTATAGGATTATATGCAGCAGTGTAACTGCACTCACAGCTAGCTGACAGCACGTACACTTGGCCAGTAGAGTTAGAGTGGTTAAAGCATTCAACCACCATTGCCACAGGAGATTTTCTTTTTCTCCTATAGGAGTTGACTCAGCTCTACCCTAAAAAATGAGTAGGTGTGGTGTTCCACCTGAATTAGTTCACACCACATCCTTCGGAGGGGATGTAAAGCCGTCGGTCCTGAGGTACCAGTACTGGTTAGTATTACCATTCAGTTACTATATATCCAGTTACCTCGTTAGCCAATACAATGGTGGTTTCTCGCATAAATAAAGGAAAAAAATAATTTTTACAAATTAGTTGAGAAATACAGGAGAACACCATGGATAACCCATGCACTGATTCGCTACTTGAAACTGAAAATGTAGTGGTGGTTTGGGGCAATCACGCTCCTGCATCAGCAATATCACAGCATACGTCGTGAAGCCAAGAAAATGAAAAATAATTACTATAGTGCGAACAGTAGCACGGAGCTCACGTGCACGGGAGCTATCCCGGAGTAGGTTGAAAGTTTCAAAGCTTCAATTCTATTGGCTATAAACCACACCCTAACCTGCCATAATATACCCTAAGTATGCACTGTATGACGTCAGTGACCTAAGTGAACCAATCAGAAGCGAGCTTAGAAAACCACTCCCGTACTGTAGCCCAACTGCGACCCCTTCATGAACGCGCCTTGCGTTTGCACAGTGCATACGCATTGTAAATGATGGCAATCGTGGCACATAGCAGGGGCAGATCCAGTTTAAGGGTAGTCTCGCGGGGCCAGACCCACACGGTGTGGGTCTGGCCCAGCGAGACTAGTTTAAGGGGGGGCTATATCATCCGGCCACAGGCGAAGTATACAGCATGCAGTGGTAACAGAGGCGCGAAGAGCCGATCCGATCCGCGCGAAGCGTGGAAAATTTTTTCACCATCATTTTCCAGCAGTCTAGATTGGCTCTCATAGCACCTTCGTGCTTTTTGCACTGCACTCACTGCTTTGATGAAAGGAGGTTTGTTATATCACATTATTGCTGGATGGGTAGGGAGAGTTGGCATGCAATCAAAAAGCTTTTAAACCTACCATTCCTGATTCTCAAGGTCAGGTATCCAGCAATAAAAATTAAGTTTATAGTTTCTTTCATTACGGGGGTGGTTATAGTAATGAATTCAAAAGTCATTAGCCACTCCACTTTCCTGTAATCAAATTGAAACGTTTTGCAAATGACACAGACCACCCACATGCACCCACCCAGCCCCACCCGCATGCACCCAGCCCACCACCCATGCTCCCATGCTCCCCCCCCCCCCCCCCCCCCCCCCCCAATGCTCCCACCCAGCCCTAATGCTCCCACCCCCCAATGCTCCCACCCCCTAATGCTCCCACCCCCAATGCTCCCACCCCCCAATGCTCCCACCCCCCAATGCTCCCACCCCCCAATGCTCCCACCCCCCAATGCTCCCACCCCCCCATGCCTACTAGGGTAGGTTTGGTGAGCTCGGGTAGCTCGGGTAAGGTTAAGGTGAGGGCTCACCTCACCTTACCTCACCCGAGCTAAACCGACCCCGAATGGCTTGGACACAACTGGGCTCCCTTTTTATACTCGCAGAAGCCTGTCGGCAACGCGTGCACTGGGTTATAACGCTCTCATTTGATTGGTTGGCATCCGCGGTAAAATTCAATTTTGGTGGACAAAGCTTGTAACGCTCTCATTTCATTGGTCGGCCTTCGCGGTAACTGTTGGCAACGCGTGCCAGGAAAGGGTGCACGCGCAGATCGTAGCCAACGGTGAGCGTGCTTGTGTCTCTGTCGTTTTCTGATCTAGCGTTCATCCCTGGTAGGTCCTCCGCAGGCTCCTTCGGTTGCTGTCGTTATACTAATGCTCATGGACATGGCTCTTTCCCAGGGAACGAGTGGATGCCGTAGGCGTACATTGTAGTGCCCAGACCCTCGTGCCACCATAGATAATAGAGACGTATCTATGGTGCCACCTGGTGAGCGTGCTTGTATCTTTGGCGTTTCCTGATGTAGCGTTCTGGTAGGTCCTCTGCAGCTCGCGCTCCTTCGGTTGCTGTCGTTATGCTGATACTCGTGGACACGGATGTAGCCTCGTTCGAGTTCCCAGGGATGCCGTAGGCGTAGGCAGTCTGGTGCTCGTGCCACCTGGAACTGAGTCCTCTCGCCACACCCACTACGGAGTGCATGGGTGTGGCGAGAGGCTGGCCTAATGAATGGAGTCTGGGAACGAGGTTTTAGACTTTTATCATCTGAATCCACGCTTTGGTGTTGGTGAGGGAGGAAAAGCCTGGTGTTGGTAGGAGGACGGGCCAGAAGGCATCTTCAGATAAGCAGTGGTATGCAATTCAGGAACTGTTGTCATAATTTTGTTGTCCGTAGCTAGTGTTGGATGGTTTGGAGTAATCAAATTTGCGTGGCAGTACAATCTAGAGATGTGGTTCTGGTCTGATGTCACCACTGCTTCATGTGGTGTTCAGTGGGAGGCTTCGAATTCAATGAAACGGAGGTGATGTGCAGGAAATAAAAACAGAAAACCGGAAATGCCGTTGTAAGATTGATCAACACAATGATTTAGTCTCGGAACCAGACCCTTTGCGCGGGGGAGGAGGAAAGGGTCTGGGCACCATCTTACATTCGAGTTGTCCCCAGGTCGGAATGCTGACCTAATGAATCTGAAGCGATTGCAAATTACCTCAGAGAAATGGTTTTTCTCCAGGCTTTCGGTGTTGCCAGCGACTAGACGCGGCAAATCGCTGTGCTGTACCGCGTTACCGTGTCTGACAAAAGTCGAGAAGAGCAATGAGCAGGTCGTCTGTGATTGTACGCGTGGTATCGCAGTTGATTGCCAATTACCATGCATAATTACATTCCGTGAGGACAACTCGAATGTAGGCACGTGCCCAGACCCTTTCCTCCTCCCCCGCACCGCGCGAAGGGTCTGGTTCCAAGACTACACATAATTTTGGTTGTCCATGCAGCATAGAGTCTGTGCTGATGCTTCCAGTTACAGAGTAGCAGCACAACTCTCACCTGTAGACCCAGCTAAGAGTGGAAGCCTGTGCTAAAGTAATCGACTTCATTCTCTAGACTTGGATTGATGATCACTTTGGAGGAATTGACACATGGCAGCGAGCGCTAGCTTCGAATTCTTCAAGTCTGGTATAGCTATGAACCTAACTCAAAGAAGTGGTATTTTTGGAAGCTCATGGTGCTCTTCCTTGCACTACCACTACTAAATTTGACCTTTGTACTTCCGTCCCACATTAAATTGACCACCTATAAGCAATTTGCCAGTGCATTGTAGCAAGACTACACTATCTCTTCAGCTTTAAAGCAAGTCAAAGCAATTTCCTCAAAATTGTTCCAAAGTACGCTAAGGTACGCTACAGTACAATGTACATGCATCATGATGGCCCTCACAGGCTCAACGTATTCCTTTACTACTTCAGATCTGTATCCTCTATAATGCCCAGATGATGACTCACAGAGGAGATCCGGTAGCCGTGTGGACAATGGGCCATGGGTAGCAGCTGGCAGACCTTCCAACACGTACTACCAGGCACGTGACCTTTGACCATTTTGCAATTTGTCCAGCTGCAGTAATTGTGGCAGACGTTCTGTTTGTGTATATGTAGTCTATAAGTGTAATTTCAGTACTCGACCCCCCCCCCCCCCCCCCCCTCTCCCTCCCATAGGCTGAATGGCCTGTCAGTCCAGAGCACTAGCATGCGTAGGACCTGCACGAAGTGGAACACTGCTGAGTCCAACCACCTCCAGGAACAGAGGGAGAAGCTGGAGCAAAATCAGGTTTGGACCCATGGAATTAGAGAGATCAATCTAAGTTGTCTGAAACGTGTCCACTTGGTGTGCTGGAAATCACATTCCATAGAATTTTCATGGGTGGTGCATACCCAGTGCCAAATAATGACGTAGTAGAACTAATTAGTTTGTCCCCCAGTTTGACTTCATTTGATTTTCAAGAGTGCCCAGTTGAGCACTTACGCCCCCTGGCTGTTTGCAAGGGATCATCATTGCCTGTTTGCAGGGGATCACCATCACCTGTTTGCAGGGGATCACCATCACCTGTTTACAGAGGATCACCATCACTTGTTTGCAGGGGATCACCATCACCTGTTTACAGAGCAAGGGTGGCGGCACGGGGGGGGGGGGGGCATGCCCCCCCCCTAACTCCTAGCTAGCTACTATTAAACAGCCAACTGCTGCACTATACTTAGTACTAGGCTGACTCGGCTAACCTTGTGATGTACGCGAATCGAGTTGCTGATCTGGCTCCTCATACATCTGGAACGCGCAATACAAAGCACGAAGGTGCCACGAGAGCCCATCCTGATAACTGAAAAATGAAGGCGAAAAAAAATTTCCGCGCTTCGCGCAAACTGATCGCCACTACGCACCTCTATACACTGCCTTCGGCAGCGTGCGTAGGCTACGTGCCCCCCATTTGTAAATACGTGCCGCCGCCCCTGCAGAGGATCACCATCACCTGTTTGCAAGGGATCACCATCACCTGTTTGCAGGCGATCATCATCGGCCTGCTTGCAGCAAGGTTCGATTGTTTGATTGTGCGGACTGTGCGCAACCAAAATACTGTGCGCAACCACAATACTGTCTCCTCCGTTCATTTTGATCGAAACTTCTCGCAATAATGTTCAATTGATCCGTTCTCTCCTTGCGCATGTAAAGGAGCATTGCATGATTCAGCCCAGTCTAGCCGCTAGCCCCTCTCCGCCCGGCCGGTCAAGCGGGCGCGCGGCGAAGCCGCGCGCGGAGGGCGGAGAGGGTCTAGCAAACATTGCACTTGATCACGTTTCTCTGGAATGCCAATTACATGTACCTGTGAACCGGTGAAGTGCCAGCTGGAGTTGAGGACGACTTCTGTACGCTTGGAGGCATCCAGGTTGGACTAGTTTAGCTCGAGTGTAGGCTGTTAGACGCTCTCCACCGGGCTGATCGCACGCGAACGGCTCGGTTTACAACCACGAGAGTCATGAATAAAATTGGAACGAATCGCTTCAGTGAGATCTGATTGGTCAGTTGAAACGCAATCAAGTGCAATGTTTGCTAGACCCTCTCCGCCCTCCACGCGCCCGCTTGACCGGCCGGGCGGAGAGGGGCTAGTGGCTAGACTAGATTCAGCCTTGGCTGGGTCATTGTAGATCTCAAAAAGGTTTTTAACCGCCTAAGAGCAGAGAATGTTCGCTCGGCTGTTGATGATGTTACCGGTATGGTGAAAAAGATTTTAAGTAAACGATGCACTTGTGACAGCATGTCCTTGCTCACTGATACATCACTCATTACATCACAGATATAGTTCTGACCTTTTTGATAGGTACAAGATTAGGCTTTTCTTGTTCTAATCAGATCCGGCATCATTTGAAGCTGAACTTTTAGTCTGGTCAAGTCTATGTCATTCTTGTACATTTGAAGCTCTTGAGGAAGTTCTCCAGAAAACGTTCCATTTGCTGCATCAAGAAGGACCCTTTCGATAACTTCTGCCACAGGCATTCCCTGTTCCTGTTGGAGCCGTCTCTTTAGCTCATGGATCATTAAGTCCAACGCTTCAAAATATGCTTTCTGAAGTAACAATCTGGGGTAGAAAACTGATGGGCTGATGAACCACCATCCAGCCTTTTGGAAGGCTGCCTGTACCTTGGAAGGATAGGTGGAGAAGTGAGTTCCTTTGCACTATCAACAACACGTGAGTAAAATGCAGTAAATGACTCATCTGTTCTTTGTCTCTGAAGGTACTAGACAGCCAGTTCAGCAGCCATTGTTCCCTCCTGGATAGTGGTATCTTTCCCTTGCCAAAGTCAGGGAAAGTTGCTCCGTTCCAGAAAATATCAAATGAGATAGGTTCAGGCCAAAGAATGTACTGAACTTTTCCATTTGTGCAAGATATCCCCCAGCTTTTCGACCATATTCATCATGGGTTTCAGCATTAACCGTTTCTAGGGTCTCACAAAGAGTTCAATAGAACAGAATGGATTGCTGCTGTACGCGCCGTCCATCGTGTAGGACATAATAGTTTCAAAGTGGGGGAGGCAGTAACCAGCTGAGCCTGAACGCTTTGGAACAACCTTGTTCGTTTTGGGGAGTATCGAATCAGTTGAGATATTTCCATCACTATGTCCAGTGCATCCCTAATTGAGACACACTGGCATCCAACTGACTGTAAGCACAAGTTAGTACAGTGAGCTAAACAATGCACAAACAGTGCAGATGGTACATCCTTTTGGATTTGAGCAGCAACACCATTCAGGTATCCACTCATATTACTTGCCCCATCGTAGGCTTGTCCCCGGCACTGCGAAATAGGCATACAAAGTCGAATCAAGCAGTCCTTTACTGCACCTGTTAGTGTTAATGAATTGGTTTTTAGAACCTCAACAGGATCTTCATGAATGTTGAAGTCCTTATCTACCCACCGAATACATACAGCTAATTGTTCCTTGTTGCTCACATCTGTAGCCGCATCAACAATTTGTGAAAACCACTCTCCACTTCTAATGTCTTGCAGAAATTCTCACAGTGTATGTAACCCCATCAATGCAATTTGCTCATTCAGGATATCAGGAAATACTTTCTTTCATTGATCCAGGTTTTCATTTCTGGACAATCGTTACCTCTTAGCTGCAAAAGCTGTAGCAAGTTGCCCTCCATTGCCTCATGGCCTCTGATAGCTAGTCCCTGCCTAAGCAAGTATTTTAATGAAGACAACTGCTTTAGTAGCATTTCTCTGTGTAATTTCTGGTCAGCCATAGCTTGCTTGCTAAGGAGTGCAGCTACACTCTCTTGCTGTACGAGTTCTATCTTCAAAACCGCCTCTTTGTGTGGACCGGACTGTGCATGTTGAGTAAACGTTTCATGTGCCTTTTTCCAGTTATCGTACCCAGTGTTTACGAATGCATCGTCACCCTTCTTGGCCAAACACAACAAGCCTTTCACGCTACAGTATCTGCAGCAGATACAGAAAGCTTTGGATCTTGTGGCACACAGTGATAACCAAGGATAAGTTGAGTACCAGGTAGGAGAGAACTGATGAAATTTTTTGCCTTCAATGACACTTGGATCACTTGGTTGAAAAGGAGTCAAGCCCTCCTTACAGCAATCCGCAGTGCATCTATCTATAGTCAGAGGAGATTAGCAAGACTGTAAATTATGGTCAAGCCAGTATAATGCTGTGATAATACTCACCCGTTCGATATCCCACGGAGACTGTATCTGCAGACTCGCTGTCTATAGTACTTGTACTACTAGCAGGTTGGGGACCAAAGAGGCCTACGATAGTGCTTTGCTTCAGTTTTTTAGGAGGGGTAATCTCCTCGGTCTCACTAGCACTAGCACTGTCAGACTCCATTACAGTTACACATGCTAGCATGTAATTACACGTGATCGTGATAGATCACATTTTGGGGGGGGGGGGGGGGGGGGGGGGGGGGGGGGGGGGGGGGGCACGTGCCCCGTCCCCCCCCCCCCCCCCGGTTCCAACGCCTATGTCCTGGCTCTGTGAGTCCTCAGTACTTGGGGTCAATACACCCACTCTCACGGATGTGGTCAATGTGCCTTCGCCACAACTCTTCATTGCACACATGAACTAGGTATGAGACCGGCCCAAGTCTCAACCACAGTTCCAGGGACCAACGCGGTCCTTCTCTCAAGTTGCAGGTCCAGACTGTCTTGCCAACTGCACAGATCTCTTGTGTGACTGTGCACAAATCTCTTGTGTGACATCTTTGGGCAGCCTTGTTGCCCACAGCCCCATGTGGCAACATCAGGCTTAAGAGTAAGTCCAGGTGAGCACTGAGACAACGTCCCATTGAAAAGTGAGGTGCAGGAGAAACTCCTGTAGTGGCATGTGGTGTTGTGCGATACTGTGTTGCCAGGGTGTTTTCCAAAGGGACTCCACGTTCATGGCCCGCTTTCACTGAAGCAGTCTCTCCGCTGCTCCTTTAGTGACTGGGTGGTATGGTGCAGAGTGGATGTACATCACACCATTTGCAGCTAAGAACTGACATTTCTTCAGAAATGAATTAGGACCACTGTCACGCATCATTTGCACCGGTAATCTATTACAACAAACATGTTCCTCAATGCTGTAATGGTTCTTGTGGCTGTTCATCACACACACCTTGAGTGAGCCTCTACTGGTCCCACAAAGTCAGCATGAGTGTGTTTCAAGGGTGCTGTTGGGTGAAGTGGGGCCTTGGGTGGTGCATTCTTGATGGCTTGGCAATCCCTGCGGGCTTTAGACCAATCTTCCAGACCTTCATCTATCGCAGATTCTCGGGCCACCAGACATGGCTACTTGCCAGGGATTTCACCCTCTGGATGCAGCTATTGTACAACTTGTTCTCGGAGTGTAGCCTTGTCCTAACAGGATACAATTTCCCTCTACCATCAACTCTGCTCTCTTCTGCCTGTACGGACGCACCGCTCTGGGAATTCTGTCTGGCCACCCCCTTCACACACTCCTCAACACTTTGCTCTGTATAGGATTTGCCACTGTTGCAGACACTAGTTTTGGAGGTCAGTGCCAGAAGTGCATCGAGCTGCCATGGGATATGTTGAACACTGCAGAATCGTCTGGGTTGCCAGCCTGTGTGCAGAGGCTGAAGCGAGAGGCCATCAGCATTTCCATATGCGTGTGAGTTGGTCTGAACTGAATGTCGTATGTTTGTGCTGACAACAGCAGGGCCCACCTTTGCATTCTTGCTTTAGCCAAAAGAGAGTCTTGGCCCCAAACCCAAACCGACCCCAGCACAGACTGCTTCCAGTCTCACACGTGGTGATACTGGAAGTGATCTGAACTGGGGTTGGTTTGGGTCTGGGGCCGAGACTAAGGGATACCACACTTGGGCCCTAGAATGGCAGTGAGCACTTTATGGTCGGTGATGAGTACAGGCTGCTGAGGTGCTGGCAACACTATTGTAGGTTTTTTTGCACAGCATGGGGCCGCTGTAGGAGTCCACACTCTCTACTGGAGAGTTGTAGTTTCTGAGGTATGCACTCCCATATGGTATTCCAATGACTCTTGGATAAACTTGCGCTTGTCCTTCTGAAGACGTCTCAACACCTCTTGTAGGTTTTAAGGGTGGTCAGCGTCAGAGAATATCGTCCAGGTAGCAAATGACTCCAGGTATTCCCTGCAGCACTGAGTCCATGGCAAGCTGAGACTTGCTGAGTTTGCTCGACTCATTATCCAGCAAAGAACAGGTCAGTTTTTTATACTTCTGCCCACCCAAAATCACTTGGTTTTGACAGGGGGTATTGCTCCACTTGTAAGGCTGAGTTCAATGTGATTATAATCCCCACAAATATACCTTTTTGGGAACTGGGACTATTGGAGTACCCCCACTTACTGTGATTAACCCTGTGAGGAGTTACAAACTCTTCCAGTCAATCAATCTCACATGCTACCGTCTCGCAAAAGGACAAAACACGCTGTGTGACATTCAGACTAATAATTAATAATTGGCATAATTGGTAATTGACAATATGAACACTATGACCTTTGCACCACAACACTGTCCTTGGCCAAAGATGCCTCGCCTGAGAAGGAGAAAGGTGGAAGATCAGCTGTATCCAGTTCAAATCGCTCTTCCACACTTTGTTTTGCTGATTGAAGCCTTGTAGCAGTATCTTGCAGTGTCTTATTCTGCTTTCTGATAGTTTTGAGTTCACGAACAAGTTGTGCCTTTTTAGCAATGAGTGAAGAGCGTATTTCAGCGGGGTTTGAAGTTGATGTCCCAGTTGTTCTTGTGCCGCCACCTTTCAATCAAGATCTTTCTTTGGCGGGGGTTCTGACGAGATAAGGCCCTACCCATATGCCATTGCCTTAAGCAGAGAGCGAAATTTTCCATTAGGTTGCGATAGGAAGTGTTCATTGTGACCTTCCTCATTACAAGGTCTTTCTATCGAGAGGTAGACAAAAGCTTGTCCTCACTAATTACACCGTCCAAAGTGAGGTCTACTGTTGGTTTTCCATGCATGTGATCGGGCTTTGAAATAGTGTACAATAAGAAACTGGCGGGGTAAAACATATGATGTAGGTAATAGCTCACTTGTATAATGAAACTTTGATATCACCAGCCATTTCCATGAATGTCACACACAGCTTTTTCCACAGTGATCTTGATATCAGCAGAAAACTCAAAACAGCTGATTTCAATTTTACCCGTACCGTTTTAAAAGAAGCAATCATGTGCAAGAAAGTCAGGGCTATCCCACAGTTGATGATGTCTGCACTGACGAGTTGTATTATACAATTAATGTTATGGCCAGGTTGCATTGGGACCGTAGAAGTGCAATGTTTTGATGGAAAGATGTCAGCGGGTCAGTAATCATAGCCCTTGTGGAAGGTTAACATCCTACGGTACTGCTTCCAATAGTTACCTGAGTATTGAAATATAGCATAAATACAGGCAATGTGAAGATTGTTAGCATTCAGTTCAGTCTAATAATGAAACGTTGTAGTAGGCAGAGTGGGCGGCCAGTTGTAACTTGTAATTGCTTGAATGTCCTCAGATGTCGCGGTCTGCAAAACCTTGGTCTTTCACCCTCCTTCAGGCTGAGGTTAGCTCTGAATCGCTTCATGGTGTCTATAATGTGACAGAAAAACGGCACAAGCGCACAACGAATCAGCATTACATCATAGCTTAATACAAAATACGTTTTATGGTCTCTTTTATTGCAGGATGGTTATAGTAATGAATTTAATTATTAGTTTGTATTGCTGGATACCTGACCTTGAGAATCAGGAATGGTAGGTATTGTAGGCTTTTTTGCCAAGCATGGGGCCACTGTAGGAGTCCACACTCTCTACTGGAGAGTTGTAGTTTCCACTGCATTAGCCTCGTTCCCAGGCCGCATCCTGGGAACGAGGCTACCACTGCATACACAGTACAAGCAACCCATCAGTAACTGACACAATTGCTGTATTGAAGTGCACCCTCTCTGTGTCCTGTATGCAGATTGAGTCGAGTAGTACTACCATTTTGAAGATGCAGTGTGTGCAGTGTGTGTGGTGTTACCGTGTATGCACATGTGTACGATGGAAAGGAATTACCACATCTTGGGGTCCACCTCCAGGTTGCACTGCAAGCCGTCCTGCAGGAGTTCCTGGTAGGTGGCTGGCTGGTGGGTGGGCAGGTGGGTACTTGAGTGGGTGGGTGGTTGTGGTACATATGTGCATGTGTGAGTGTGTGTGTGTGTGTGGTGTATGCATATGTGTAGGAAAACAACCTCTTGCCCCCCCCCCCCCCCCCCCCCCCCCTCCCACACACACACACACACACACACACACACACACATCTTGGGGTCCACCTCCAGGTTGCACTGCAAGCCGTCCTGCAGGAGTTTTCCTGGTAGGTGGCTGGCTGGTGGGTACTTCAGTGGGTGTGGATGGGTGTGGTACGTATGTGCATGTGTGTGTGGGTGTGGTGTATGCATATGTGTAGGAAAACAACCTCTTGACCCCCCCCCCCCCCCCCCCCCCCCCCACACACACACACACACACATCTTGGGGTCCACCTCCAGGTTGCACTGCAAGCCGTCCTGCCAGGAGTTTTCCTGGTAGGTGGCTGGCTGGTGGGTACTTCAGTGGGTGTGGTACGTATGTGCATGTATGTGTGGGTGTGTGGGTGTGGTGTATGCATATGTGTAGGAAAACAACCTCTTGACCCCCCCCCCCCCCCCCCCCCCCCCCCCCCCCCCCCCCCCCACACACACACACACACACACACACATCTTGGGGTCCACCTCCAGGTTGCACTGCAAGCCGTACTGCAGGAGTTCCTGGTAGGTGGCTGGCTGGTGGGTGGGCAGGTGGTACTTGAGTGGGTGGGTGGTTGGGTGTGGTATGTATGTGTGTGTGTGAGGTGTATGTATATAATTATGTGTATGATGGAGAGGAAAACTAGAATTGCAAGCTCTTGAATATGGCCTGTGGCGTTCGTTTCAATCATGCTCTCTCCAATGCCCTCAGGTGGCAAAGTAGTTGTGATGCAAACCATCAGATCCAACCGATGAATCGAATCGAGATCCCTTGACAGGCATGTATATGGGATGACAACCTCATTGCCTTCTTCAGAAGTGGAGAATAATCCTCATTGTTGGATAGAGTATCTGTACTTCATATTGCTTGAAAATCAGTGGGACATGTGTGTCCCAATATAATTATCAGGCAATCATAAGGGCCCACAAAGGAAAACTGATTTGGTTGGTGTAGCTGGTCTCAGCATTGTCAGGCTGACACTCTGCATCTGTACAGTAGCTAAAAATGTATACATCTCCATCCCATCTTTATCGGTAGTCACTAGATTCTGGTACTCTATTAGTCCTCTTGTTGAACTGCCACTATTTGGGCTGTTATCCAGTAGCTTAACTGGCTTATTGGCCGTTAATTTTGCCAAAACGTTTGGATTGTCCAGCTTCCACATAGTTGCAAACTCTGATCCCATGTAATTTGATTCCTTGCTACTGCAATGTTGGGATGCTCTGTGTTGCTTGGACATCAGTCCAAACCTGCTGTTTCACATACCAATCCTTATCTCTGTACAGAATGAGAATACCGAGATAGAGCATACCAAAATCGCAGAGAGATTATACCATCGAAGTTCAGAATTTGAAAAAAAAACTGTATCCTTCTTGACATCAAAGTGTGCAGTATGTATCCACATCTTAGGCCACTACAAGCATTTTCTTGGGCTATATGTACCGGGGAATCTGTCACAAAGTCCATCAGGGGGGGGGGATCCCTCCATAAATGTAATCGCCCACCCACCCTGTACCACTACAGGCTGAGAATGGCGACATTTCTTCATCCAAACTTCAGCTGTTAAGTCAAGTCAAGACCCTTATTTTCTGTTTCTATTACTTGTTGGAATTATTTCATGTTGCTTTCTGTCTCTTGATCTGACTATTATTTCCTTGTGCATTTAACCACCCCATGTATAAACCCTAACATTGCTGGGTACCTGAGAATCCTCCATGCATTGTTAGTGTGTTGTAGGTAGTTTGACTCGATCATGTCATAGTTTTCCCACTCGGTTCATCATCTGATGACTGTACTAGGGGTGTGCGGTGTTGAGTGAGAATCTCAGTCCTGGGTTCGAATCCTGAAAGGTGGTTTCATCCAGAAAAACAAGAGTATGAGCCTATTGTAAATCTAGCGAGTTTAGTGATGATGTCATCACCATCCGCTGTTAATGGGGCCCAGGATGAAAACCAAACCTCCCGCACGTTGGAGGTGCAGCATTCCTGGGATGATTACAAAGATGTATCCACTCAAAATATACTTTTTCCAAGACATTATATACCCTATTAATTTCCATTTCCTGCACCTATCTATTATAATTATTTGGAGGTGTTCTGCTGCCAGGCTCTTTCCATTTTCTGCTCCTATAATTCTGCTATCAAAGTTAGTAATACTTCTTATTACAACAGTAATTTTTTATGCCAGTAGAAAAAAATAGAAGCGTTCTGAATTTGCCAAAATAGAGTGTGAGAGATTTACTCTCTGCCATACAAAGTACTATCCATGTGCAGGAAAGTCGACTTCACCACAGTAATTAGTGTCAGAACGCACGTGTAGTAGTAGTAGTAGTAGACTTTAATTTTAGGCAGGTAATCCCTTCAGCCATATATAGGCTGATCTCCCAGGGAGTCCTGCATACAAACAGGTTATATACAACAACAAGAAAAGGAAAAAAAGAAAAAGGCACAAGCACAATCACGACTATACTAATACAAGCACGCAAACAGAAAACAAGTCATGCACCAAGCAATAAACACACAGACAAGTACAAAAAACAACCCAAAATAAATAAAAACAAAAAAAGGAATTACAAATAGCACCTGAGACAGGTTGTAAACACATGCTTAGAGGTAATACTTTTTAGTTCATTAGGGAGGGAGTTCCAGTCCTTGGCTCCCTGGTATTCAAATGATCTTTTATACCAGTCTGTATTAGGTCGACGAAGGTGAACATTGTTCCAACCCCTAGTTTTCGCATAATTGGGGAGGGTGGAGTTTGTCTGAAAACGGGAGCAGAGGTATTCTGGTGCTAGTCCATGCATGCATCGGTGCATCAGCTGAAGTCGAAGGATTGACCTGCGTTTGGTAAGCTGGTCCCATGAGAGAACTCCTCTAAGGAGCTCACTCGAGGTTCGTGGTGGCATCGTCAGGATTTGTCGCATACCATAGTTCTGTATTTGTTCTATCCTTCTCTGCTGCAGTTTGCTGCACTCCTGCCAAGCCACTGCACAATAGTCAAGGTGTGGTTGTATTAGTGCACTGTAGAGTCTGGCCTTGAGGCTCGCCGGAAGGGTGTGTCTTAATCGTCTCACTGTTGCCAGGCCACCGATACATTTCCTTCTGACTGCAGCCACATGCTTCTCCCAGTTGAGCTCGCTGTCAATTATCACTCCTAAGAACTTCACGTTGTTCTGCCTTTCTATTTCAACATCATTGACTGACAGTCTCACTCGATCTAACTCGTGGGCTCTACCCCTCCTTGCCAGCAACAGCAGTTTGGTCTTCCTAACGTTTATGTGGAGGTGATTTGTCTTTAGCCAACTGGTCATCCTCAATAGGTCATCAGCCAGTGCTTCTTGGAGCTGTTGTGGATCAGGGCAGGAATGATATATGGTAGTATCATCAGCATAAAGCATGGTTTTTGTGCTCTGTAGCACTGAAGGGAGGTCATTTATAAACAATGTAAAAAGAAGCGGGCCCAGAATTGAACCCTGTGGCACTCCCATTCTAATAGTACTCCAAGGGGAAACTTCGCCGTCAACCACTACTCGTTGTTTCCTGTCACTGAGATAGCTATGGAACCACTGCTTTGCTTTGCCCCGTATCCCATAGAGATCCATTTTGCAGAGCAGCAGGTCATGACTAATGGAATCAAAGGCCCTACTGAGGTCCACTAAGACTGCACCCACAACATGATTATTATCCAGGCCTCTTCTCCAGTCGTCAACACTAGCAACAACCACGTCCTGCGTACAGTGGCCCGGTCTAAAACCAGATTGTGCTGGGTGTAAAATGTTATGTTCCTGGAGGTACGCATATAGCTGCTGATGCACCAGCTTCTCGAATAACTTGGCTATTTCTGGCAGGACAGATATTGGCCTGTAGTTGCTCATAGAGCCCTTGTCACCTGCTTTGAAGACTGGAGAGACATTGGCTACTTTCCAATCATTAGGAATCTCACCCCTCTCCAGACTTGCATTGAAGACGGTGGCAAGACTTTTGGCAATGGCAGGTGCTGTCAGTCTCAGTAATCTAGGGCTCAATCCATCAGGGCCAGTGGCCTTATTAACCTTTATGCATCTGAGGATCTTCTCTACATCTTCAGCGTCCACCCTCTGAAAAGAGAATGAATCCTCTAGTGCCTGGAAACCAATGGAGCCAGGGTCGATAGATGGTGGTGAAGGGATACAGCTCACATAGTATCTGTTGAATTCCTCGGCCTTGTCTAGGCTTCGAACTATATCACGGCCGTTTACTTGGATTGTTCCTATACGATCCTTCCGTCCTCTTCCAATGACCTTATTGAGATCCTTCCAAACTGCCCGTGGGTTACCCTGATTTCGAGCAACTTCTTGAAAATACTCTTTCTCGGCCTTACGGAGAGTTGTGGTCACCTTATTTCTCAATTTCCTATACTTTCGCCAGTCATCAGGGTCATTGGTCCTATGTGCCTTTGTAAGAAAGTAGGTTCTTGTTCTGAGCAGAACACGAATTTCAGCACTGATCCATGGGAGATTGTGTTCTCTAACTCGTACTGACTTTTTAGGAGCATGTGAGTCCAGCACATGGAAAAACAGCTGCTTCCAACATTCCCACATCTCATTAACATCCTCACATGAGTTTAACAGACTCCAGGGTGCTTCCTCAAGGTCAGTCAGTAGGTGCGAAGGTCTGGTTGCATAATATTCCACCGATTGTATTTCTGATGGCCTTCACAGGCTCAACATACTTTATTTTTGTACAACCTTTTACCCAGTATGGTACGTTGGAGTTTATAGCCTCATTCCCAGGCGCAGCTCAATTTTTCCCCTATACCAGGAGTGTAAATATTGGAGTGTTAATTAAATGGGAATAGGATGGAGTATATTATATACAACAAGAAGAAGAGGGCATGGCTGAAAATTGCTAGTGTGGTGTAATACATGAACCATAATGTGTATGAATATACGCATATACATGGACACACCTTGATGGAGGTAAGGAGCCCCACCCATTTGTAGTCAAAGCCTGATTAGATTATTCTTAATTGTGTGCGCGTAGGCATGGCAGTACGTGTAGAGGGCTGGAAGCTGAGCGGATTGCTGAAGGGGTTGGGGATCCCAGCTCCCTCTGGGCCACGCAAGATAGGGTGCGTGGACCTCATGCACAAGCTGGAAGGGGAAGAGGACGGCCTGCTGTTGAGGCTGTTCTACCCAGCAGCTGCTGATGCCGTCGGCCAGTACGCAAAGTGGAGGCCCCACAAGCGATACACCAAGGCGTACCTGGACTACTCGAAGACTACGGCATCTGGATTGATTGCAACCGTCACTGACGTTGTTAACTGTAAGTTGTCATGGTCGTTTTCAAGATGCTAACCGTACAAGCCGGATATTTTCTTTTGACCTTGCAGGCCCACGAGTCCCTGCCCTGGACAGTGTTCCATTTGGAATCATTGCACCAACTGATAGCCACAGCCCACCTAGTGAAGGGGATTCCCCTGGAGCTGAAGCAAGGGATGAGGAGGTTAATGACCAGCCAACCAATCAGGATGGACCGCTGCCTGTGATCATTTTCTCCCACGGTCTTGGTGCCATGCGAACCACTTACTGTGGTATCTGCTGTGACCTTGCATCACACGGCTATGTTGTGGCTTCGGTTGAACACAGGTGGGCCTCGCAACTCACAGAAGTCACTAAACCCTTGTCACTTGCATACCGGATGGGGCTGGGGGTGGGTCAAGTTTCCCGCATTCCCACATGTAGTTCATGAGCTCACTCTGTCATAGTCCTGGCATCCCTGACCTGTTGCATGCTCCATGGTAACTATGTCATGGAAGTTTTGTATCGGTGAAAAATTGACCACTGCACTCTTTTCACAGGGATCGCTCTGCATGCATTTCCATGAGGAGAGTCCCACAGGCAGCCAGTAGGGAGGGTGAGGAGGTGCGGTACCAAGATGACTGGCTAGAGTTCTACCGCTGCCCAGAGACAGAGGAAGAGTTCCCTCTCAGGAACAGGCAGGTATCCAGACCCAGCTGGACCTCTGTACTGGCTGACATGTGGTATCCATGTCCCTCCCCCTCCCTCCCTCCCCTCCCTCCCTCCCTCCCTCCCTCCCTCCCTCCCTCCCTCCCTCCCTCCCTCCCTCCCTCCCTCTCTCCCTCCCTCCCTCCCTCCCTCCCTCCCTCCCTCCCTCCCTCCCTCCCTCCCTCCCTCCCTCCCTCCCTCCCTCTCCCTCCCTCCCTCCCTCCCTCTCCCTCCCTCCCTCCCTCCCTCCCTCCCTCCATCTCTCCCTCCACCAGGTACGCCAACGTTCTGTGGATGTGAAGAAGTCACTAGACCTGCTGACACTGTTGAATGAGGGAGCAGCTGTTCACAATATGATGGAGGGGAACTTCAACTTCAAGCAATTCCAGGTGAGCCATTAGCAGTGGTAGACCACTGATCAACCGACTCACTAAGTGGCTAGTGTTTGAATTGGAACATTTGTACTGCAGGGTAGCATGGACTTGGGACTGGTAGCTGTGATGGGCCATTCATTTGGGGGAGCTACCACAATCCAGACTCTCAGTGAAGACCCCAGATTCAAGTGAGCATGTGTGCGTACATGTGTATGCATATGTGTGTATGTCTGTCAACTGTAAAAGATAAGCACCTGTTATGTTAAGGCAAGGGGACTTGCTGTGGCGACAACAGTGAAATGCACTTCTGGTGTGTAACTAACATAATGATCATGGCTATAGCCAGGAACGCATAATGAGGTAGAGAGCGGAAGAAAGGGAGGAGCGTGAAACGACCATGCAAAAGATTGAAAACTTACCCACGGTAGTCCCGTTACTATTTTTAGCTCGCATGCATACGGAAACTTCAAAGGATGACTACTAGAACACAGAGAAAAGGCCAGTATCAGGACTCCAATGGTAGCGAGGCAAGGGAATGACATACTGGTAGTGACAGGCCTCGAGAAAGTGCTGTATGATGATGCAGTCGATCGAGCCGCTTCACACAGCCAAGTGGGTGTCTCGACTAGTCCGCCCCTTCTGAGTTCATGACTGCTGGGAAACATCCCGCAACACTTACGGACACTATCTTCTCTCTCTCCCATCGAGATTTGGCCCGTCGCTGTATTATGTAGTCAGTCAATGAAAAACAACAATACACGTGCATGCTAAAAATAGTAACAGGACTACCTTGGGAACGTTTTCAATTTTTAATCTTTTGTGTTTTTGTTTCACGCTCCTCCCTTCCTTCCGCTCTCTACCTCATTATGCGCTCCTGCTATAGCTAGTCTCGTTCCCAGACCCTCATACGCACGGAAGGAGGGTCTGGTGAATATAGTACAAATTTTTTTAGCACCGCGGAATCTGCCAGGTTTCTATTAGGGAAATGAAACACTACTCTTGGTTTGTGTGCCTTGTAAAGTCTGCAGCCAGGAGAAGGCTCTAGCTCTCCTGCTGCAGTGGATGTCATAGCTTTAGGCAGATGTGATCTGGTCATAGCCTCGTTCCCAGGCCGTCTGCCAGTCGCGCACGCACCGCATACGTGACCTTTGAACCCTTGTCAGATAGCTGGCAGAAGGCCTGGTACCACTCCTACGTCATTTACAAGTTAAGTGGACACGGTTTCATGTAAAATGGCGGCGTGCCAGAAGTTCACGGGCTAACGGCAGGTTTCCTAGCGAGTTATTGTTGGCTTTTTTACGCTACCGTGGTGGACCACTGCAGGCGTCAGGTATGGAACTCCTTGTTGTACGGTTGTAGTAGCCTAGGTAACTACAATAGCTTACATACAGTAAGACTTACGCCTGAGTAGTCAAACGTTAGTGCATGCTGTATTTCCGTTGCGCTGAGTTGGCATCAAGTTGCTGTCTTCGTGGTATCAATATAAACTCGAAAGCATACGTGTAGTCGAGTTGCTTCATAACCGTGTCCACTTAACTTGTAAATGACGTAGGAGTGGTACCAGGCCTTCTGCCAGCTATCTGACAAGGGTTCAAAGGTCACGTATGCGGTGCGTGCGCGACTGGCAGACGGCCTGGGAACGAGGCTAATCTGGTCACTCGTGCATGCTATAATGAGAACGACGTCAATCAAGCATGGCCAAAAAGTGCGAAGCATTCTGGCTTGTACTTCTGAACTACTTAAGGCAGGTGACCTTCAGGTTTGTGTAAACAAGCCTCCCAAGGAAGGAAGTTCAACAATACACGCTCGGACAGTGTCTATATTAGCCGTAGCTTCTGCAATGGAAGGGTTGCTAAATCAAGGAATCACAGGAGACTGGTCAGTTTATGTTATATCCCACTACGTATATACCGACTGTCAAGAAATACAGCTGTGATTGAAAAGAGTGCCTGCTATGGCAGCAACCGAACTGCTACACACTGTTGCCCACACTGTTGTCCATTTGACTGCAATGTTTATACAGAGCCAAGCAGTGCAGCCCAGTGGTCTTGTTCACTGACACAACAGCTGACAAAATAGCATCCCACTAGTGTTGTTACTGGTGCACATGCATGCAGCCAGGGTTAAGTGATCTGTTTGTGTCTGTGACAGTGTCTATCTGTCTGTCAGTCTGTGGAGCACACAAATATCAGCAGTTTGAGCAGTGAGGGCCTTGTTGAAGGCTTAGTTCAGGACAGAAGTGTCAGAATTCAGAAAATACTAGCATCTGCATAACTCACAGACCAGAGATCCACTCGAGAGGTTGCGAAAAGCTGCGTGAATCTATTTTATACAACTTGACCACACCCTGTTTCTAACATTACTGCCACAACTTATGGTATCCCATTCTGCACATTACATGCTGACATCGAAAATCGGTAGGCCTGTCATGCATGCTGTATTAACAAGTGATCGAGTCTTTAAAAGCCTTGATGTGTCTCGGCACGACTTGCATGCTATCAGCTAGAATCATGCAGAGGACATGGCAGCTGTTTAACCCTTTATGACTTCAAAACCTGTTAGCTATGTGACTTTCAGCTTAAGTGAGCGTCAATATCCTTGGAGGTTCTGTATGAGCAAGGGGTGGGTCAGGGTGAGGTGGGAATGTTCACCCAAAGGGTGAAAGCAGTATGGTCGTGTCTGGGCTTGATGTTTAGTCTGCCAGGTGGGCCGTTTTAATTCACATAAATGGACCTAGACAACACCTTGGCCAATTCTTTCAGCACTTATCTATCTAGCTAGCTAGAGCTGATCGAGTGAGTTAGTAATATATGCATATATATCACTTGAGTGCAGCAGCAGTCTTGGTAAGAGGATTCATGAGCAGCCATGCAAATCCATAATCACTTTTGACGGTCTACTTGCAGGCTATAAATACGTTTGACACCCCAGCATAGATGGCAGTCCTGTGATCCTGTGCCCCCACCGTGCCCCCCCCCCCCCCCCCCCCCCCCCCCCCCCGCTAGCTTCCGTCGCCTATGTGTATGTACATAGTCAGCATAACTGCGTAAGCGATTACATTCCTTACCTGAAAATCAAGTGTAGAGCAGCACTAGCGTGGGCGCATTGCGAAAAGCGACATACGTACCACGTACGTACCTACGCATCCAGCACCGTGTCTCGGCACTTCGGTGTGCTGAGACAAAAGTCAGCAGTAGGCCTGATGTCAAAATAGCGCACAGGGGACGTGCTCTGCTGAGCACCTCTACTTTTAGTACAACGTTAGGAGTATTGAGACTACTTTAGTAAATTCCTAAACCTCAAAAGGGGTAACTTACTAAAGAAGCATTTTAAAACCTGAGGGGTCTACAGGATTTAGAGCCCTGCGGAAACTATGTAGACACCCGCACGTGAAGCGCAAGGATGTCTATAGGGGGTAATTAACCCTAGCTTTCAATTGACCAATCAGAATATATATTATTGCATTCCAGGGAGTGTAATATGGTAGGTATTTTCTCGAGCTGAACCAAGAGTGTAATGATACATTTATCATAATAAAACTAGTCGTGCAAGCGGCATGGTAAAGTGGCAAGAAGCTCAGTAGCCATGTTTACAGGCAACAACCCACCTCTGCTCTTACGCTCAATTTCTAGCAATGGGCAAATGCCTTGGTAGTGGAAACTTGCTGATAGACAGTCAAGAGCTGTCTCACTGCACCATTTTTGTGTGTGGTTGCTACGTACGCAAAGCCGGAAGTGACCAATCAGCACCGCCCGTTCAGTCACGCCTTGACGACATGCAATACAGGGAGTGCAATACAGGTGGATATTGCACTCCGTGTCTATTAGGAAATACTATTATTTGCCTTACATTTAGCATCATTGACCACATGCGGTTATCTGTATAGCGCACAAGCAACTTGCGCGCTGGGGCCAGACGTGTACACGTACAGGTAGCGTGAAAGTGGAGCTGGACTTGGGTCATCTATGTCTGCCAAAAATTAAATGCCCCCATAAGTTGTTATGGGGCAGGACGTATTTGGCACAATCTCATAGTCTGGTTCCAGTTCTGAGTCACTGTCCCAAACACGATGCACGAGTAAGTGGAGTTGTCAGGTAGCAGATGGTGTGACCGGCTGCTGTAAAGCGCGCTCATCTCTGTGCAAAGTTGTTCTGACTGAATGGCTAACGGTTTTGGTTGCTATGGGCAAATACGAAGTATATGATGCATTTTAGTTAACCAGATGATTTTCAATATTAGAGTTATAATTTTAGTTTAGTTTCGAGGGGCAACCGCACTCCTGGTAGCCGCGTTGCAAACCCAGTTGCAACTCGCGGTAGCGCAAGCTAATTATTGCAATTCGTTCCAATTAACGCACATGCCACGTGGCAACCACGCTCAGTCGATCGCGAGCAATGGCGACCAAATTGGGAAGACAACACGTTAGTACAGCACTCACAACTTAGCGAGCACGGTGAGTTTCGGCATGTAAGCGTCAGTGAACGACAGCGATCACGGCCGTGAGGTCAGAATCTTCGTGTGCCTTTCCTAAGAACGGTACTGCCACCGGAAGTCGATGGAGCGCTCGAGCAATGGCGGCCAACGGCGAGACAAAAGCGCTCATATCTCCACCACCAAGGTGAGTTTCAGCACGATTATTTTGATTTTGTGTCACTGCATCATAGCGATCACGACGGTGTAGTCAGAATCTTTGTAGGCCATTCGGAAGTAGTCAAACGTTTATTATTTAGTTTAGATTACATTACATTACGCGGCACTTTATTTCCTATACCAGGAGTGTAATAATTACCTAACAAGTGAGTCTTTAAAAGACTTGATGTGTCTCGGCACGACTTGGTATCAGCTAGAATCACGCAGAGGACATGGCAGCTGCTTAACCCTTTATTATGCCTGCAAAACCTGTTAGCTACGAGACTTTCAGCTTAAGTGAGCGTCAATATCCTTCTGTGTGAGCAAGGGGTGGGTCAGGAATGTTCACCCAAAGGGTGAAAGCAGTATGGTCGTGTCTGGGCTTGATGTTTAGTCAACACCTTGGCCAATTCTTTCAGCACTTATCTATATAGCTAGCTAGCTGAGTGAGTTAGTATGCACTTGGGATGGCTGAGTGCAGCACACTGGATGAGTGAGTATTCATTGTCCTGAATTAAGTACTATAGCTACGTCTTGATAAGAGGATTCATGAGCAGCCATGCAAACCCATAATCACTTTTGAAGATCTACTTGCAGGCTATGAATACGTTTGCAGCACTTGCGCGGGCGCATTGCGAAAAGCGACGTACCACGTACGTACGTACTTACGTACGTACCTACGCATCCAGCACTGTGTCTCGGCACTTCGGTGCCGAGACAAAAATTAATGTATGTATTAGTTTTCGAACAACCCTTATGTACACCCTATGACATAAGTTAAGGTGTTTAACTTTTACCTCCAAACCCTTTTATATAGCCTAAGGCTGGTCTCCCAAGGGGAGGAGGGGTAAAGAAAGTCACTTTATCTGTAAAGCAACAGGTGGGATTTGAACCCGGTACTTTTGGTCCACAGTCAAATGCTTTAACCACTTGGCCACAAGTCACTTGCATACTCGCTCCCACCCACCCATGCTCAGATGTGGCATAGCCATGGACTGCTGGATGGTGCCTATCCACCGTGACCTGTACGAAGTGGGGATCCAACAACCTCTGCTGTTCATCAACAGCTACGACTTCCAGTGGGTAGAGAACGTTCAGCGGATGATGAAACTCTCAAAGCCACCGGACGAGAACGGGATGTCCAGTTGTCGGGTGCTCACACTCAGGTAGGTCGGATGATCACATGACAGTAATGCCAGTGATGGGCTAAGTATTGCAGGTCTCTTAGCTGTTTTAGTGACCTGAGGGATAAGGTGGAGCCCGAGGTGATTATAGGTGCATCCCAAAGGTCTCTAAATGGCTTGAGTGCAATAACCAGCTCAGACTATGGGTTATATCTTTCAGTTTCTCTCTATGAAATATGAATATTTGATGAGTGTTTATATTGGATTTTGGAGACCTCATTATAAATCAATTTGCATACCACAGTCTAAGTGTAGGTTATATCCCTGCCGAGCGGGATATAAGACCCGTTATATCCCGCGGAAAAGGTCAGTGCTTGAGTGGAGCCGAGGAAGTGCTGAGGGCGAAGCCCGAGGCACTTCCGAAGTGTAACGAAAGCACTGGCCTTTCCCAAGGGGTGTAACGGGTCTTACCCCGCTGGGCAGGGATACAACTAACTACTTAGGCTATTCTAAGCTGTGTAGACATAGATACTATGGTGTAGACACTCACCAATCAGTGGCAAGGCATCCTTGCAAAGCTAGCTCTTCGCTTTCTCGTGCACACGATCGCTCACAGTATGCGCGCAGCTGGCAGCGGGATATATGACCCGTTATTTCCCACAAATACTGTAACCTGATTGGTTAGGTATAATATAATGCCAGTTACGTAGCAGTAGGCAGACAGATGGTAAATAATCTACATAGGTTAGACACTGAGACTAAGGGATCTATGCGATTTAGAAACCCGAGGGCCCTGGGCTGTAGCATCCCGAGCGCAGCGAGGGCGCTACTAAGGGCCCAAGGGTTTCTACAATGTAGATCCCATTGGACTCAAGGTCTAACCGATTTAGAGTATAGCAACGGTAACTACACTAGCGCTTCAGTTTTCAGTGAAATATCCTACGAGTCAGAGGTCCTTTTCGACGAAATAACAGACTGGCCGCGAGTACGACAAGGCAGATACTAGTGCTGACTACAAGGCGCACGAGTGACTTGCGTGCGCGAGCAGTCATGCCTCTGCCCATAAACTTGGCTCCACCCCACCAGTGCCGTCATTGACCACTTAGCTCCTCCTTCAAGCTCTCCTGTAGCCGTTTGTACTTCCAACAAAATCGTTCACAGAGAAGTACACAGACGTGTGCACTGCCTATAATTCTAAAGCAGCTATATGTAGTTGCCATAGATTTCAAAAGTTGGCAGTAAACAATAATTGTGTATGCTGGGGTCTTCAATAGAAAACCCTGTACGAGGTTTTCTATGGGATTTAGAGACCTCACAGTGACTAATCCGATTGGTGGAATTTGTACAACTATACTCTGAAGTCAATGATGCAACATGAGACTGAAATGGAGTACTCACCCACTCAGGGACACCAACCATTTCAACCAGTGTGATATCAGCTTTGTGATTCCTTCCTTCACTCTTCGCTGGGCACAGTCCAGACTGGATGCCAATACTGCACATACCATAAACCAGGAGATTTGCCACGCCTTCTTCAGAAGACATCTCCTGAAAGGTTAGGATGCTGACATGTTCTCTATGTATGTTATGAGATAGGATACGAGCTGTTGCCATGGAAACAGTATGCGATTAGGATCTGAGAAAACAGACCACTTTGTGCATGTGCAGGAACTAAAAATGTCAACTCCATTACATTTGCAGACAGTTGGAAAGTCACTTGTGTATTCTAAAACTTAAGAGTGATCGCTACAGTCCTTAAATTTGTGTAATTACTTTTCAAGTTCCTCCTGCTCAATATGGTTTATTCAGCTCTAAACTTAGTGGTGCCTTTATGTATCATCCTTCCCATGATGACAATACTGATATCAGGATGGGCATATATCCTGGGCTGTCCCCACTTCCTTTGTTTGACCAGCAAAATTAATGACGAGAAATTTGGGATGGAGATGGTCTGCATGGGAATGGGTGATCACAACTTGTGTAGGACACCAACTGCACGAGTGGTTGGTTTTAGTTGAAGTGCAGCAGCAGCTTCTGTCTACTCTTGCAATGAGAGCATTAATAGGACTATAATACACCTCCCTCCCTCCCCAGACCCTGCTTATCAGCAGCACGTCCCCAACCTGGATGGTGGAGATGGACACTCGGAGCACATCATCTTTGGAACCAATGTCAATCTGACAGAGGGAGAAGGGGAGGGAGGGGAAGACGGCACACGGGAGGCTACCAGTAGTACTGCAGAAGATACTGGTACTGACAGTGCAAAGTTATGAATCACAGTTGTTTGTTTCTAGCATTGTTTTATAATGAGCAGAGACTTGTGTGTACTTGCAACTTTGTACGTTAGGATACAAAAGCATAATAATATTATATCAATTTGTATGATTCTTCATGTACATATGTACAAAAGAGTAACTGTTGGATAGTGTAGCATTGCTGGTATCCTGTGAATACTTGCATTATTACGTTCACCACACTATATTCTAACTACAGTTGGTAAGCTAGGGATATATAGAGGAATTTCCTTTCACTGCTTGACAATGACAGCTGTGGAGTATGTTGAGTATATAGTTCCATACCCTCAATCGTAGGGACGAGCTCTACGGGCAGATACTTCATTTCCACTGCCCACATTGGTGGATGGATTGTTGAGCACTTTCTGACGGTACTTTTTGACCAAGACACAGGCCAGCAGAATCCCGAAGAGGAAGAGGGTTGGTACCACACCGATCAGGACATAGACCCACACTCGGGCTCCAAGGGAGGTAGCAATGGATATGTCTTCAGTTTCGTCATCTGGGTATGGGGTTGAGTCAACGACAATCAGAGCAGTGTAGCTGGACTGGTAGGGAATGTTGAGTGAGCAGGATGACGGAGCAAACAAATCTGATCCCCCGGCTTGACATGAGCCAGCAATGTTCACTGGTTGATACAAGACACGATTAAAGGTATATGTCACATGAAGTCCAACTGGCAAAGAGGAATAGGAAGGATTGTTGAACACAAAATAGTACTCATCCTCACTTGAGAAAGAAGAAGAGTAATTAGTCCTCTTGCTTTCACCGCAAGTGGAGTTGATCTCAAAATGGTGGAGGGCATAGAGGCTACTTCTTCACCACTCCAGCTGTTAAAGTTCTCCGTCCCTTTGATGAGATAAAATGAAGCTGGTGTGCCCGATGACAGGCAAGCACTCACAGAAAAGTTTGATCCAGGATAGTAATTTGTAATAATTTTCATCAGGGTCTATGGAAAATGGGACTTTAACTGTGAAGTTATCATGACCAGTGAGCTGCGGTTTTTCCCTTAGCAAATAGAGTGTTGCAGCCGTCGATGAGGTATCCTGGAGTGTGATGGTTTGGCAGAAGGTGGAAGATTGGGAGACAATTCGTGTGCATGTCCCCAGGTGTGTAGTCGTTGTCGGTGCCCACCCGGCTCCCCGGCCGTGAAGCGGATTGACATGATGACAACAGCAATGATGATTAGTGCGAATATCAGTCCTCCAACTGCCCATCCCAACCCACAATAGCGACGGTACCTGGAGAGGGCAAGGGTCCATTGTAGAAATGCAAAGTGGTTGGGATTAAGCCTAGCCTAGCCTCGTTCCCAGGTTCCACCCAACTTCTGTACGGTTAAGCAAGTGACGAAAAGCTGGGTGGGAGGTGGGACCGAGGCTATAGATTGATTAAGCCCATAATTATGACATTTTAGTGCTGGTACGATACCACAACCTACTTATTATTAAAGAAATGATTTATTTCCATAGCCTCGTATCCATGCATGCCTCCTCACCCCAGCGTTTGTCACTTGCAGCATATGCAGTATCGATTGCAACGTGCACTCCATCACTGGTATAATATAACTTATGCCTACATAGCAATAGTATTTCAACACATACTAGAGCATTGTTGGTGCATCGTTACATCTGCCGAGATTGCCATAGAAGCTGCTATCTACAGCACACCAACATAATTATGGTGGCTGTTTTCCGTTTTCCTTATAAGGATGACATAAGCTGCAATGGGATATGTCCTGTGGCTCCTTCCGGTGCGAGGGTCTGGCTGCGCCAGACTACTACGCATGCGCAGTTTTAGTACGACACACCTCAGCTTCTATAATGGGGGTCAAAGTACAGACAGGAGTGGCAGAGTTGTCATGAGGTACAGTGATGGACATCGTATACATGGATTGAGTGTGACTTAACCACTTCCCACCCACTGTAGCGAAAAGGTCACCGGTGCACCCTGAAGGTAAAGCGGGAACAATCAGCTGTAATTTCTGACTGGAAGCAGATACAGACTTGCGGTCCCAGACTTGCTGTAAAGTTCAGAAAATAGTGCAGTCTTTCCTCCAGCTATGATTCAATTTGATAGCCCTAGGTGCTGTGGTTCCTTTGCAATTTTGCCAAACCTCAAGGCACATCAAACTTGGTGGGACCATAGATATACTACACGACGTATATCTATGGTGGGACAGTAGCTAGCTATACAAAGCAAAACAGGAGTGTAGCTAAAAATTCTGTTGCTCTGCAAAGAGTTCAGTCTTATAGCTATTTGTAAAAGGGTAGTTATTAAGTCACTTTCCACCAATCTGATCCGCCTTTCGGCGGCTCAATGTGCCCTTGATCTGATCCTGCTGACTCACTGGTAAGTTTCCACTTTCAGAAATTCGTGAGACAGAAGACTCAAAGCTAGCTGTCTCCAGTGCGAAAGGACTTTAAGAGTCAGTACAAGTATTAAGCAGGCATAGTATAGTACCAAGTCTGAGCTTTCCTGGTTGCCTTGAAAGTGTATGTACGTTGTCAGATGAAGGCTGAAATTTGAGTATTGGTCCAAGTAAAGTGCTCCACCTCGGTCAGCTCTGTTGTTGAGCAGAGCCAGATGTAAAATTTGAGATGTCACAGCAGTTTTCATACTTGATGCAAGACTGTGATATATTCATGCAGGAGCTTATGAGTGGCGAGAAGGAGCGTGTAACGGAGGGGATTTCTGGACACTACCCCAGCTTTCCCTCTCTGAGTTCCTACTGAGGATGCAAGTCCCACTGAAATGCAACTGATTACGAAATGTGTAGATGCCTCCACTATATCCTGCCGAGTTGGCATGAAGGATGTAGTCTCTGGGAAGATTCAGAGAGGAACTGTGCTGCAGTGTTAGCACTGATGATATTGGTACTACTGAAAGAGACTCCACCACCATCACCACGAGCTGAGTTGTTACTGAACGTGGTACTCCCTTTGAAACTCAAACTGCCGGCCAGACTCCACCACCATACGGGTTGTTAGCGAAAGTGGTACTCCCGTTGAAACACAGTGCTGGAATCTGCAGACTCCATACCATTCTGAGTTCTTACTGAAAGTGGTATAATCCCATTGAAACTCAGACTACTAGCTGAGACTTGTGTGTATGTATCAACTTGGTACGTTTGTTATTAACACAAACGTATAATTAATACAATCATATTAAAGTAAAACATTGCTGTGACTACTTGCGTTAAAAATGTTCAGCACACAATATTCTAACTAAGTTAGGGATGTACAGAGGAATTAGTCAGTGGCATCCTTTCACTGCTTGACAACCGTGGAGTATGCTGGGGGAGGTTCAGATGTCCCATACCCTGGATTGAAGGGAGGAGGGGCAGATACTTCGTTTCCACTGGCCAAATTAGCTGTAGTAGTGGATGGCTTGTCGAGTGGTTCGTACACGTTCTTACGGTGCCTTTTGACCAAGACACAGGCAACCACAATCCCAACGATGCAGAGGGCTATGAAGAGGACCAGTGCCACGGCATAGGCCCACACTCGGGCTTCACAGGAGGTATCAATTGATATGTTATCATCTGGGTTTGTGGTGCTGGTGGAGTCAACGACAATCAAAGCAGTGTAGCTGGACTGGTAGGGGATGTCCAGTGTACAGGATGACGGACCTGATCCCCCGGCTTGACATGAGTCAGCAATGGTGCTGTTCACTAGCTGGTACAAGACACGATTAAAGGTAAATGTCGCCTGAACAGTCAAAGAGGTATAGGAAGGATTGTAGAACACAAAATAGTACTGGTCCTCGCTTGAGAAGGAAGAAGAGTAATTCCTCTTGCTTTGACCGCAAGCTGAGTTGATGTAAAAATAGTGGAGGGCGTAGCGGCTACTCCCTGCGTCAATCCACTTGTTAAAGTTGCCCGTCCCTTTGATGAGATAAAACGAAGCTAGTGAGCCTGACGTAAGGCAAGTACTCACAGAAAATTGTGATCCAGGATAGAGATAGTAGTACAAGTGATTTTCAACCCCTTGCTCTATCAAATACTGCACTTCAAAAGTGAAGTTATCATGACCGGTGAGCTCCGGTTTTTCCCTCAGCAAATAGAGTGTTGCAGCCGTCGACGAGGTATCCCGGAGTGTGATGCTCTGACAGAAAGTGGACGAGTGGGAGACAATTCGTGTATCCCGAGGGGCGTAGTCGTTGGTGCCCTTCTCGTTCCCGGAGTAACGGACTGAAACGGTGACAACAACGACGATGATTACTATGAACAACAGTCCTCCAATCCCCCAGCCCCACCCACTGCGGCGACGGTACCTGGAGAAGGCAAAGGTGAAAGGTCATCTCTATAGTTACTGCAGAACTATAGAGTAAAAAGACGCTGGAAACTATGTATATTGTTAAAAAAAGACCACACAAATTGCTACCAAGATTTTCAGGTGAAAGACATACTCTTTTTTCAGACAACATTGTCTGCTGCACTCAATACTAATGACGTCACAGCAAAACAATGTATCAACACTATATCGATACGGGTATTGAGTAGGTAGACAGCCCAACATAGAGGTATTTTTACATGGTGGGAGTGCAATATAGTGAGGTAGCTATTCCATGAGTGTGTTGGTGAAGGCAAGGGACAATAACAGCTGATCACTTGTTTATACCGTAGTCTCTCGAAAATACACCCATAGGCGATGAATGTTAGTGGCTGCTCAAAGAAGGGGATGGGCGTATCTTCGAGGACCCCTCTCCCGAAAATAGGCCCACCCATCTCAAAAGTAGGCCCACCCAAGAACAAGACACAGCAGGAGTGCTTGAGCACGCAGACCATCTTCGGGACATGCTGCTTCCGAGAAATCCGTAGTGCACTGCTAGTGCTATGCTAGGAGATTGCACACATGCACGAAGACACAAACATGCAATACACAGGGCGTGCACAATCTCATGTCATGCACTTAGTACACAGCTGATATGCAATGGCATACAAATTCATTTCAATTAGTACAGGATAGCCATCCTTCATTTCTTAGTCCCACCTCTTTGACAGCATGTCCTTCCCTAGTCTCATGCCCAGACCCCACCCGTACCCCTCGCGGGAAAGAGGGTCTGGTGACTTTGCGCAGAAGCCTCGGTCTTCATTAAAAATTCATACTTTTTAGGCAGGAATTTCAGACTGCCAATGAAATCGTAGAGAATTCAATTTTGTCTCTATTAGGAGCGAGAAGTTGTAGAAATTCAAATTAATTTTCTCTTGCAATTACGTATATCATTTCACGCGTACAACACCCGGTTCTGTCCAGTTTCAGGCGGTTAGCTGAGCTATGAATATTCAATGAAGACCGAGAATGTTGCTGAAAGTCACCAGACGGATATTCGTACACGTTTCCGGCTGGGCACGAGACTAGTCCTTCCCAGCTAATCAAGTGCTTTCCTGTTGGAGCTAATAGGGTGGGCGTACTTTCGAGTAGTAAATGACCCTTTGCAACAACTTGTCGCAAAAAGGGGTGGTAGCCTCGTTCCCAGGCCTCTACCACAGCTTTTGTCGCTTGCAGTACGAAAATCGCGATTTTCATACTGCAAGCGACAAAAGCTGTGGTAGAGGCCTGGGAACGAGGCTATCAACTTGGTACGTTTGTTATTAACACAAACGTATAATTAATACAATCATATTATTAAAGTAAAACATTGCTGTGACTACTTGCGTTAAAAATGTTCAGCACACAATATTCTAACTAAGTTAGGGATGTACAGAGGAAGTCAGTGGCATCCTTTCACTGCTTGACAACCGTGGAGTATGCTGGGGGAGGTTCAGATGTCCCATACCCTGGATTGAAGGGAGGAGGGGCAGATACTTCGTTTCCACTGGCCAAATTAGCTGTAGTAGTGGATGGCTTGTCGAGTGGTTCGTACACGTTCTTACGGTGCCTTTTGACCAAGACACAGGCAACCACAATCCCAACGATGCAGAGGGCTATGAAGAGGACCGGTGCCACGGCGATCACGGCATAGACCCACACTCGGGCTTCACAGGAGGTATCAATTGATATGTTATCATCTGGGTTTGTGGTGCTGGTGGAGTCAACGACAATCAAAGCAGTGTAGCTGGACTGGTAGGGGATGTCCAGTGTACAGGATGACGGACCTGATCCCCCGGCTTGACATGAGTCAGCAATGGTGCTGTTCACTAGCTGGTACAAGACACGATTAAAGGTAAATGTTGCCTGAACTCCAGTCAAAGAGGTATAGGAAGGATTGTAGAACACAAAATAGTACTGGTCCTCGCTTGAGAAGGAAGATGAGTAATTCCTCTTGCTTTGACCGCAAGCTGAGTTGATGTCAAAATAGTGGAGGGCGTAGCGGCTACTTCCTGCGTCAATCCACTTGTTAAAGTTGCCCGTCCCTTTGATGAGATAAAACGAAGCTAGTGAGCCTGACGTAAGGCAAGTACTCACAGAAAATTGTGATCCGGGATAGAGATAGTAGTACAAGTGATTTTCAACCCCTTGGTCTATCGAATACTGCACTTCAAAAGTGAAGTTATCGTGACCGGTGAGCTGCGGTTTTTCCCTCAGCAAATAGAGTGTTGCAGCCGTCGACGAGGTATCCCGGAGTGTGATGCTCTGACAGAAAGTGGACGAGTGGGAGACAATTCGTGTATCCCGAGGGGCGTAGTCATTGTTGGTGCCCTTCTCGTTCCCGGAGTAACGGACTGAAACGGTGACAACAACGACGATGGTTACTACGAACAACAGTCCTCCAATCCCCCAGCCCCACCCACTGCGGCGACGGTACCTGGAGAAGGCAAAGGTGAAAGGTCATCTCTATAGTTACTGCAGAACTATGCATATGTAATAGCATGGCTTGCAGTGCAATTTGGGATAAATTGCACGAGTAATGCATTCAGGAAGGCGATAAATTGCACGAGGCGAAGCCGAGTGCAATTTGCCTTCCTGAATGCATTACGAGTGCAATTTATCCCAAAATTGCACTGCAAACCATGCTATCACATGTTAATCATATAGCTCGACGTTTCTCTTCCAACAAAGATGGACAATGTCATGACAGAATCAGCCAGAACCCACGAATGCACAACTTCGAAGACGCCTGCGTGCTACTGCAGAACGGAGGTGCTTAGCCTAGGCAGAGCGCAAGCGGTGTAGCGGTAGTGGGAGGGGTTGTAGGTGTGGCAGTCATGTCGCCAGATAGCGTGCCTATAGAATTCGCCGACTCTTGTTCGGTAGGAAACGCCACGGTAGACGCAAAGAACAAATCGCTGCAAGTAACGAGGTAAGCTACGTTCTTTCTCTGTTTCATGGTCTTATTAGTTATCTGTCGTTGCTACGTGCCTGATTAGCCAGACAGCGCCATTATTGACCAATGAGACGCGTATTTCACTTTTTGCACTGCTAAGCCGTGCAAAATGTGAAATACGCATTTCATTGGTCAGTAGCCGTGCAATTTCAGTCTAAATCTGCATTCTTACTATACAGCTTTAGTACAGTGAATTAAAACGCTATATGATTAAGAGTAAAAAGACGCTGGAAACTATGTATATTGTTAAAAAAAAAGACCCACACAAATTGCTACCAAGATTTTCAGGTGAAAGACATACTCCTTTTTCAGACAACACTGTCTGCTGCACTCAATACTAATGACGTCACAGCAAAACAATGTATCAACACTATATTGATACGGGTATTGAGTAGGTAGACAGCCCAACATAGAGGTATTTTTACATGGTGGGATCCGGAGTGCAATATAGTGAGGTAGCGATTCCATGAGTGCGTTGGTGAAGGCAAGGGACAATAACAGCTGATCACTTGTTTATACCGTAGTCTCTCGAAAATACGCCCATGGGCGATGAACGTTAGTGGCTGCCCAAAGAAGGGGATGGGCGTATCTTTGAGGACCCCTCTCCCGAAAATAGGCCCACCCATCTCAAAAGTAGGCCCACCCAAGAACAAGACACAGCAGGAGTGCTTGAGCACACAGACCATCTTCGGGACATGCTGCTTCCGAGAAATCCGTAGTGCACTGCTAGTGCTATGCTAGGCGATTGCACAAATGCACGAAGACACAAATATGCAATACACAGGGCGTGCACAATCTCATGTCATGCACTTACTACACAGCTGATATGCAATGGCATACAAATTCATTTCAATTAGTACAGGATAGCCATCCTTCATTTCTTAGTCCCACCTCTTTGACAGCATGTCCTTCCCTAGTCTCGTGCCCAGACCCCACCCCTCGCGGGAAAGAGGGTCTGGTGACTTTGCGCAGAAGCCTCGGTCTTCATTAAAAATTCATACTTTTAGGCAGGAGTTTCAGACTGCCAATGAAATCGTAGAGAATTCAATTTTGTCTTTATTAGGAGCGAGAAGTTGTAGAAATTCAAATTTCCCTTGCAATTACGTATATCATTTCACGCGTACAACACCCGGTTCTGTCCAGTTTCAGGCGGTTAGCTGAGCTATGAATATTCAATGAAGACCGAGAATGTTGCTGAAAGTCACCAGACGGATATTCGTACACGTTTCCGGCTCGGCACGAGACTAGTCCTTCCCAGCTAATCAAGTGCTTTCCTGTTGGAGCTAATAGGGTGGGTGTACTTTCGAGTAGTAAATGACCCTTTGCAACAACTTGTCGCATAAAAGGGGGGTGGTCGTATTTTCAAGGGTGGGCATACTGTCAAGGGTGGGCATATTTTCGAGAGACTACAGTACTAAACAACAAGCATACCATCTGAGTAATGATAGATTTATTTGCAAAGCACAGTAAGTGGCATGAAGCTAACCACATTTACAGGCAAGAACGGCAAGAGTATAGTCAGCTGACCAAGGCACAAACAAGTTAACTCCGCTCGATTTCCAGTGCTAGGTAATGCTATGGTAGTTGAAACTTGCTGATACATTGGTTGACAGCTTTCTCACTGGTGACGTCATGGGGGCTACTATAAATAGTTTTAGTAGTTTGGCAGTTAATTCTTATTCTGAGTGGAAGACGACTCCCAAGATGGGCCCGATTCACTGTAACTGCCCCAAAGTCAACAATTGGCACACTGACACAGACTGATTACTTAACCCCATGCAATGGGATAAAATCCATTCATTCGTATATGTTCATGCCAACCAGAAGCTCATAACATATCCAGACTTTGACAGAGACATTCTGAGGAGAGGAGTTATAATCAGTTGCTCACCTATACGGTCCTCCATACCATCCCCACCCCCACCCGGGGCCGGCGTAGTTATGGTGGTGGTGGTGGCCATAATGGGTTCGGTGATGGTGAAACCCTCCATGGTGGTGGAACCCCCCACCCCCTCCCCCGTGAAACCCTCCTCCTCCTCCTCCAACGTGGCCCGAGCCGTGTGGCATATCTGGTAAGTTTGTAGTAGACAAGTTGGCTTCGTACTTCAGTAAGTAGCTGGGAAGGTCAGAGATAGATCAGGGATTGAGCAGTTAATACAAAAGTTGCAATGCTACGAGACTAGCACAAAATGCCTTGCTGCAAGTGGAGATGTATATGTACATAATTATGTAAATAGCTTGTTCATACTACTACAGCCACCTAGTCTCGTTCCCAGACTAACAGCCACCCTCTGCGAAAACAGAGTGGGGCTGTGCAGGACAAATTACCATCAGGGTACTTGCCTTTCGTACTCCGCAGTGCTTCGAGTTTCAGCCTTCAGCCTGACTGAAATGACACAGCAAAGCTAGCTATAATAGCTCTAATGAGCTAATTAGTAATTGGTAGTCACATGACGTATTTCATCACCCGGCCGGCCGTGCGCGCGCACCCACTTACGCCCACTGTACTTACTTAGCATAATTAGCTTGATCGATCACCTCCATGGGTGTGGTTTACGGGAATGTGAATGTGAAAAATGGTGGGCCGGTAGTGTGAAGAACGCGAATGAAGGGTGTACGAGTGTACTCCGAATATTGTCGACAATCTATTACCTGAGTACTGCACACGAAGTGAGAAAGGTAGAAGTCCTCATAAATTCTTTTCACGGATGTAGTGTCTAAATTATATCAGTTGGCCTAAAGCCACAATCAAGCGTTGCTTGCGGAACTGAATTTGTACGCTGGGAGTTTGGCAGTTATCGGGGGATAAGTTAGAGAGATGATGTTGCACGTTTGAAGTATTTTCCCTCTTCTCCTGCCCAATAGTGCCAACAGTTTGCTGAAGGAGAGTGTTGGTTGTTTCAAAATTGAAAGGTGAGCACTAATTAGGGTTATTCCTCCTCTGTCGGTTAGTTATGACCCTGCACGTTTTGCATCCTTGTTGCTATGCATAGAGACTTCAGGCTATTGATTGTACTATGTTCAATGCTGGTGCATAAGTTGTAGCTTCTATAAGTTTGCATTTTTCAAAATTTATGCCCTACAAATCAGATTGTTCCATTGGAGGCACGTCAATTTGCATGGGTATCAATGGGACATCATGTCACGACGATATAATAGCCTATGAGTATAGTAACCAAGGTATATGTACAGTTGCCATGGCAATTGATTAAGTGTGGGCAAGGGAGTCATTCCTTATATAGATTCCAGTCCTAACCTCCAGCGTCATCGATTTTCTAGCCTCTGGCGGCTAGTATGATCGCAATGGTTATAATATCATTCATGCGCAACCTGTTTTGTGTAACAAGAATGGCCTCTCAGTGGGGCTTCTTGTAACCTAAAGACATTTTGACAGATTTTTCCATCTTTGAGGCTCCTTTTTGCTGCAAACACAGCTGTCGTTGTAGGCATGTAGTTCATTGCTTGTAACTCTTTGACCTGGCAAGGACAGTGTTTGTCGCAGCAGTCTGCCAACCTTTAGTAAATGCTACATGTAGTGCTCCCAGCAAAGAGAGTACATTTTGTGTATAACCTCAAACCCACATCATCTACATTTCTGTTCTGTATGTTCAAAATAAGTTGATCGAAATATATCATAACCTTTTTGTGGCTAATCACAAAGCATAATTAAGCCACACGACATTCCAACAGAGCTATGGTTTCACATGTAATACTTTAGGGTTGCATTTCTCTAAACCTGGGAGTTAAGACCTCAAACTGATGCAAGTATAGTGACCCAGGTTTGGCAGGTTCTAAGCCCCTCTCGAAGTTTGAACTCCATTGTCCTGAGAGAGCAGAGCTGTTAGAACAGTTCTGGAGGGGCCTATACTTTAGGGTCGGCTTTTCCACAAACCTTGGAGTTAAGAGCTGATTTTGTTTTGAGAGGTCATACTTATGATGCAGTAGTCTGGCCCAAGTAACCCTTTACAGATCCTGAGATAGAAATCTGACCTTTGACCTATGCCTTCTCCGTTGATTTTGCGGGGAAATCCAGTCCAAAGGACTTCTCAGGTGGTATTAGGGTAATTTCAGTACAATAAAAAATTAGTTGCAATCTCTGAAATCAAAATTACTGAAAATGTGCTCTCTTTGATGGGAGCAGTGTACAGAATTTTTGGGAGGGGTCGGAAGTTAAAACCCTCTTTTACCTCTTCCTCTGTTCTCTCAGTTGTTTCACAAGACCCTCAGTGGTCTCCAGACGAGGAGCACCACCATGGCACAGCCTTACTCGGGTTCAGAGCTGCATGTTGCCTGCGCAGATGGCGACTTGAACAAAGTCGAGCAGCTACTTTCTGACAAGAATTTCGCGAATGAGAACATCAACAATTTGGTGTTTGACGAAGGCTTTGGCTCTGATATCAGCCCCCTCCACCTGGCAGTAGAAGGAGGCTACAAGGAAATCTGTGAACTGCTGCTGAACAACAGTGCCAGCACGTCCGTTCTTGATGGCGAGGGGTACTCCCCTCTTCACATTGCCTGCAACATTGGGAACGTGGACATCGTGAAACTCTTGCTTGAACACGAGGCAGATCCTGAATGCATACAAAAGATCTCGGGGTCCACTTCTCTCCAGGAGGCGGTTTGCAGTGGCTCTCTTGAAATAGTCGAGGTTCTGCTCGCACACATCAAGTCCAACGACTTCATAAACGTAAAGGATAATAAGGGTTGGTCTCCTCTCCACTTTGCTTGTCACTATGGTTATCCGCAGATCACCAGGTGCCTGTTGGACCATGGAGCAAGTATTGACGATACGATAAAGATCGGAAGAACTGCTTTGCATTTAGCAGCCTTTGAGGGCTTCGTGGAGTGCACAAAGATTTTGCTGGAGAGAGATGCTGATGTTAACCTCCAAGACGAAGAAGGGTGGACGGCAGTCATTCTGGCATCCCAAGAAGGGCATCCTGAAGTTGTGAAGGAAATCTGCCATTTTCAAGAGAAAGTTGACCTCACGCTGAAAAGCAAGACAGGACGGAACGCTATCCATGCTGCATGCTACCATGGCCACATACAATGTGTGGAGCACTTCCTAGCTCTTCCCGAAACTTTCCCCTTGATCAAGGAAGTTGACAAGGATGGCTGGACACCACTCCACCTTGCTGCCCAAGAGGGGCATCTTGATATCGTCAAACTCCTTCTGTCGGATAAGTGTGGGGAGATGGATGTGAACCCAAAAGCAAAGAACGGTCGAACTCCCCTGCACAACGCTGTCCTGAAGGGGAGAACCTCAATAGTGGAGTACCTCATCAAGTTTGGTGCCAATATATCAGCTCGTGACTCCAAGAGCTGGACCCCACTTCACGTTGCATGCCAACACGGCTATGACAACATTGCCAAGCTCCTCGTCACGCACGGTGCCAACGTTGATGACACCATTGACAGCGCAAGAAACTGCCTCCACTTGGCTGCCTTTGAGGGCCATATTACGATTGCTGAATTCCTTCTCAGGACAGGTGTCAATTACCTGTTGCAGGACAAGGACGACTGGAGTCCTCTCCACCTAGCTGTTCAAGAGGGGCATGAAGATATTGTCAGAATGCTACTTCGGCAAAAAGGGATCAATGTGAATGCGCGTGCCAAAAACAAGCGAATTCCACTCCACTCCTCTTGCTACCATGGGAGAGTCAGAATAGCTCAGCTGCTTCTCGAGCAAGGGTCAGATTGGGAGCTGCGAGATGAGAAGGGTTGGACCCCCCTCCACCTCTGTGCCCAGGAGGGCCACTTAGAGATTGTCGAGATGCTAACCAACATGGGAGCAGACCTGAACGTCAAAGCAGACAATCACAGAGCTCCGGTCCACCTCGCTTGCATGAAGGGGAAGAAACCTGTTGTAGAGTATCTCCTAAAGCACGGAGCGGACCTCAACATGAAGGATACGCGGCAGTGGACGCCCTTGTGCATCGCATGTCACCACAACCACTATGACGTGGCCGAGTATCTCATTCAGCATGGAGCCATCGTGAACTCGAGGATCGGTGGTGGGCGGAACCCACTCCACCTGGCTGCCTTTAATGGATTTGGCTCTATTTGTACTCTCTTGCTAGACAGTGGTGTCGAGATGAACGCCAAGGATAATGAGGGGTGGACGGCATTGCACTTGGCGGCGCAAGAGGGGTCTTTAGCTGTGGTTGAGCTGCTGGTTGAGCACGGTGCTGATATTACTGCCACCTCCAATAGTGGACGAAAGCCACTCCACATGTGTGCCTCGTCGGGGCATAAAGATATAGTTGAATACCTCATTTCAAAGGGCTCCGAAATCAACATGGCCGATGGAAAGCAGTGGACACCACTTCACTCTGCCTGCAACAAAGGCCACCTGGAAACGGCTAAGTTGTTGCTCCTAAACGGTGCCAACATTGACGCTATGATCCAGATGGGCAGAAACTCACTCCACCTCTGTGCCTTCAATGGCCACAAGCACGTAGCCGAGTTCATCGTTACAAAGGGCATCAACATCTTCTTGAAAGACAAGGATGGATGGACTCCTCTTCACCTTGCGGCACAAGAAGGCCACATTCAAATTGTGCAGTACTTACTTGAGCAGGGAGCAGACGCTTCCATTCAAGCCAACAACCTCCGGATACCCCTTCACCTGGCTGCCATGCATGGCCACGCCCACATCGTTGAGTTGCTGCTGAAGCACTGCCCACAGGCAGACGCCCTTGACTGCAAGCAATGGACGCCGTTACACTCCGCATGCAACAAGTGCCAAACGGCTGTTGTAAAGGTCCTGCTTGATCACGGCTCAGATGTACACAAAGTGATAGACACAGGTCGAAACTGCGTCCACTTGGCAGCGTTCAATGGCGGCCGGGAGGTCTGCGAGATTCTCCTGGAGCACGGCTGTGACCTATCTGCCCAAGACAAAGATGGCTGGTCTTCGTTGCATCTGGCAGCACAGGAGGGGCACTTGGAAGTTGTGTCGTTGTTCTTAGACCACGAAGCTGATGTAGAAGTGCGCTCGAACGACGGTAGAACAGCACTTCACCTAGCATGTCTGAAAGGTCGAACGGAAGTTGTCCAGCTCCTAATCACACACAGAGCACAATGCGATGTCGTTGATCACAGCAACTGGTCTCCGCTCATTGATGCTAGCAATGGAGGGTTTCTAGAGCTGGTGAAGATCCTCTTAAACCACCAAGTTCGCATCAACATCCAGACTAATGGCAGATTGGAGACAGCTCTACACCACGCTGTGTACAACAGTCATGAAGATGTTGCAATCTATTTGGTGGAGAGAGGAGCTGATTGTGCAGTGTTCGACTCAACGGGAAACTCACCGTTCCACGTCGGTGTCCAGAAAGGCAACTTAAAGCTTGTCCAAACTATGATTCGAAACGGTGACGCTTCGATTTATGAGAAGAACAACAAGGGGGAATCCCCACTTAGAATTGCGTGTGCAGCTGGACACTTGGAAGTGGTAGCACACCTGCTCCATAAAGGTGCCGTTTTGAATAACATGATCGAAGATGGTCGAGCTGCATTGGAAGTAGCAAGAAACAAAGGACATAACGAAATTGTCTGCTTACTAATTAACTCTGGCTGTCTTGATGGATGGTATGTTGGGTAGGAAAAACGACCAACTTTTATAGTGATTTTAAAATTGTTATCATAGCCGATTATTATCAAAGCTGCCCTGTCGAAAGCTGGCTTTTAGGATTTCTCCCTCATTTTTTATTTATAGTTTACCCACACTCTCCCTATACAGTTGACGTTGTGCTTGTTTACCAATGCTTTGTGAATGTGTTTCAAAGCTGAGTGTACATGCATGTTTTATTTCTCGTTTTACGTATGCCATTTACCACTTAGGGAGCAATTTACTTGTTGTATTAGTGTTTATTGTTGTTATGTACAAGATGACATTATTTATGTGATGGGTGAGTGTGATGTTTGTTGTAATGCTGCTTGGTTCCCACATTAATATTGTATGCTGAAGCAAGAACGTACCTGGCCTCAATGCTGGGGTGAGATAGCCGTGAACCCAGGCCTTCTCACCCCAGTGTTTGTCGCTTGCATCATGCAACAGCGCATCGAGCCGCCTTCGGCTCGATGCACCCTTGCTTGAATACAGTAGTCTCATTCCTAGGCCTGTGCTGTTTACGGTACTGCATATATGACTGCCTGCAGTCATGAATGAGTACATGTATGCATAGCCTTGTTCCCCAGTCCAATGCTCGCTTGCAGTACTGAAAACAGCAGGGGGTGTGGATAAGTACAGGTCATGTGACTTCACATTACAATAACAAACATTCATAAAATTTGGTCAGAATATAATTATTAGCGTCCATGTCAGCTTCACATCTGCCTGGACGGGACAGGGAGGTTGATGAAATCACCATCCCGGGACTCAAAGAACGTATACGACAGAGTGATGGTGTCCACTTTGGCCATAGCCGGGTCGTCATTGAAGTCAGGGTCTATGTAGAAGAATACCGGCATGTCAACCTGTGTGTGGGTGTGTGCATGTGTGTACATGGAGAAAGAAAATAGGGAATGACGAGGAGATAGGGGATTACGTTCTGTCCATGTCACTTGACCGAGATCTCTGAAGATACTTAAATCACTTCTAAGATGTCAGATGCGACCACTGCTACCGTAAGTACACTGGTACGTGACAACTTCAGCATGAAGGTAGCTTCAGCCAGCAGCAGGCATTGACCGTTATGTGTGGAGTAGGCTTGCAATCTTAGCCATTAAGATGTGAGAGGTGTAGTGGCCTAGCTAAACATTCCGAGTGTCATAAGATGCTTACGCTCGTGCATACTTTGGGTCCCAGCAGTTCTAGTCCAAGGCAGAAGACTTCATATTGAAGGCAAACCTTATTTTCATCTGGTTGGTCCCAGTGTTCTCGCCAGAAATTTGTTTAGACCAGGGTTTTACAAGTAGACCAGACCACAAATCCCAAAGGTTGGGTAGAGGCCTAGCGAGAACACTGGTTGCTGGTTGATTCACGCCCTATCAGGCCATGCCTGGCTACACCATTGTGTGTGTGTGACTGTGTGTGTGTGTGTGTGTGTGTGTGTGTGTGTGTGTGTGTGTGTGTGTGTGTGTGTGTGTGTGTGTGTGTGTGTGTGTGTGTGTGTGTGTGTGTGTGTGTGTGTGTGTGTGTGTGTGTGTGTGTGTGTGTGTGTGTGTGTGTGTGTGTGTGTGTGTGTGTGTGTGTGTGTGTGGGGGGGGGGGGGGGGGGGGGGGGGGGGGGGGGGGGTCATTCCCTCTCCTCTCACCTCCTCCATTGGGTTCAGTCTCTGCTCCTCAAAGCAAAAGCACTGAATCTTGTTGAAGTACAGGCCAGCCTCAAAGGGGATCACATTGTACGTGGATATCCCCGTCACTGGCTTGTCAGTGGGATTTCGAGCTGTGTAGAATGCCAGGGCTGTTTCACCGGGAACCACCTGGAGGGAGGAACGGGGGGAGGGGGGGACCATGTAAGTTATCTGGTTGGTTGTCCTGTAGAGTATGATCTGCCACACATCACTATGAAGTAAGTGTCTACTCCTGTCATTGCTTGGACTCTAACAGTAATCTCATTCCCAAACCAATTATGGGAATGAGATTGGGCTGTTGACTACCTTGATTTCTTTTTGGTCTGGTTTGAACTGCCACTGCATACCAGCACTGGTGTCCGCATTGAACCTGAGGGGATTGTAATGCAGGTGTACTATGAGCTACTATGAGCTTGAGGATGGAACAACTACCAAATTTGTCCAGCGAGGGAAAAACGTGAACTGATGAACTTACACACGCATTACCTGATGGTGAGCACCCTCTCTCTGATTGGTTGCATCTGCTCCACCTTATCACTGGGGTCTACCACGGCCACTGTTCCGCCGTACCCCGATGCCTGGCAGAAGAGGCGGTACAGGGGCACTGCTGCGTAGGAGAGACCCACAACTGCTATCACTATGGCAACCATGTAGGTCACTGTGGAGCGATTAGCTTTCCTCCAGTGTGACTGGGAGCTTGGACCAGGCAAAGTGGCGTACGCTCTTATGAAGGATAAGCAGTCAAAAACAGAACGGTTAACATGGTGTGGCTTGGTTGGTAGTAGGAGACGTGGGACACGTGTGTGAAGTGTTCTGGATAGAGATGGGACGAGGAACGGAGACAAGGACAGGGAGATGAGATTCTTATAAGGACCAGAAGGGTTAAACTTGAAAGTTCTTTCAACTCGGGATAAGGGTGCTTGTAATCTCGAGAGGGATGAACGAGCATGGCCATGGGTTGCAGCTGCGTGGATATGAGTAGTTTTCACTGATGAATCTTCATGTTTAATACCCGCAACAGGCTGCTTGTATGTCACAATTGAACTGTTAGCAAACACACACTGATATCTGAAAAAAGTTGACATCCTTCTCGTCTGGTGAGCTGACAGCTGACATCCACGGAGCAAGGTACTCCATGCCACTCCTGGACCTGGTGTCCAAGTACCTAACAGACTACAGTACCAGTCGGTAGCACTGCCAAGGAAAACGGATGGGATACGACCCGCCATGCAGGACATCTCAAAGTTCAAAGGTCAAGGTTCAAAGGATATCGTCATTGCACAATAAGCACGTGGAACGAGCACGAAGAAGACCGAGAGCCCTGTGGGATATGAGCGAGATCAGAAGAGAGAAGGGTGTGTGTAAGGGTGAGAAGGTGGTCGAGGAACTCGCCCAGCCGCGGGGATCGCTCAGGGGACCACTGCTCCTTGCCCAGTTCGTGGTGGATGCTCTCACAAAGAAGCAGAGGGTTAGACCTACAGTGATCTGTCCCTGCTTCCCAATCTCTAGTAACACGAACTACTGGCACTTTAGCTGTATCCTCATACATACCAGTATACTGGAATTAGTCTCATGCCCAGACCCTCCCCCCCGCCGTATTTCATACTGGAAGCGATGAAATACTGGCGGTGGGAACGGCCTGGGAACGAGGCTAATGTCACATAGGATGGGGCCACTTTCGGATTTGAGATCTCGAATCAGATGGCAGAACGCAAATGACATAGGCAATTAGCTGCAGACAGCCTATGATAATGTCCACCCCATCTGACAAGAAATGTAGCTCAGAACACCAGACCTTTCTGCTTTTTGGGGAGGGTCTGGGAACAAGACTATATACTGGATTGTGGTTGTGATCGCACATAGCCTCATTCCCAGGCCAGGAGGGAGGGTCTGTAAACTTGATGGAATTCAGGAGTATATAGTCAATTTCTACATACTGGAATGTAGTTGTGATCCCACATATATAGTTGCCAAGTGTCCCGGAATGTCCAGGACAGTCCCAGAATTCTTTGTCTTGTTCCTGTCCTGTACGGAAGGTATATAGGATATGCCCCATGGTCTCTCCTTCCACGCGCACTTACAACATGTATGTATGTACACACACACACGCTCACACACACACACATGTACACACACATACACACACATTATGTACAGGGGGATGCTGGCGACTATCAGGCCGCAGTTGAGCAGCTCTCCGCATCCCAAATGAAGCCTGTTGCCATGCAGCGATGGCTTCAAGCTCTGAAGCTCTGTGTCTCCCATCTCACCGAGGACTTTGACCTCCTTGTTGGGGCCACGCTCGTAAGGATACACCCTACAGAAGAGGGGGAGAGGGAAGGAGTGGGGAAGAGGGGGAGAGGGGAGGAGTGGTGAATAGGGGGAGAGGGAAATAGTGCGGAAGAGGGAGAGAGGGGAGTGGGGAAGAGGTGGAGAGGGGAGGAACTAGGAAGAGGGCGAACGGAGGAGAGGGGGAGAGGAGAGGAGTGGGTAAGAGGGGGAGAGGAGAGGAGTGGGTAAGAGGGGGAGAGGGGAGGAGTGAGTAAGAGGGGGAGAGGGGAGGAGTGAGTTAAAGGGAGCTGGATAGAGTGTTGGAAGGGAGGAGCTGGGAAGTAGGCGTGTGCTGATCAAGGGTCTGTTTTGGACAACCTTATTCTATTTTGTTCCCACAAGTTTCACTTACATTGTACCTAGCCTCGTTCCCAGGCCTCCACCCCAGCTTTTGTTGCTTGCAGTACGAAAAGCGCGGAGAAGGCCTGGAAGGTTTCACACGTGATACGTGCTGCCGCTGACGTCACAGATTCCGTTAATACATACTCACGGTATTGAACTTGCTATCGCCTGTTCCAGAGACGCTACAGAGGCCAGACAAACTCCAGAGGTGAGGCAGGTCCTACCTATACTACATACCTCGATTTGAAACAAAACCGCTGAGACACGGCTGCAATACAATGGTTATAACTTCGAAGCGCTTTGACTGTTCACTCCGTGCAGTGAGCCATCGCTCTGGAAAGTACAACAGTTGCAGCTCAGCACTACTTCGAAGGTAAGGCTTCTAGCTTGGATAAGTCGGTGTGGCTCTCTTCTGGCCGTTGACTTGTCTCTGTACGCGATCGTAGCTAGTGTACTAGTACATAGTGGTCTTGAACGGATGACGTTTTATGACGGTCGCGGCACGCATCATGTGTGAAACCCTTCCAGGCCTTCTCCGTGCTTTTCGTACTGCAAGCGACAAAAGCTGGGGTAGAGGCCTGGGAACGAGACTACATTGTACCCCTCCCTACCCCATCTTCTCCCTCCTCCCCAGAGATTCACCTGGTACGACAAAGATCCCGATGTGGTCGAACTCTATGTTGACTACCTCACTCACCTCATATCAGCACACACCTACTACCTGAAGAGTGCCCTGCTAGGGCTCGTAAAAACCCTCTGGAGTCCCAGCACAGAGGGGGAAGGGGTGTACCATAACGTCCACCAGGCTCTGCAGGCCATTTTGCGAATTGTTCCCACTGCACCCTTGGTTCTGATGCCTCTCCTCAGCAAGAACTACCCCTTCAAGGGAAAGAGTACAAACATTCAGGTCAGCGATCGCTCAGTGCAAACCGAGATGGATTTCTGCCAAGGTTTTGTTTTGTTGCAGCTGTAAGTCTAGCACTAATGGAAGAGACCGCCCAATCTATACCGAGGTAGGTTTCTAAGCGCCAATGCTAAGTCACATGACATACTTTAAGTGAACCAATCAGAAGCAAGCTTAGAAATTACTCGACCCCCCCCCCCCCCCCCCCCCTTTGTTTTGAGCTCGTTATTGGTATGATGGCACTAAGTGTGTAGTGAAGCTGCATGTAGAGATAATTGAAATCCAAATTCTCTCTCCCCAGGAGCTTGCTGTGAGAAACGTTCTCCACATCACCACGTATTGCCCAACCCTCAGAGATAACATCCTACAGCTCGTGGTCTACCAGATGCTCAGCATTGATGTGGAAGTACCGCGGTTGGAGGAGGAGGAGGAGGAGGAGGAGGAGGAAGATGACGACAAGGATGGGGTAGGGAGGGACGGAGAGGAACACGAGGAGATGCAGTTCCACGTCGAACTAGTCAGTTGTAGATTCTCTGTCTTCTACCAGCAACCAATCATCTCCTATGGTCACATTCTTCCATTCTTCTCCACTCAGGAGAGCTGTTCCCCAAATGGTGCACTTAGCAATGGTGGTTGCCATGACGATGATCGCCCCTCCCTCAATGCCTGCTACTCTCAGCAGCAGTTGATGGTGAATGAGGCAGCTGAGAAACTGGACGTGATGATGACCATTGTGCTTCATCACCTTCACTCAATCTGCCACAAGAGTGGTGAGAGCAGCCGTGTACTCTTTGAGAAAGTGTGCACTTGACTACCTACACCGGCCTCTCTCTCTCTCTCTCTCTGTCTCTCACTCACGCACGCACACACACACACACACACACACACACACACACACACACACACACACACACACACACAAATCCACACACACACAACACACAAACCCACACACGCATGCACGCACACACACACACACGTGTGCAAACCCACACACACCCACGCACACACACACACATCATACACACACACACACACACATCATACACACACACACACACATCATACACACACACACACACACATACACACACACACATACACACACTCACTCACACCCATCATACACACACACACATCATACACACACACATACACACACTCACACACACACACATCATACACACACTCACTCACACAGGTGTGTTTGTGTTAGATTCTGCAGCACTTCTGCTTCAGACACTTCTAAAGGTAATTCAGAAGCAGTCAGTGATGCCTTGGTGACCAAATGCTTGCTGCATAAAGTGGTTTCCACAAAGAGGGATGCACTTGTTGATTGACAGAATCCCTCCGTCTCTTCCCCAACCAGATATTTGAGCAGGTGATTCTCCCAACACATGCCTGCTCACACGTACAATTCCTACTCTTCAACCTGACAAGCCTGAACAAGGTGTGGCTCTTGTGCTGCTTGTGCTGTGTACATGCACTCTGGAAGAGTCATGGTCATTAGACTTGATGATGTGTTATATAAGAAGTTAGGTTGACAGAGGGTATACACATGGAGTTGGGCCCGGGATGGTGCCTATCTGCATAATTCACAATCATGCCTTGTGAACACGCCGGCCTCCAGCCCTTAGATGGACAATGCAAATACCTCTCAAGCTAAGGACTCCCCCCCCCCCAATCTGTCCTCCTCTCCTCCTCTGTCCTCCTTGTCTTGCAAGTGACCAGGTCTTCCCGTGAAGGCCTGGGAACAAGGCTAGTGATCTTGCAGTATAGGAATGCAACGGAAATACTAACAGTGGACTGAACCTGTCTCTAGCAGCCACCTCTCCATTCAACTTCATCACTACTGTTGGTCCCAGTTGCACTTATACTATAGACTTGCTTAAAGCAGCCACCTGTCTATAGTGGCCAAAAGTACAGGTGACCAGGTTCCAGCCATCTGCTTTAACGAAAATCATAACCATTTTGTTACTGTGACAGCCATATTTCTCATGGTTACCCTGTACAGGTTTGAGGTAGGAATTCCTATTGAATCCTCATAGCAGATTATTTCCAGTGGGGTCACCAAATCTCAGATTGTGTGACGTTCAAGTTCGTATGGCTTCAAATCTGAAGTATAGCCTCTATGCCTATGGATAACAGCAAGATTACATATCCATGGTCACTTCTTTGTGGTTGATTTCTGCAGGCATTTCCTGTGTGCTTTCTGGACTTCCTTTGGGAGAAGGTGAGTAATTATCTGACCATATCTGGTGCAGTGAGGTCACTTTTGATGTGGCCATGGATACAATGAGTTTGCTTTTGATGTGGTCGTGCTGATTGTGCATGTGTGCATACATGACATGATTGTGTAGTGGGGTTGTGAGAGACTGTGCCAGGGAGTGAGATATGTGGCATTGATAGCCAACTGGCAAACCACTCAAAAAGCACCTCTTCTCCTAGTGTGATACTGACACACATATTTGCACCACTTGCACACACAACATGTTTGGTGCTGCCATGTCTTCTTGATGTGCAATATCAGAAGTTCATTGGTATAAACTCTTGGCAATATACACACACGTTTAGTTTCAGTGCCCGAGTACTCCCTCGACCATCAGACAGGCCCTGGCTGCCTATCTGGCCAGCTACATCGCAAGGGCCAAGTTTGTAACCCTCGCGTAAGTAGTACCAATGTATGTGACCTACTTGGACAACGTGTGCTTGGAGTCAACAATGTGAGCACTACTCAATGTACTAACAACCAGAAAATAGCTTGACATCTGGTCAATTCTCCTTTCTTGCAGCACTGCCAGGCTGTGTCTCACTATGATGGTGCAATGGCTACATCAGTGAGTCAGTTGTGTGTTCCTGCTACAGTTGACAATTAAGGAAGTTTCTGTAACGTGGGCTTGATTTTAAGCAAGGGGTGGTCATTCCAATGCCATACTTTAGAGCTGAGAACAAGGTCACAACCCGTGACCATCCGAAAACTGCCTGTAACTGCATGGCTATGCTGCTAGACCCTGTGATCTTGGGAAAAAGTCCAACGTGACTGTGTGAATTTTTGGTAGTATAACAGTAGTACCAAGGGCGCATCGAGCCGCAGAAGAGGGCATGCAACTTCCTATAGCGCACATATAGACGGCATAGTGCTGAGTGTTACTAAAAAGAACGTTTCCGGTTAAGCATGTGAAATTGCGTTCAACGGAACGTTTTCCCAGGAGATGGCAGCAAGGAAGATGAGTGCTACTGATTTCGGTATAGAAACGCCATTCAAGCAATCTCTAGCCCAAGTACTTCTTCTAGTCCGGGTACCTCTCTTACCAGTGTAGCAGGTAGTCTCGGAGGGTCTGGTTCCGAGACTATGTAGCAGGTCCAGATTCGGAGAAAGTATCGCCGCATGCAAGCCCAACATTCGCCGCTCTCCACAACAGCTCGTCGTTTGCTGTTGTGTAAGTTGGAGGGAATGATAGCATCGAAAGGGGCTCACGCTAGGTAGCTAGGTCCTCGTCAAAACGAATGCTACAGATGGAATGATAGCCTTGTCGAAGAAAGTGACCGCATAAGGGGCGTGCGTCTATGATCTCATGCTTATACAGTCCAAATTTGAATTCTAGAAACACTCAGCGTTTTGCCGTCTACGAGCGTTGCATGCCCCTTCGGTGGCTTGATGCGCCCTTAACTTGGTAGTACAGCAAAAGCCACACCCATGCCACATACGTTTGTCCACCATATATGGGATTGTAGGCTAAGCCTTGTTCCCAGGCCTTCTCACCCCAACGTTTGTCACTTGCAGTACTAATGCCTGGTAAAACTTATTACGCACATGCAGTGATATAAATGGACGTTGGGTGGACGTGTGGAGGAGTGGCACATTCCCGGATAAACTGCAAAGCCATCTTTGTCTGGTAGCACAATACACTATATGCAGTCTCAGACTCTACCGGCTGTGTAGAAACAAGTTTCAAGTGCTCTCATCACTTAAGGCCAGCTACTCAACACTCAGACGCTTGAGTGACTTCTTTGTCTCCAAAATAGGACTGTATTGCCTGGCTTCCAACTTCTACACAGCCTTCTGAATCCAAGAAACATCGCCAAGGGTGCCTGATGTCGACCGCTCAGTTGCTGTTGAATCTAGTCCATTGTTGTTTGTTTGGTCACGTATCGTGTGCTCTGTCTAGACAGCTTTGATCCACCCGTCCGTCTACGTCACTGCACGTGACGACTTTTACCAGGCCTTCCCCCGCGTTAGTACTTCAAGCGACAAACACTCGGGTGAGAAGGCTTGAGAGCAAGGCTATGGGATTGTGACCCGGTAATTATAAGTATTGTGCTTATTTTAGTACAGGAGGTACATGTGTATTATGATGTGCAATGATCTTGACCTGATTTCCATTCCCAAACCTGGGCTGGGAATGAGTCCCCAGGAGGTGGATAACAAGACTAGTTAGCTAACAGAATCATTGCTATTGGTTTGACCGACCAAGGACCATGATGACAGGCAGGATTAGTGCTTGTGCTGGCAAGCTCTGTGCTTGTAATCACTCAAAGGCCTCCCCTTTGCCATCGTGTTTGCTATGAGTATGGTTGGCAGACTCTGAAGAGTTCGAAAGACAAACAGCCATCCACCACCATCACTCCCACCATGAAAAGTATACTGCTTGGAGTATAAATGTGGAATTGTCTCTGCAGGTACATTGATGAGTGCAGTCCGGAGCACTTGAGGCCGGATGTGCAAAAACACGGACACTTTTACTCTCTCTGTCAAGCCATCTTCTATGTGTTCATTTTCAGACACAAAGGACTGCTAGAGATGGAGGGAGGTGCGTGTGTGAGTGGCTGGGTGTTGTGTGGGTGGGTGTGGGAGTGAGTGAATGAGTGTTGTGTGTATGTGTGTGGGTGTGATAACCCAGGAATGCCGCATCTCAAATGCAGAAGGTTTTCATGCAGGTCCTGGGCCCCATTAACAGGGGATGGTGATATATATGACATCATGCTGAACTTGCGATAAATGGCATTGTTTTTCTGGAAGGGCAAAGGGCAATTTCCATTTTAAGGTGAACCACCCTTCAACAGAACAACCAAGGGGATTCAAACTCAGGACAGAGCCTTGAGTTGCACACTGGAGACTCTCACTCTACCAGTACACCACCATATGGGTGTGCTCTCATTCTCTGCAACAATTTTGTGCATCTTTCCATATTAGGTATCAGTTTCTTGCGCCAGATGAACTTGGAGCGACTCATCTCCTGCCGTTTGAACCCTTTGAAAGTGAGTACTGTAGCTGTTGGCATGTTAGTCGGCACTCATCATGCTTTCCACCTGTTTGCAGGTCTGTCTCCCAACAGTTGTCGAAATGTTTGCATCCCTAACCAGGCAAGTGCTAACAATTCACGCCTCTTACCAACTAGTACCTAGCTAATGCTTTCCACTTTAGTGCCTCATAAACTCCTCGAGTTGGTAGTATTGTAATCTGGGGACAGATTGATTGATTGTGTGACCCCCCCCCCTCCCCCCTCGCACACACTACACACACACAACATACACACCACACACACGTGCATACACACACAATACATACACACATGCACACACACACACACATACACACATACACACATACATGTACATGCACACACCACACATGCACACAGCTGTCATGAGATTGTGTTCTGCTATACTATTCTGGAGCAGAACAAGCGGCTCATCCTTTCCACACCCATCTCCCCCCACCTCCCTCCCCGTCAAGGACCCACAATATCCCCTCACTCCCCACACACGAACCTTCTCGATTCGTTCTTCCCTTTTGATCCCTACTGCTTGAAACGGTCAGATACATGTACACATGACAGTGTATGCTTAACAACCGTATTAGTAATGCCCAGTATATACCCCTATGTGACCACATGTACTTGTCTTGTTTGCATGTAGATCAGCGAAGTTTGTCCACCCTCACTACCAAGAATGGGAGGTCAGGGGAGACGAGATGGAGGTATTTTAATACTGGTGTTCACACACTCATGACATCTGGAATGATATCACAGTCAGGATACTGGGCACGAGGCTACCTTAACTCTCATACCAATGTGTAGTTAGTTAGTCAGGTTCCTATTCTGGGAACCAGACTAAGTGTGCTTGGATCATGTTTACATGTACGGCCTCCATTTGCAGGAGGATGACAGAAGATCATTGTCCCCTACCTTCCAGAGCCCCCACTACCCACGGAGCATGGACTCCTCTTTCTCACCATCTCTCCCTCAAAGCTGTAGCTTCTCACCACGCTAATTTGTACATTTGGAAATCGTTATTGTATGGCCGCCAGTAAAGTCTCATCAGGTTTATTGTGGGTGTGATAAACTAGCAACTCTATAAGCAGTGTTCTCTCCTGGATTGGCTGGAATTATTTGCACCAACAGTGGCGTTAGAAAGAGTAATCTTTCAGATGCTGCAGCTGACTGTGGAGATGAACTTTAAGCAGCCATGTATATATTGCCGACTGTCTCAATGAAGAGTCAAGTTCGAGCTGCTGACTGTGCCAGCGTAGTGTCGATTACTAAAAATGCTTGTACACGGCAGCTGGCCAGGATGCACCATTATGATTACAGCTGAGATTATGGCCTACTTGGACAGATTAGTTGCCTGGCACTCAAAGACTGGGGGCAAATCAATCCATGAATTTCTGCTTCGGCACTAGTGAAATCTCCAACCTACATACGGTTAGTTGGCATCTTACAATTTCTGACCACACATGGCCTGCAGCATGAGGCCACACCTATACTATAATTGTGCTTGTGTGTACAAGGCATGCATATACTCGGCATATTATATGGACGGAGCTCTAGCCACATACATGATTGTGTATTTGAATGATTCCCCTGATTCCCCTCAATTGAAGTGTTATTAGCTGCACGCTGGAAACCGACTAGCTTCGTTCCACTCACACCCAACTTGTAAACCTGTCCGTACCCTGCATATGGCCCATGGCCACAGGAATCCAGGAAGGGGGTGGAGCTGATTGATTTTTGAGAAGTGGGTGGGTCAAGGGAAACCAATATTGCTGCTGTGGGGTGGGTGGGTCTAAGGAAGCCAATATTGCTGCTGAGGGGTGGGTGGGGCTGGAGAAGTTGAAGTTTAAGTTCTCTGCTATTGCGTGAACTTGCACAGTTGATTTCATATGCAATCTCAAACATTTTTTTTGTGGATAAAAACAAAGACTATGATACGAACAGATGAATGTGTGCACAAACAACAAACCAGATCACGTACTTACTACTTATAGTTCATGTTGAACTGATAAGCATTCTAATCAGCAGTTGGTTTGCACAAAAAGATGCAGAACTAAAGGGCATTTGTTGCTTGGGGGGTTTGCTGCTTAGAAGCACTTGCGGTGGACGATAGAAGGTCCCGATTCATCGTATTCCTGCTTTGAGATCCACATCTGCTGGAAGGTGGAGAGGGAGGCCAGGATGGAACCGCCGATCCATACGGAGTATTTCCTCTCTGGAGGAGCAATGATCTTGATCTTCATTGTTGGGGGAGCCAGGGCTACAATTTCCTTCTGCATTCTGTCTGCGATGCCTGGGAACATTGTGCTGCCACCTGACAGAACTGTGTTGCAATACAGATCCTTACGGATGTCCACATCACACTTCATGATGGAATTGTAGCAGGTCTCGTGGATGCCAGCTGACTCCATACCCAGGAAGCTGGGCTGGAAGAGGGCCTCTGGGCACCGGAAGCGCTCGTTGCCGATGGTGATGACCTGTCCGTCGGGCAGCTCGTAGCTCTTCTCGATGCTGGAGCTAGTGGCGGCGGTTTGCATCTCCTGTTCAAAGTCAAGAGCCACGTAGCACAGCTTCTCCTTGATGTCACGCACGATCTCACGCTCGGCCGTGGTGGTGAACGAGTATCCGCGCTCGGTGAGGATCTTCATCAGGTAGTCGGTCAGATCACGCCCAGCGAGGTCAAGACGCAGGATGGCGTGGGGGAGGGCGTATCCCTCGTAGATGGGTACTGTGTGGGAGACACCATCGCCAGAGTCGAACACGATACCGGTGGTACGGCCAGAAGCGTACAGCGAAAGCACGGCCTGGATGGCGACGTACATGGCTGGGGTGTTGAAGGTCTCGAACATGATCTGGGTCATCTTCTCACGGTTGGCCTTGGGGTTGAGGGGTGCCTCTGTCAGCAAGACAGGGTGCTCCTCGGGCGCAACACGCAGCTCGTTGTAGAAGGTGTGATGCCAGATCTGCAGGGGGGGGGGGGGGGGGGGGGACGGGAGAGACACAATCACGAACGTGCAGATATGCATGACTTTAGGTAGGCTCTGAAATCAATCAGCATACAACGCAAAACTGCAAACTGCTCTTACCTTCTCCATGTCGTCCCAGTTGGTAACGATACCGTGCTCGATGGGGTACTTGAGGGTGAGGATACCTCTCTTGCTCTGGGCCTCGTCACCGACGTACGAATCCTTTTGGCCCATGCCCACCATCACACCCTGGTGGCGAGGTCGGCCCACGATGGAGGGGAAGACAGCACGGGGTGCGTCATCGCCGGCGAACCCGGCTTTGCACATGCCGGAGCCGTTGTCAACTACCAACGCAGCTACGTCCTCGTCGCACATTCTGATTGGGTAAGCAAGGAGAGAGGTCAAATACAACAGTAAGCTCGAGTGCCCAGGGAAGTGAAGCTCATGGAGGCCGACGCACCCTTTTATACTCCCTTGACCACACCCCGTTGTGGAGCTACTCTGCAATTCGATTGGCCAGCTAATTTCCAACAGCTGACTTGTGGCGCTACTTAGGCGCTTCTATATATGGCAAAAATACCCAAGGTATAGTGATACGCGCAGTGAGGAATGTGATTTCAGACAGCTCCTCCAGGATCCAGGGCAAGCAACATCCCAGCACTGTTACATCACCATATAAGGTAAAAACGGTGCTGTTCTGACGTCATCAACTATAGCAACAAAATCTCATGTTTTCCTAGTTTCCGCTGCTGGGGCTATTGTGTTCTTCACCTACACCTGAGATCATTGTAGTTGTGGAGCCTAATTATGATGATCCCACTTCCTCATAGCAGAGCTGCTGGCTCCAGGAACATGGTACCCTGAAAATTCAGACTTGGGAAATACACTAGAAGTCTGAAACTGAGCCCTAAATTTCCATACTCAAGGTAGTCGTGGAAACCCACAGCTTCAACTAAGTAAAGAAGGGGCACCAGTTGCAATTTGGACACCTTCATGAGGATTAAGCCTGCTCACACTGGTCTCATGCCCAGACCCACCCTCTGCGTCTGGCGAGGTCTGGGAACCAAACTGGCCTTTAAAAAATCCAATGAGTTTGCCTATCAATGGTGCACAAGGAGAGGAATTGTTTTTAGACTTGCTCGATCCTATTTTGGTTAGTCTAGACCTCGTGCTCGGACCCCATCCACCTGAGACATGCAGAGGGTCTGGCACACCTCAGGAATTTGAGTGACTTAATCTCGTCTCAAATTCCTGCACTTTACCAAGAATAATAATTATATTGTGGGCGGGGTCAACATATAATGAGTGCAGCTGACTGCTTATAGCCCTTTTATTTTCTAATCACTCAATTTTTTTAAGCTACAAAGATTCAAGCATGCTTAGCCTCATTCCTAGCTTTTCGTCACTTGCTGTACTGCAGTGGCCCGTGGGTGGAGTCCACATAATGGATGCAAGCGATGAATAGCTGGGTGGGGTCTGGGAACGAGGCTAGTTTCAGTACTTTGGCCTGTAACTACAAAGGTACTATTGTGAGTTGTACTATTCACAGAAGTGGAACTGAAATGATTATACAATCCTCCAAAAAAAATCTCATATACCTACATGTACACAATAATCATTGGAAACATCCTGTGCTAAGAGTCAGTACAGGATAGAGTGCACGGAAGAACAGCAAATTCAGAATGAGATTGGCATCGTTTCAGCCACTCCTTCACATTGGCGGTGGGCTTCAGTCCTGGCTCACTGCTTATGGTAGCAAATGCTACAATATCCGCGAGTGTGACACAGTCTCCCACCAAGTAGCTACCTGATCCCAGGTGGGAATTCAGTCGTCGCATGACAGACGCCTTCTCTTTGGAGCTACCGTACAGCAGAACACCGGCAACTGAATCCAACCAACTGTCAATTTTTAGTGCTTCTTCACAGCCAAGCCCCTCGTACAGATTGGAACAGAACTCTCGACATAAGTAGCGAGCGATGTTTGCAATGCCTTGAACGGGAGTCTGGTTGTGAGGAGAGACCACCATTGTTGGACACCTACATACAGATTCTGGAGGGGAGATGAAGAAGATGATGATGGAAGAGTGGCCATCCAGGATTGATATCCACAGTTGGATGATGGATGAGTGGCCATCCAGGAATGATATCCACAGTTGTTGCCACACCCAAATACCAGCAATTACTACATTCATAGACTGTCTACTAGGGACTTCAATAACTTCCTCTGTGTACACAGGGTTGCAGATCTGACATGCTCAATGGCTCATACCATCAGACCATCCCTGCCTGCTCATGCACAATCACCAAGAGACACATCAGCACAATGCATTGTCCAACTGTAACCAATAATGTCCAATGCACAGTTGAATTATGGCAGGGAATTCATAGGCTAGGTATACTAAGCTCAGATTCAAGACCATATTAGGTCATATGCAGCAGAGGTTTGTTCTATCGTGCAGTCACACAGCTAAAGTATGCAAGCTTACAACAAGCATGCTTATTGTGAGAAGCTGTAGCCCTCAGACGACTATATATGGAAATGCTAGGAGACAAAATATCTTGAAACAGTCAGTGTAGCATCAATGCCATGTGAATACCATTAGCTTCCAACACAATAGCCAGCTAGCTCTATATATGGTACACTGCTGTTCCATACTGCATGCCACATTCCAAAGTTTCCACCTGACAAGGAGAGCACCTGCACACTGCTGATTTCTACAAGTCCGCTACATTGACCACAAGCCAGCATCAGACACAGCATACCCAGCTTCCCAACACACTACAGCCATCCCATAGAGTGTCCCACAGTGAGAGCCACAGGAGGAGTGAGGCAAGGGCTATTCCCTTACATTAGCAACTTGCCAGTCACACTCAAGATGCAAGAGAAAGTACAAAGCTATGTGCATAACATGTCATCACGTCATTATTACATCATTGCCTGGAGGTTTAACTAGATCCATGGATTTAAAACAATTTGGATGTTGACTTAACTGTATAATTCGTACACCATTACTAGGAATACATATCCACATTGCCTTGCGCGCACGCTGCGGCCGCACTGGCCACATGCTTACGAGTATGATAGATCTCTAGCTAAGTGTGAATTCGCGAGTGTGGAGCTGTGTCGATTACACTCACTGTTCGACTCCACATGTAGCTGCTCTAGCTCTGCAAGCCCTGAAGGCCCTACTTGCTTGTACCCTAGCCTCTGGCTGCGTGACATTATTGGAGTTGCAGTATAAACAGATGTCGACTGTTTGACTCCATATGTAGCTGTTTGACTCCATATGTAGCTGCTCCAACTCTGCAAGCCCTGGAGCACCGCGCGCTCATCCACTGATCTGTTTCTCAAGGTTGTAGTTCTCACACCGTCGAGCCCTCACAGCAAATAAAACTCAATTGGCCAGCAGAAAACCCGCAACATTCCCAAGCGTGACATATTCCGGTACGTATATGTGCCACGTACGTACGTACATAGTGAGAGATATATCCCCCATTCAGAGCCTCACACTAATGCGCTCGGCAATAATCCATACACCATTGGTAAAGTCATTTTGATGCTACAAATTAGGGCACTAACTAGCCAGACACTCCAATGCATGGCAACCACACACAAGGCTCTATAAAATTATGTTGAAGTCCGCAAGTACCTGGCGTTCACATGCATGTAAATACGCAGTCAGTGCCAGGAGTTGCAGGGTCAGGTGCACCCACACTGGCAAACATGTAGCTATTAGCATAGTCTCGTTCCCAGACCCTCCGCGCGTACTGGGAACGAGACTACTATTAGCACTAATAAATACATGGGATTCCTCCAAGGCAGGATATTTACAACCTTACAGTTTGCTTTCAATATGACTACAAGAAATCCCACATAGAGGACCCTGTATGCAACTCTGACAGACCACACAGCAACCTGAAAAGACCAAGATGGCCCTCTTCCTCACTAGTCAACCTGCTCTTTGACCTGCCTTCTAACCTCAGGATGAACAACAGAATATTTCAGACCTAAACATGATGCACACAGATATCTGGCTTACACTACAGTCGATTAGCCAGTTTTATTCACATCCTTGGTAGTACCAAGGAGTCACGACAGAACCTTTACAGTAGCCTAGTAACAGCCTTGAGTTGCTTTCCCTGAGAATCATCTCCGTTCAAACGCTGCGCATAGTCACGTGCGCATAAAATGTGTCCAACCTGCTCTGTATGTAAATATAGGCCTAGCCTCGTACCCAGGCCCTCACGCGGAACGCGGAAGAGGGCCTGGTGACACTTGGTAAAATTCCCATATGTGCACAGTCAGCATAACTGCGTAATCGATTACATTCCTTACTTGGAAGCATTCGAAATCACGCGGAAGGTAGCTGTTGGTGATGGCTAAGTAGAACGTCCTTGCCAAGGAGCGACCAGAGGTGAGTTTTGAAGGCTAGAACAGAGGTTTTATCAAACGGCTACACTTTTCACGGGGTAAAGAATGTAATTACTACACAGTAATTTGAAATGGACGAACGTGATTCACCTACCCGAAATCAAGACTGCTGAGCTCAGCACATACGGGAATTTTGCCAAGTGTCACCAGGCCCACTTCCGCGTTTCGCGTGTGGGCCTGGGAACGAGGCTAATATAGGCCTACCACACTGTAGTACTAGTATCGGTATCAGTCTAATACATACACATTATCCCTGAAGTATGGAGGTACTAGTGGAACTCTACTCCTGATGCTGAACCATCCGAAACAGAAGGAACTCTCCCAGAGCTTGCAAACTATGTACTTCCACCAACTACCATCAAATTCAGGTAGACCCGTTGCTATGGCAAGAAGTCATACAGCACACACTGTGCACAGGTAGTGGCGGCCCAAAGTGGGCGCATCTGGAGAACGGCAGACAGCAGACTTAGTGTGCTGACTCAGCACTTGAGGAAGTGGCATCCGACTTAACCAAATATGGGCATTCTGCAAATACGATGACTCAGACTTTCTGTGAGACTATCAGACTCTGCTGCCTCTTCTGAGGAACTTAGTGCTTATGCTGAGCTAAAAATAGAAGCACCATATTGCATCACCATTACCTAATCAATATTCCTATGTTTAGCTCAGTGCAGCAGTGACTAAGCTCCACACTCTTCACAGCTTTTGAATGATGCACCATCAGACACATCTCAAAGATGCTTTAAATGCCAATTTCCAATGAGAGCCATATATGGGCATGATAGACACTGCACTAGAGAAAATGACTATACAGTGACTGTACAGTAGGATGACTGCTAAAAAATACAAGTGTTTATGGATTACATCACAATTACATCACACTGGCTGTGCTAAGTTTATGTGTAAATCAACTGCTGCTATATAGTTTACACAAGGAGGAATGTCTACACAAATTCCTCCCAATTAATTATACAGTCATTACTTCCTGTTATTGCATGCAAGACTTCTATATACACAGTCATGCTGCATGTAGGTGCTCTAATTATGCGTCAAAATTCAATGTCTCAAACCAATAATGCATCACACTCAGGGGACTAATTTGCGTAACACGATTATAAAGGTACGGCAGCATGGCAGCTAGCTTGTAGCACACACAGTACAGTCACCAAGAGGGTGCATCTGTGAACAATGATGTACAAAGACACAGTAGCGATTATTATGGCTGGGATATCAGTGAAGGTATGAGAAAGCAACTCACTTATGTATTCTGTGCCCCGGAGGGAGCACAGCATAGGAGAAAAGGCAGCGACAACCGGAACAAACACGACCGCTATGCAATAGGCTTGTCCACACTCAAATGACTTTAATACCTAGCGAGGTGTTTTCTAATCGTGCGTCACCGTTTGGCTGACCGAATTTCTATTGTTGCATTGCATTTCAAAAATGAATATTTTTTGAGCGACGCATAATTAGAGTGCCTACAGTAGCAAGAGATCTGGGCTCACAAAATTGCCTGCCACAATTTAATGAATGAAAAATTGAAAAAAATGGCGGCTGAACCACGTATTTGTGTCTCCGTTGTGGAGGGCTACTTTGCTCGTCTTAAGGACGTTGGCATGCCACTTTCAGTGTGCATCCAACTGCAAGAGAACAAGCTTTCGCGACAGTCTTATGCTGGGTTTTCGTACTCGCTATTCTGGCCAGCCCCGCATCAAGCACTGGTGTCCAAGAAACGACGAAGGCGACGTCGTAAGCAGCCTGTTCACCCATTGGCAAGTGGAGGTTCCCCAAGTTGTCCAGTTGTCATGAATATACCATCTGTTGGTGCGAAGTCTGATGACAGCGATCCTTCCAGCAACGCTGAGGACGGTATTCTAAGTAATGACCACCCAGATGCTCACCAGCAGCAGGAGCAGCCTGAACACTCCAAGGACCATCACGCTCCAGAGCTAGACCTAACTTCCTGTAACACCATAAAATATGAGATGAGAGATGATGTACCTGGGGTCTCTGCTGAGGATGGGTCAGGAGGATGGACGCCCGTGGTATGCCGGAAAAGAAGAGCCGTGACAAGGCCGCAGAAGACTCAAACTCCCAGCTCTACTATACCAGAATCGAGTGACGAGGAACTTGATGTACAGGCCAGGCAGGTGGAGTACAAAGAACGTGACGGCACACCTGGTCTGCGGATGAGGCTTGGCTGTACTAACCGTAATTTTATATGGGCTCCAATTGTTCCCAGCCCTGTCTCCGCTCGAACCAGATCTAGGTTGAAATAGTTTAAGTACATGTATGTGGGTATGCACCGTGTATTAGCTTAATAGCTATTGTGCGTTCCAAGCTCATAAGTGGAGGGAGCACATAGGAGGTACAGGAAGGCTGGGATATGAAGCTGACTGGGAGCAGAGACACGCTCCCCTCCCCCCTCTGGGGACACATGTGCTCCTACAAAGTCACCCTAATCAATGTATTTCTAAAAACTAACAAAGAAACTTTTCTCTGAAAAATGAAGTGATGTCCAGTCCTATTCCAACTTCAAAGAAACAAGGGGAAATGCCTTTACCCATCCTCATTCCCATCCCATTCAGGGATGGGATGGGAATGAGGATGGGTAATGGTAATTCCCCTTCTTGTTTCTTTGTTGTTTTGAGAGGTGATGGACTAGTCATTTCAGTTTTTTTCTTTCCTATGATACTAAGGCACACGGACTATCACCTGACTTCCAAACAAGGGTGATTTTGAGCTTTGGACTAGGGGCACACTCCATCCTGCTGAAGAATCTCCTCATGTCCTCAGAAGCAGTCTGCGTTGCCGAGGAGTGCACGTGGACCTGGCAAGTGGCTGGCACCCTCTGGCTGATGTACTGGTAGAGGGTGAGGAGGGCGTAGGGAGGGGAGGAGGGTGGGCAGCTGACCACCACGTCTTGGATGGTGCCTCCAGAGGTTGCCTGGTAGGTGGTGAGTGTGGGGGGGGGGGGGGGGGGGGGGGGGGGTGGACAGGGTGTGGGTGGGTGGGTGGGTGTGTTTGGGGGGTATGGATGTGGGAAGGGTATACATGTTAGTGCATGCATACACATGTGAGGAGGGAAGCGTGTATGGGCACAGAGGTTTTTTTTATCTGGTACATACACCTGTAGTTAAACTATTCACCCAAGACATAACTATGTTGTCAAGAATCCATAAGTTCACACAGCACCACAACACCGAACCTGCTGAATAATGCCAATGTCTGCGGGGCTGATCCCCAGCCGCTGTCCGAGGGCCCTCACCCTCTCCTGCAGTCGGCCCACCTGCGAAAGCACCCACTCCTGACGCTTCTCCAGGTAGCTCAGTGCCGAACCTGTGCCCTATGGGTGTGGAATATGGACATAACCTTCAGTGCTGAGCCTGTGTCCTACGGGTATGGAACATGTATGTAATCTCAGTGCCGAGCCAATGGCTTATAGGTATGGAAAGTACAAATCCAGTCTCATTCCCATACACTGTAGAATGGGTCACAGACACAGACTAACATGGAGAAAAGGGTATTACTGCTGCATTAGCGCCGTTCCCAGGCCTTCTCACCCCTGGCCTGGGTACAAGGCTACAGGTGCATTGAGACAATTATTCTGTTGCAAAGCCAATCACTCCCTGAGGATAATCAGCTGAGTCTCCTAAGACAGACACCACCACTACGACAGACAGAAACATATGGAGTTGGCCCCCCCAGGACAATCACTCCCTCAAGTGCACTCTATTTCCCAGGATCCACGAGCCAGCTACTTCCACACCGTAGCCTCGTTCCCAGGCTCTCTCCCTCGGGTTCGTGGAGAGAGCCTGGGACTGAGGCTACATATACCCCACCCTGGCAATATCTGATCACGCTGTTATTGCCTGTGTAGAATCTGTTTACATTCCACTCCAGTGTGGTTTTTTTTCTCTTGCCTTTCATAAAACGTGTGTTTATTTTCAGCTGTCTGTCATCCCCGTGATCCACCAGATGAGAAAGGAACACGATTCCCTGTGTGCATGACAAGCACACGCTTCAGGAACGGATTTAGGAATTCATGGGGGGGGGGGGGGGGGGGGGGGGGGTTCTGCAGGGCCGGTGGAAGCAATCTGCCATTGCTGCGGCCACACTGCATAAGACAGCGTCTGGAGGCCTTCTGAGCTTTGAGAACCACGATTCTTCCACCATCATTTCAGTCATCACGAAGAGCTTTCATAACAACTTCATACTTTGCACTGTACTTCCACTGAATTTCTACTTCCATGCTCATGTGTGTAAAGAATTCCACAGTTTGCACTAGTGTGGATGGGGGGGGGGGGGGGGGGGGGGGGGGGGGGGGGGACGGACAAAAATGGTCTTGGAATGAGACTAGGGGATGGGTGCATGCTCCCCCCCCCCCAAGATCTGCCCCTGTGCTTACTGTAATCTTGTAGCACCCACAGTTGACTCATTAATAGTTGAGCTGGAATTCCCAACTCGTCAGAAAGGTAGCAAGGAACAGTTGAAGTGCTACTTATATTAGTGTCTACCTTGTTCTTGAACGCCCAATGATAGCTTGTCTGCTAACCCAGCACTTCACCTTAGTAATTGTTGCTTGTTGCTTATCAAACAGACCACTGAGCTACAGTAAGGGAGGACATTTCCGGACAGTAGGGTATTACCAGACATGGCACATCACAGCTCTCACATTCACTCCTTCAGCAGTATACTTGCATACCCTACCATAGAACGTTCTGACGATGTACCATTGTTAACATACCACTAGAGATTGAAACCTGGGGTCCGGAAATCTCCTACTGTACTCCCTTACTGGTAGTCTTGCGGGCCAGACACTTTTTCACACCCCCAAACAGGAAAAAGCGTCTGGTTCGCAAGATTACCTTACTGGGTAAACACAGTCATTCGCTCATCCTCAAGTACACAGCTGGAGCCATGTCTGCGAGTGAATGACATGAAAATGTCAGCTACAAGACCATGCAAGTGTTCACCTCATCTGCCTTCCCCGTCTTCATGCCCGGCAGCTGATGGATGGGCTTCATCATGTACATGCAGTCCGGGAGCTTCACCTTCTTGATATCAAAGTACGGCCGTACACGGTACATTGGTGGGGGATCCAAAAAGCTTGGGGCTGCCATCTCTCTGAACGACCCTTGGCCCTTGATCTGACCACGTTCCTAAACAGCTGGTTCCCACGTGATTTATTTACCCTTTGATCCCATTCCCATGCTCAGAGTACGAACTTGAATGAGACTTCATATATGGGCGTGGTTACACCTTTAACCCTTTGATTACTGACGTAGTATGTCTGCTGTATCTGCCTGCTTAGCAAAGAAGCATCCCAGTTGCCTCCCCTATCTCGCAGTATCGATGGCCTCTACGTTTCCCAAAGGGTTGGTGATCCTCTCTGGAAACTCCTACCCCGCCCTGGCGGAGGAGGTCGCTCGGTGAGAAATCCTGAAGAGTAAACTTAGGAATTTACAGTGAAATTACTACTTTTAGTGCGGTGGTTTAGAGGTAGCTACACCGAGCAACCATTTCTAAGATCTAGTGTTTTATATAATTTGCAACAGAGCAATCTCTGCTCACACATCCCTTGGAACGCTCATTTACTCTCGCCAACCCTAATCTTAGACAAAATGGGACATTTACAATTTTTAGATGAATGGGCTGAAAAGAGTGTGGCCTCCTAGGCATGGAGACCTGGACCTGTGTATGCAGAGTGCACAAGTAGCGTGGGTGGAGGGGAGAAAGAGAACCATAGTGTATCCAGCGACAGTGTTCTGTATCAGTTGCGTAAACATTGCGGGTCACATGGAGGTTGCCATGTGCATCCTAGTGTACAGGAACAATACACTGGTTCCTATGCCTTTCAATGACTCCTTTGAAAATCCTATTGTTTTAACCTTACGCTGAAACTGGTGCAGTGACAGCCAGCAGAGGAGACTCTTCTAGCAAGGCACTGCAGCATCCAACCAGGCCACTGACAGGCAACTCAATGCTGCTAGTTACGGCTGGTCACCATTGCTCCCATTTGGTTGTTTTTCAGTGCAAATCATGAGAGTGAAAGTACCTACATCGTGCTTCACACTAAAGGTCTAGAAATCATTCTTACATGGTTTAGTAATGCACGAGGTAATAAGTGTATAGATATCTATTATCCTGCTTAGCACGCACATAATATTGCTCTCCTCCAACACACACACACCGACACACATGCACACTAACACAGGCGGGTGGGAGTCCCGCTAAGTCAAACCAGATTATTCAAAGAAAACTCAGGTTTGAAAAACTCTTTTTATGTTATGCAGTACTAGTATAATAACAGTGGGAGAGGTCCCAGAGTCACATGACTTTATTTATCTGGGATATCCATTTTCTCTGTTTACAGAGACACAAGTTGAGATAATGGAGTCTGTGAGAGGGAAAGACATCTTCATTGTTCAGACAGAGTGCAGGTAAGAAAAACTTTACTGGTATTTTGCTGATGAGAAAATTGGAAATTGCCTGCAATGCAGCCCACTAGGTCATACCCTCTACTCCTGGGTTCAGGCGTAAGTGGAATTACTGGAACTCACAAAATCACTCACAAATGACATTAGTGAATAGCTGTTGTGGAATTGGCATTCCTTATTCCACATCAAAGGTGAACACTTTCCTGGTACAAGCACTCTCTAACGAGCTGTTACTGGGAAGTAGCCACCACATGTACAGCAACAAGTTTAAAACACTGTAACAATGATGTCAAGTTAATGGAAATATGTATAGCACTTGTAATATTCATCTCCATAGGGCTTCTTCTGAGGAGATGGGTGTCAGGGTTTGGGGGCATGCATAAACAAGACAATAGCCTCGTTCCCAGGCTGTTCCCACCTCCAGTCTTTGGAAATGGACACAATCCATATCAGTATTGCACTGCCTGGTATGGAATTCTAGCCAATATATCTGACAAAGATAGCTTCCAAAACCATTAGCCGATCTGACTTATTCTCTACAGCCAGTTCATGGATGTGCATGTGGGGGGGGGGGGGGGGGGGGGGGGGGGCTGCCTACCTCCCCACTAGTATAGTACTAGTATCCTACTCGTACTTACTCCATTGCAACTACAGTCCCATTCTGATTATGGGTTGTGTATGTTACAATTAATATGTTTATATGGCAATGAATATTAAATTTTGTTCACTTACCACAAGATCAGGAAGGATTAGCCCTTAAATTTCTTTCTCTGGGTCATTTTCAGTCTGTAGAACACTTAAACATACCCTAATTTCTGTTCTCTGGCGTTGCTGGGCTCAAAACTGCTCACACAGGTAATTTCAGCTACACTAAGCATATACGTGACTTAACCACACCCACCAACTAACCAACTTGCAATCAAGCCTCCCGAGAAGTGGCCAACCTGTGGACCATGAACACTGGAAATGGAGGGCCTACAAGGCAAGACAGCTACTTTCTAAGTCCATTTATGCCAAAAACGGCAGAAATGGCCCTCCCAGTGCCGACCAAGACCTTTCTACCGCGGAGCCCAGACACGGCCATGCTGTTTGCACCCTCCGGGTGCACCCACCCACCTCCCCTGTCCTGCCCTTTCTGCTGTCGCAGAACCTATCTCCCAATTCAAGGACATTGCCGATTAGCCTCGAACCCAGGCGCGGAGGGGGTGAAGGGTCTCTCCCTCCGCGCCTGGGTTCGAGCCTAATTGCCGATGCGACATCATGAAGCTGAAAGTCTTATGACGCCATATGGTGTCATTAGGTGTTACACCAATGACGCATGTTGTGAGACTTTCAGCTTCATGATGTCAGTGTCATGTCACATCCGGCAATGTCCTCATGAGGTATGATCTGCGTGAGCAGAAAGGGTGGGACGGGGGAGGGGGTGAAGGGTGCAAACAGCATGGCCAGGGGAGGGGGTGAAGGGTGCAAACAGCATGGCCACGTCTGGGCTTGGCCATGAACAACCCTTGTTGGGAGCCTGGTAGGGTTAGAACACAAATGCTTTCACTTTGTATAGCCTCGTGTTCCAGTTTTCAAGGCTGATTTTTCTGCTAGAGCGAGTTACCAGTGCCCGAGCATCTTGATTGCTTACTCGTTAATGAGTGGGTGTGGTTTAAGTCACGAATGTAGAAAGGATGGCTGTGTGCAGTGCTGTGTAGGTTTTGAGGATGAAAACTGATGAGAACCTTATCTAAGGCATAAATTACAAGCTATAAAACTGACCTCCAATGTCTACGGTTGGTAAGAGTATATTCTGAAGGCCTGGATATTCAATAGCTCTCTTAGCAGAAGAAACTGGAATGCTTACTCCTCTCAGAGGCAGAGGCTTTAGGATCCTGGTGGTGCTGGTTGTGCTGTTACTGGGGTTGTGCTGTTGCTAGGTACTGTTGCTAGGGCTTGGACAGCCACACCCATATGCAGTGTGCTAGCATCTACAAAGCTGTCCACCATTACGCTTTACTCTTATCAAGTGGCAGCCACTCTCTAACTCACTGGGTGGCTTACGTTTCAGAATGGTACCTCAGGACTCACTCTCACCTCATGGGTACTATACTATCCACCAAATCATACTTACTGCTAGCCATGTTCCCAGGATACTTACGGCTCACTTGTACATGATGTCACATACCAAAGACAGGCAAAGTACTTCCAATGGCAGTGGAGGCAAGCAATGCTGTGGCCAACGGAAAGACAAAAGTGCACACAACATCACCACCAGGGTTAGCAATTATTATACAAAAGGTTATCTCACCCAGTAGCTCACAATCATGAGCCTGCCTCTGTCCAAGTCAGTGGCGTTTTGCTTGTACTCTTGCTTGCACTCTCATTTGTGATTGTGCCCTTGTATGCATGTAGCTTCACTATCCTATCTGCTCTGCTGATCTTTGTTGGTACTTGCAGCCAGTGAAGAGCAGCTGAGGGGACAAAGACTCAGTGAGTAGGCTAGTCAAGAATATAATCAGCGTGTGCAAGAGCATCTGAGGAGAGTGTGAGCAAGCCTGTTGCTGTGCAGGTGCACAATCTCAAACGAGAGTGCAAGTGAGAGCACCAGCAAAATGCAGCCAACTTGGACAGGCTAGCTTAGTCATGTTTGCTCCGCCAGTGTACTTACTTTGCTCGAGTGCATTCTCTTGGCGATGAGGCAGGATAATTCATTCATTTTCGGTGTCAACGTACTCCAGTCCAGTCCTGTGATTTGTAGATAGCCAGCCCATTTCACTCCCTCACTGGAAGTTGGGGGCTGGGTGTAAGGGAAGCAAGGTGCTGAAATGAGACTTTGAGTCTGGGTATGAGACTAGCCTCGTTCCCAGGCCATCGCCCAGCTTTTCGTTGCTTACAGCTTTCGTTTACATCTTAAATCCTACCTGTCAACCTTGCTAAATTATGTGAATGACAGAACTTGGACCACTCACCTATTTATAGTTTGGGGTGAGCATGAGCAAGCCTCACACTTGAGTGAAGTGCGTGCATTTTCTCTGGAAGTGGTGCGTACATCTTACCATAAACACACTCAAGATGGAACACACGACGGAGAGAGCCAGAGCTGTGTCCATGGCAAGCTCAGTCATCAATGCTCTTATGATCGTGATCATGTCATGGTCATCTGCCTGTACAGCTGCAGCCATCTGTCCTGCTGAGCACATGGTGTGCATGTGTGTATACCATGTGTGTGTAGTCTTCAGTCTGACTGACAGTTCCCGTATTGTGCTTTGAGCTGTCCATGTGCAGCCTATCCTACCAAGGGCACATCGATCCTATTGCCTTCAGTGGCTCAATACGCCCTTGAGTGCATGGTGTGCTGGAGCATGTGCTAATTTATAGTGTATTGCATAATAAAACACCAGCTCAGCTGTCAGTGAGTGAACGGCAGGCAGCATTTTGTGAAATTCCTAACAAAAATCAAGACTTTAAAGGATCATGTTGAACATTTCCAGACTGCTCTTTAGTTATACCGGTAATTTGGATGTTTTGCCTCTTTCCCAGTTGTGCTGTAATGAGACTACGGGCTGGCAATCATTATGTTCTTATCACAAAAGTTTTTTTTTTTTTTGTGGATTACCCTCCTAAGGGAACCCAATACGCGCTTACAGTTATCGAGTGCTTTGAAGGTCTATATTCCTCTCACTTTGGTGTCACTCAATGAGAGGTTATGTGGGGAGAGGCTTGCTTTTCCCCATTGCTGGGTCTGAGCGCCTTCCCCACTAGTAATAGCAGCCTGCTAGTATTTATAGCGTTACTATATAAGTATCACCATAGTACCAAGCTATACCGGAAAATATCACGAGTTTGTTGCCGTAGTATTGTTACGAGTGCGAAGCACGAGTAACAATGCCGAAGGCGACAAACGAGTGATATGTTTCCGGTATAGCTTGGTACTATGGTGATACTGATTTTATCATACAAACCTGGAATTTCATTGCACGTTCCTCTACCAATGAACGTAGCGAATGCGCGTTACCATAGCTTGCTTGGCGACAATATTTTTCAGTTCTGGTTCACCCTTCGCGTTAGTACGGCAAGCTTCAACCGCTTGGGCGAGAAGGCCTGCGTACCAAGCCCAAGGCGGAGCCACGGCAGCTGTACGGTCGGTCCACGCAGATGACTGGCAGTTGTACGGTCCATTTCAAACGGGATGCCCGAGTATACGAACGAGTTCAACCTCGACTTCCGGAAGTATCGAGATGTAAGTCAGTCCTCTTCAGGAGCCCAAAAGGTAGTCAGTATCAGCTAGTCCAGGTAGTCTCAGACACGAAACTAACCATAGATTTGCTGTAGCGCACGTGACTTACTGTACATAATACGGATCTCTCGCGTGACCAACAGTATTAATACGGATTTTTCACGTGACCTACTGTACAAAATACGGGTTTTTATCAACTGCGCTTGCGTACCAGGCTTTCCCATTGACTGCTGTACATTATTCAAACGTAGGTGTATGATAAAACTACGGTAGCATTTTGATTATGGGTTTCATTGCCTGTGGCCGGTCAGTATGGCAATGAATATTTGTTGGGACTACATTGTATTGGATTACATTCATTATGCTTGTGAATAAAATCATATGTTCATGAATATTTGTCCAGCCAGAATGGGGGAAGCGAGGCAACTAGTCGTGCAGTGTGGAGGTTGAATCTGGGCTAGTGCGACTATAAAACTATATTTGTCTGTAACGCATTGTGGCCCCGCACGTAACTTACGCTTTGGACCCCCGTGCGCGCACGTATGCAGCCCACACACACCATGTGATCTCACCTTTGTCATTTTGTCACTGCTGTACAAAATTGATGAGTATGTTCTGACAGGAGACGACGATTGACAAGGCAAAGAGTGCAGCGACATCGAGGGAGAACTGATGAGGCGAGGAGGGAGACTGCGAGAGCGGCTGACCGCAAGAGACTTGGCAGGCAGATTGAAGTTGTTTTTCGCCGTTCACGGAGACTCGCTATCGCTCGTGGTTATGTTGCCATATTGTATCAAAGCTTCCCGCGAGGCATCTCTGCGTGGTCAACCATGTATGCACTAGTAGCATGCCCACATTTTCATTTTTTTCTGAGAACGTTTTTGCTATCTACACACTCCTGACACGCCTCACACTCTGTACCCATACATTCTCTCTCCCCCCCCCTCCCCCCCCCCCCCCCCCCCCCCCCCCCCGCAGCTCTTGCTCAGTGAATGACAGTATCATGGAACTGCTGATCATGTGCTATGCATGCAGAACATCATCTGCAAGAAGAATTATTGGTGCGCAGAACTCAAGTAAAATGTCAAAATTGATATGGAACACTTGCTGGGTTGGTTACTACCAACCCCCCTCCCCCTCCCCCTTCCCACATCTATCTCCCTCCTTCTCTCCCCCTCCTTCTCTCCCCCTCCTTCTCTCTCCCTCTCTCTTCTCCCTCCCTCTCTTCCCTCCCCCTCCCCCTCCCTCTCTTCCCTCTCACTCCCCCTCCCCCTCCCTCTTCCCCCTTCCTATCTTCCCTCTCCCTCTTTCTGCCCTCTTCTTTCCCCCATCCCTCTCTCTCCCTCTCTTCCCTCTCTCTCCCTCCCTCCTTCCCTTGCAGGTGTGATGCCCTATCTGCCCTACTGCAAACAGAGCAAGATGCGCAGACGTGGCTGCATTGCTGCAAAGCTAGTGGCGGCCATGCTGGCCAAGGCAGGAATGACCCATCTCCTTACGATGGACCTCTACCACAAGGAGATCCAGGGCTTCTTTGATTTCCCTGTCGACAACCTCCGCGCCTCTCCCTTCCTCATTCAACACATCAAGGACAATGTAAGTGCACCATAGCAGACTAGCCTCGTATTGTGATGTCACTAGAAGTTGTGTAGCTCTGTGTGGTCCTCCTGGATGCTAAGTTACCTCAGTCTTGCATCTTCCTGGTTCTCTCCAACTCTCTTGCTAACAAGAACACAAGCAACGAGCATTCTATGTCATCATTACAGTAGATATGATGTCATGGTGGCACCTTATCACATGCAAAACCCTCCCATGCCTTTCAAAGCTGCAAGACAAATCTGGGACGGAAGGCCTGGGTACGAGCTACCCCGGTAATAGCAGACCGCAATGCTCTTACCAGCTATAGCAGGACAGCACTGTAGTGCTTAGTTGCTGGGCCGATTGCAGTATGAAAGGTGAGTGGAAGGGACTCAGGAATGACTTGAAACACACGGAAATGTATGCTGCATACTACACACAGTCGACTACTGGAGTATATTGTACACAGTTGAGGGGCACGTTAGGATCGAACTGCATACAATGTATTGCGGTACACCAAGATGGTGGCACAATTATAGTATATGCAAATACCATGGAAACATGCAATGTGTCTATTCTGCATACTGTACACACAATGACACTACTGATTTGATTACTGCAGCTTCTCACTTGCCTTGCAGATACCTGATTATCGTAATGGCGTCGTTGTTGCCCGGTACCCTGGAGTCACAAGAAGGTAGACTGCACCTCACCCTTTACTGCCACAGTTGGTCGATGCTTGTTAGTCCCATTCCATCCTCCACCTCAGCTTCAGCCTCGTTCCCATGCCTGGCAGTGGCCTGGGAATGAGGCCACCTCGATCAGCTCTTTACACACTGCTGTAATAACCAATCAGAAGGTTGCATTTGGCTGCCAGAGAGGAGGTGAAAGTTTATAATTCATAATCAATGTCAACCCACTGACTGTACTATGGTCTACAGTGGAACCCTCTAATGTGGACATCTTGGTCCCCAAGAATGTGTCTTGATTAGATATTGTTTCATGGGAAAAACAATAGTGCCCAAGTTGGGGTCCTTTATTCATGGTGTCTTAACAACTCGTACAAGCCTGATTGGTGTGAGAGAGATTAAAGCCTTGGAATGACTTCTACGTGGCTGAAATGTAATAGGTGGTGTCCAAGGTTGAGACCAAAACTTTGAGATTTTGGGTCAAATTGACCCACTCAAGCCAGATAGAGAGGGATTCCGCTGCGTGAGCACAAACATTTGGTTTCCATGCTCATGGCCAACTATTGCTTACATTATTCTGCTCTACATTCTCTCCCAGAGCGGCTTCCTTTGCTGAGCGTCTTCGCCTTGGTCTTGCTGTGATCCACGGGGAGCCAAAGACATGGTGGACACCGAGGATGACGACGGGAGGAACTCCCCCCCCACCGCCGGACAAGGAGGCAAAGGACATCAGCGTCACACCATCAAAGTCAGGTGGGACAGAAGGAAGTGAACTTTGAACTCACAAGTTATAAAAGCATGAGGCTGGAATTTGCACCATTGTGATCAGCATGAATAGAGCATTCCCATTTTATTACTGTTGGTTGAATTTCACCCAAAATCATGGAAATCCATAATAGCCTTTGGTGGAGTGTGATTTTTGCCAAATGTGACATACATTAAAAGACTTGAAGATTATTTTCATGCTGATCACTATGGCACAATATCAAGCTGCTTGAGTAGGAATTATGCCAGCTAAGTGCTATGCTAGGTATCTCTGGCTAGGAATGAGATATGAAGCTGGGATTTGCACCATTGTGATCAGCTTCAATAGAGCATTCCAATAACATCTGTTTTGCTGTTGGTTGAATTTTGACCCAAAATCATTTTTAAAAAACCATGGCTTTGACTGATTGCGATTTTTGAACTCAGAAATTAAATCAGGACATCATTTGAAAGCTCTTTTCTGACCACAATGGTATTCCTCCCACCTTCATATCTCATTCACATACCCACACCTAGTGCAACGTTCTCTTCAAGTCTATTCCCAGTACCAATTTCGGTTCCTTGGTCCATTTTTGGCAGAAATGCATCAGTCACCCTTTTTCTGCCAATTTTATATAGTTCCAAAAAGTAATTGGCATGTCAAAACGTGCTGTACTTGGTAGAAAATTTTGGCAAACGTACCTTGGCTAACCCAAGTACTGCTGACTTGTATTTTGGCGATAGTTAGTGCACCACAGGGGCCACAAGATGTGTTGGCAGTAACCAAGGTCTTGCACTTCCAGCGGACAGCTATGGGTTTCTGATCGGTCGGATATGACATTTGGTTCTGTCTCTATTACACAGACCTGCTGTTGATGAAGGAGAAACCTCCACTGAATGTTGTAGGTGATGTCCACGGAAGAATTGCCATTATCATTGTAAGTTTATACTGTCACATGACTTAAATAGATGGTCATGTGACCTACATGTAATTATGCAAAGGACATTTGACTGCTATCTAACATAGGCGTAGGAAGGGGGGGGGGGGGGGGGGGGGTGGGGGGGGGGGGGGGGGGGCATGGCTCCCCCTAAAATAGCATAATGTTGGCCCCGAATTTACAATTGGTACATGCGGAGAAATGTGTCCGTTGAGCTTCTCTCAGTTGACAGTTGTATCTTTCCTCGCTGTGCCTGTGGTGGCCCGGACATGAGTAGCGAATCTGATGATGATAGATAGACTGATGCCCTGATTGGCAACTTCTCTGCCTCTTCTACCTGCCCATTCCTGCTCCTCTGTCTAAGTGGACATGTGATCTTCATGTGACTATCCCTTCCTCAGGATGACATCATAGATGAAGTGGATCGACTGATAGCTGCAGCAAAGTGTCTGAAAGAGAGAGGGGCATACAAGGTTTATGCTGTAGCAACACACGGCAATTTTTCCGACAATGCACCAGAGCAGCTGGAATCCTCTCCAATAGATGAGGTGCGTGTGTTGTCAGAATGTCATAAGAGGAAACGCAGTGTGAATGTTGCATACATCCCCCCTACTTTCACACACACACACACACACACACACACACACACACACACACACACACACACACACACACACACACACACACACACACACACACACACACACACACACACACACACACACACAGGTGCTGGTAACCAACACAATCCTCCATGATGTTAACGAGGAACGCTGTTCCAAAATCAAAACCATCGACATCAGTCTCATGCTGGCTGAAGCAATCAGAAGAATCTACCACGGCGAGTCGATGTCCCACCTCTTCTGGAACATCCCTATGGAGGACTGAAAATGTGTCATTGCAATAATATCATCTTTCTTTGCAGTAACTATAATACCCATGTGTAGTGTAGCATGTAAAAGTAACCTCATCCCAGCAGTGGGTTTTTTTATTATCATAAATCACATGTATTCAATATACATCATGGTATTATTTTTATGTACATATCAATAATTATCATGACGTAATAATTTATGTATCAATAATTTAGCCTCGTTCCCAGGTTAGCCTGGGAACGAGGCTATCATTAACTATCATGACGTAATAATGAATTAAGAAAGACCCCGCCCATCTTCAGGCTTAATTTATGTTATGGCAGTAGCTGGCCCAGGTCAGCTTCGACTTCTGCAAGAGAAGCTAGCAGCCTTGGAGAGACAGGTTAGAACTGCATGGGCTGCTGTAACCATATCTATCAGGTGTTGCAGCCAGCTCTCTTATACCCTATAGCTGCTGCATGCACAAGGTGGTACCGTGCAGAATTGGTGGTGCATGTGGGCCCAGGCTTAGTTGCTCGTATGCAGGTCTTCAGTTAAAATATCTCAGAATTTCGATTTAATCCTCTTGGCATAGATAAGCATAGAATGATGATCGTGCATATAGTGATATACTGTGATGTCTTCACAGATCAGTGAGTATACTGTGATTGATGCTGAGCTCTCCACCCTGCCAACTGGAAAGGTACTAATGTGACACTTGGTCTGTTCTGGTACATACATTACTTTTGTGTTCCCCCTCCCTCACTCCTTCCCTTCCCCTCCCCTCGCCTCTCCCTCCCCCTCCCTTCCTCCCTCCCCCTCCTTCCCTCCCTCCCCCTCCTTCCCTCCCTCCCCCTCCTTCCCTCCCTCCCCCTCCTTCCTTCCCTCCCTCTCCCTCCCTCCTTCCCCCTCCCTCTCTCCCTCCCTCCCTCCCTCCCTCCCTCCCTCTCTCCCTCCCTCATCCCTCCCTCCTTCCCTTCCTCTGTCTGGTCTCCCACTCTCCACAAATGCATCAACACAGGCGGTATACACTCGTCAGGCAAGTGGGTTGGTCTTCTACAGAACTAACCCCAGCAAAACACACAGTGAACACAAATGTAAGCCATGCACAGCTTAGCTAAGTTAGCCCTTTACATTGCATATCTGCAATGTGCCGCATCCAGCAATGTCCTTGAGACTTAGGTTCTGCGTGAGCAGAAAGGGCGGGACAGGATCGGAGGATGCAAATAGCATGACTGTGTCTGGGCTCCACGGTAGAAAGGTCTTGGCTGGCACTGTGAGGGCCATTTCCGTCGTTTTGGACTTAGAAAGTAGCCGTCCTGCCTTGTAGGGCCTCAGCGTTCATGACCCATTTTTCAGCTATGACAGGTTGCCATTTCCCAGGAGACTTGATTGCAAGTTTGTTAATTGGTAGGTGTGGTGAAGTCATGTATATGCTTAGTATAGCTGAAATTACCTGTGAGAGCAGTTTCAAGCCCAGCAACGCAAGGGAACAGAAATTATAGATTAGGGTATGTTCTTGCTTTTTTAATTGAGAGTGAAAATTACCTCAAGAAAAAACTTAGCCCTAAAGAGAAACACTTAAGGGGACACATGGCTTCGCAATAGACCTTTTGATATTACATCATGAAAGTAAGTGCACGTGTAATCTGAAATGAACGATTACGATAACTGATTATGAAGTTTCTCCAATTCCAACCATGCAAATGTTCATCAAAAAAATTCTTCAATTGCCAACGTTTCGACTACTATACTGTAGTCTTCATCAGGGCACACATGCAGGAATACAGAACTTAATTACTAAAACAGTCAGACAGAGGGGCGCCATCTCCGCTTCAGCTCCGTCCAAAGATTGGATGACGTCATCGATGGTGGGTGGAGTTTGACGCTGGGTGGGTGTGGCTCAGGATATATAGCTGTCCAGCATTCGGGGATGGCCACAGAGACAGGGTGTGGCCATCCCTGAATGCTGGACAGCTATCCTGAGCCACACCCACCCAGTGTCAAACTCCACCCACCATCGATGACATCATCCAATCTTTGGACGCTGGGTGGGTGTGACTCAGGATAGCTGTCCAGCATTCGGGGATGGCCACAGAGACAGGGTATGGCCATCCCTGAATGCTGGACAGCTATCCTGAGCCACACCCACCCAGCGTCAAACTCCACCCACCATCGATGACGTCATCCAATCTTTGGACGCCGTTCACATGGAGCTGAAGCGGAGATGGCGCCTCTGTCTGACTGTTTTAGTATTTAAGTTCTGTATTCCTGCATGGTGCCCTGATAAAGACTACAGTATAGTAGTCGAAATGGGCGCCTCTGTCTGACTGTTTTAGTATTTAAGTTCTGTATTCCTGCATGGTGCCCTGATAAAGACTACAGTATAGTAGTCGAAATGTTGGCAATTGAAGAATTTTGATGAATATTTGCATGGTTGGAATTGGAGAAACTTCATAATCATGAATACTAGCCAACCAAGAATTTCCTTCAAAGAATACGATAACTGTAGGTGTATGGCTATGACATCAATTGCATTAAAGTCTATGTGCTAACCCCCCCCCCCCCCCCCCCCCCCCCCCCCACACACACACACACACACACACACACACACACACACACACACACAAGTACCCAAGAAGTATAATCAGAGAGTCGCTATTGACTATCAACATCTGTTTCATACATTGGTTGTCATCTGTTCTTCTTCAGTTAAGCTGGAGGAGCTCAAGAGTGAACACCGCAAGTTGAGACAAGAACAGTCTGAGCTCATGAGTAGTGGCAACTAAGCTAAAGTCATGACACGGTCAGAACTTGAGACATGGCAATTAACATTGATCATCCCATGAAACTGATTATGTGCACATTAATGCTGTATCACTAGATAGGCCCTTGTAACCCTCCATCCCCTGAACGAACACGTGCACAAACACACACTCTCTTCGAGTAATAAAAGTAGTAGTGGGAAATGGCGGGCAGCCAGATTGCTCAACGTAGGCCCAATCTCTGTATTCACCTGCATGTTGCTCCAACTGCACGAGTTCAATGATCTGTGTTGAGTTGCAATACCATTATTATACACACCCTCAAGTGCCAGCTAGATAGCCTCATCCCCATGCTGATCACGACAAAGACTGTAACATGTCATGCAGGATACCCTACCTCAACAACATTACTGATGGTACAAAGGGATCTTCCCGAGTCTGAATTTGAATGTATATTTGATATACAATAGCATGGTATATATAGTCCTATAAGGTGTGTGCTCCCCACTACAGTTATATGCCAAATTGGCACACTGGTCATCTTCAAGGGCATACAGGGAAATATCAATTATCAAGGCAGTCTTGTCACTCATGTGTGCTGTTACAATGTGCAATCCTATACTTAAGTAGACATAATGATTGTGTACGCATGGATTTGTGGACTGCTGAAGAACTATCCTGCCAGGAGATTATAGTAATCGTTTTGTAACTTCCAATGATAACCACTTCACCATGTGTATTCTAACCATGCTTTGTTTGATGCTAAAACAACAGCTGCCTTGTTGCCGTACTGAGAGTCGTAACTTGCAACTCGAGATCTCTGAACTGGTGACGATCACGACAATTGTGAATTACTACACCCTGTGAAATTGCCTGCTATACTGCCTTATTCCCAGCCTCCCACAGCCTCATTCCCGGGCTCGCCCCGGCCTGGGGCCTGCGAAAGTTTGGGCTGTGCAGGCTGTAGCTATTGGCCTGAGAAAGAGCTGACTCCTATAATCTAGTTGACCACTACTATAGTCACTATAGTGAAACCGCATTTTACACTGTACATGTATGTGTACGCCTAGTGGCTAACTCATCTGGATCCTTCTTCTCCAGAGGCATTAGTTGTGGGCCAGAACCACAAACCTCCACCTGGTTATATCACTACACTGGCCAATCCTTTCCTGGATCACAATCATGGTGAGTCGTATACGGAATGCTACCACACATGTACATGTAGCTGCATGTTGGCTTCAACCAATACCAGACCACTCCCCTCCAGTATAGCAATCCTGGAACCCACCTAACTTGGGCAAGAACGTGCTTTCAGCATATATCCACAAAGGCTATCTGCACTTGGCTCTTCATTTTATCATTGTACTCCATGTTGCATATTGAATGAAGGACTTGAACAGTCTGAGTGGGATCAACAGAGAGTGATTGTCCCCTTTTTGGCTTGTGGAGATCTCAGAGGGCTAATTAGACTCTGACATGACCTACCCTTTGCAGTTACAAAATGTATGTGGGGAGACTGGGGATGGAGACTGGGCCATGAATACCTTGCTTAACATGACCACAGCCGTTAATTCTGTATAATGGGCGGTCAACCAAGCCTGGCTTATCGGTTTGCAGAGCTTGGAAGATGTAGTGAATGACGTAGAGTTGATGTTTGGTGGATGCAGGATGGGGGAGTGGCATCAGCAGCATACGGCAGGACTCACATGACCCATGCACGGAGCGGTACCAGTCTTCCCAGCTCCTCTACTGGCTCCTCTCCCGGCTCTCTATGCAGCAATAGCTGGGGAGGAACCAGTTAATATATGTCTTGAACATCAGAGTGTGTGTTTCTTTACTGCTGATGCCACTCCCCCCTTGCATCAACCTAGTGACCACATGATGAGATCACTGTACTAGCACAACCCACATGCAGCATGCCTAGTATATACATACACATAGTCTATGTTTGTTCCTCTATACTGTTGGGGTGCGTGACTTGTGTGTTTGTGCAATCCACATATTTGGCAAACCGTTTCATTAACTTAATTCAGCTACTTTCTATTAGTCTAGATCCTGAACAGACAATGGCCGATTCACAAGTAGAGACTATTGGATGTGACTTGAAGCCCTGCCATCAAGACTGAAAATTCAAGATAGCTGTCAGTCATACTGTCTGCATGCATGTTTGTTACAGCATACAACGTAGGACGCCATTTCAACTGCTTTGATAAACCAGCATGCGATTACAGTTATGTGTGCAAACAGTTCCTTCAGTTTGTGCAGGAATATCCTGATTGACCCATATTATGCATAATTTATGGTGTCCTACAGGACAAGAATTACACCAACGCATATGTTAATAAGTCCCTGTTTTTCAGACATGTATGTCAGCACACTTCCTCACAAGAGAGAGAGTGGTTGGAGGACATAGCTACCACATTATTTGAGGATTTTTTTGAGAGTTTCAGGTCATTGTAGTCCAGCTCTGCAGTGGCAATCTGCAACGAAACGATGTTGACTAGCATATCAGTTGAATCAATATCAGTTGGATCAATATCAGTGCATCAGTTGGATCCAATATCAGTGCATCAGTTGGATCAATATCATGTCAGTGCAATACATTTTACTTACCTTCTGAACAAGGTTGAGTGCTTGCTTCAGATCTAGGCTTGTGGCAATTATGCCGGCTTAATCATCGTGGGAATAGTTGGAGTGAATACAGGCTTACACCACGTTTCAACTTTGAACTGTCATTGATGAATCAGCGAAGATGTATAGAGCAGTAGCTGCAGTACTGATCGTGATTTGACTCACTCTAGTAGTGAAGTACCAAGCACTAGTTCAGGGTCGATATGTGCTTCTCTCCTGTAAGTGTGTCGATGATGGCTCTTGTCTTTGAATACTGGTCCTAAACTGGGGGGTAATGGAAAGAGATATATATTTTTGAGAAGTGATAAAAGGGAAATTTTGGAGCATATATAATAGCCTCAAGCTCTCTATACTTTACCTCAACAAGCTGCGCGCCTAGAAACTCGAGTTCACGCTGGGCTGCAGTGTGGCTTCATAGATTTGGGTACATAGCTATGCAATGCTCAGTGCTTGGCCAGACACTCTTGCCCAAAGGTGGGGGTCAGTTGATGTCCACCTTGCACTTTCTACTTGTGACGTCGAACTTTCTGCCATCGATGAACTTTCTGCGGCAGTGTCAGCACTCACATAAGCACGTGGGCAATCACGTGACTTAAATTTCTTTGCTCATTATTCCTGCATAATTCCAACTGCCTATTATATTCTCAAAGATATTTGCGAATAATGTGCAAGTCCCTACCTATACCAGTAATAGCCTCGTTCCCAGGCAATTGCCCAGCTTTTCTTCGCTTACAGAGCCTGGGAACAAGGCTATGTGGTTTGTGGTTTAATATATAATACAAAGTGGTTACAGCAGCAATTAAAACAAGGAAATCAAGATTGCCCAAAACAATTATTCCCTATGAATCTAATCATTTTATGCAAGGATTCTAGCACAGATTATAATATAATATAATATAATATAATATAATTAACTCGTTCGAGTGATAGGAGTGGCCTACGAAGATTCTGACTACACCTTCATGATCGCTATCATGCACTGTCCCAACCGTACAATTTTGGAGCTGAAACTCACCTTGGTGGTGGAGATATGAGCGCTTTTGTCTCGCCGTGGCCGCCATTGCTCGAGCGCTCTCTTCGACTTCCGGTGGCAGTACCGTTCTTAGGAAAGGCACACGAAGATTCTGACCACACAGCCGTGATCGCTGTCGTTCACTGACGCTTACATGCCAAAACTCACCGTGCTGGCTAAGTTGTGAGTGCTGTCTTGTCTTCCTTTTGGTCGCCATTGCTCGCGATCGACTGAGCCACGTGGCATGTGCGTTAATTGGAACGAATTGCAACAATTAGCTTCGCTACGGCGAGGCGACCGCGGCTACCAGGAGTGCGGTTGCCCCTCGAAATAGTTTCAGCATTACATTAAATTCCGGGGAAAAATACACTTGGGACTTATATATGGCGAGGATGGGTACATAAAGAATGACACATGCAATGAGAGGCTTTCAATGACACAATGGGAGGTTTTCAATGGGAGGCTTTCAATGACACAATGGTCAATGACACAATGGGAAGCTTTCAATGACACAATAACAGGGTGTGTACAAGTACTAATCCAGGCAATTGATTTTGAATACAAAAGAATGCTCAATGTAAAAGTCATCACACAGGTCTGACAGTTCTTTATGTTCCATTTCATTGAAAACGTCCTTCAACTTGGAGAAGTCAATAGCCTTACCGGCAACTGAACTGTACTTGACGTAGATTTGGTGTAGCAGTTCATCTGATTCATCCGTTGGCTCTAGCAGTCGATGGCATTCATCGTACTTTGCTTCATCGCCATCAAACAGCAACACAGCAAATTGTTTGATCTTGGCCAATCCAAGGCGGGACCGAATATGATGACGGAAAAAGTCTGAAATCAACTTTTGGTTTCTCTCAAGACATTCACTGTTATGTGGTAAAGGCAATACTCGGTCTTCATTGAGTTGGTCATCGCGAGAAGTCAAAATGCTCTCTGGGACTGCTACGTCAGAAGCCAAATGGATGGCTTTGCTGACATTACCACTTGATTTTTCAAGCTGTTTCAACACTCCGTAAGCACCTGTCACGAGAATGCCATTGCTATGATCAAATGCCTTTTGAAAGACATCGCCAGAACTGATTGTTTCTGTGTTACCGATGCACACAGCAGAAAGGTGTAAAGTCCAGTTATTCGTAGCTAGACATTCATAACAATGAGGGTCCATCTCAAATCTCACAAGTCCATCACCAGTTGCTTCACCCTTAGCCCACGAAGAACAGCTCAGCATGTGATATTTCCGGGACCTCAGAAAGCTATCAATTTGAAATTGTGGGAACAGCGATCTGATTAGTATATCCATCTGGCCGGTGCTTCCTTCAGACAATGCAAGCCGGTGGCAAGTGCCCGGAGTTGCTTTCAAAGCTCGGTTTATCAGAGCTGGATTGAATATCACCATATCAGCATCTCGACGCAAATAACGTGCCAGTGCCATGAAGGTTGTTTTCAGTGAAGACCTAGTATCAACTGCAGGTGGAACAACCACCTTTAGACCGTAGTATGAAATGACGTCTAGCTTGTGCTGAGAGTTCCATATCCAAAAGTGCTGAATCTCTCCCCGATTCACAAACAATTCCCGAGATTTAGTGTTAGGGAAGATGAAGCACAGTGAGTATTGTGATGGGATGTTTTTGGTTGTAGTTGGACAGTCACCCGAAGACTTTCGCTTGAGGGTTGAAAGTGCTGGAAGAGGGAATACAGCTATCAATAATCTGTGTATAAAAGTACTGTTTAACCAGGTTCCTCCTGCTACCAATCCAAGGGATCACAATTTACACTACCAATCCAGTCAAAACAGCAAGAACTGCAAGAGGTATGTAGCTAGTAATGCTGTGAAGCATGGACTCTAGTATGCATATACATGTAGCACGCAGCTGATGAGTGTGAACACTGACTATACGTCTACTGTGCCCATGGGCCTGGGAGCCCCGTTGTCCTCCCTGGGGCCATGTGCGCTCCACAGGAGCTCTGTGGACAACACGGGAGTTCTGTGTACACATGGGCCACTCAGGCTTTAGTCTCGCATGGCCAGACCCTTCTGGCTGAGACTATAGTATACAACTGTACTAGTGATCTGTGACCGATACTATACTATTGGCCGGCCTTGCCTATTGGGTCTGTCCAGACTAATTAGTAGAGGTGAAAGCTAACTTACACATATCACTCTTCGTCAATTTCAGCCACGGAGAGAAAGCGCTCCAGCAGTTGGAGAACAAATCTTAGCCCTTAGGCTCCCTCTAAATTTGTGGTGAATATGCTATGAATATCCCTACTAAAAGCGCGCACAATTGCACGGATGAATGAATGATATTATAGATCATTCAGATCGGGCGTGCAATTGGGCGCGCTTTTAGGTGGGATTCATAGCTGAACGTGCGCATGCGCAAACTGTTGCGCAATGCTAAAGTTCAAGGTTGAAAGGTTGAAAAAGTTCAAACGAGGCAGTAACGAGCGCGAGCGACCTTGCCAGTTTGTGAAGAGGTTACAAGTCATTGGAAAGTTCGTAGTTACTCACAAACTCCGGGAGGGGCTGTGAGCGAAGCAGGGCTAGGATCAGCAAAAGAGCTGGGGGTGGAGCCATACATGCAGTCAGTCCACTCGCACATGCCAAAGCAGAAGGGAGAGAAAGAACAGGTCATGGCTGCAGTTTCTTGAATCTATGATTGCCAATGTAGCCTTGTATTTACTTAGAGTAGACTCTATACCTGTTGTACAAATTCCACCAATCAGATTACTCACTGCTAGGTATCTACCATCTAAAATCTCGTACGGGGTTTCTCTATTGAACACACAATCTACCATTACCAAGGTAGCCTTGTATTCGAACTGCGCCGGCAATGAGATTCAATGGACCAATCAGATGGGATATATAACAGTTAGAGCCCGGTCGGCAGGGATTTATGGCAACGTAAACTGACCTTGTACTCGGGTTTCACCTAGCCTCGTTCCCAGTCCCACGCCCAGCTTTTCGTCGCTTGCAGTACGGTAAAGCGCTTTACCGTACTGCAAATGACGAAAAGCTGGGCGTGGGACTGGGAATGAGGCTAGGTTTCACCCTCGGACTCAGTCACTAGTCGGCCATAAATCCCTGGTGACCAAGGGTTCCACCGCTGAACATGACTTTTACAAGGCGGCAACAATAGAAACTGGTTTGTGTGAAATCTAATTGAAAGGCGAAAGTTCAGTGCTTAAGTACAGTTGTATAGCCTGCCTGCGCTCGATATAATTATGGAATGGTCTATGCAATTCGCTTTAAGCATTTAGTGTAGTGTTGCAAGGATTCTGAAAAACCCTGTAAACTGTATTTGTGTAATTTTTGCATAGATAGCTACTATCTATGAATGCCGAATATAATATAACAATTACATGTAGCTTCGCTCACTCGGCTACTTCCCTGATTGTGTCCACTTTAGCTGCTGCTCCCCCTGCGATTTCATCGATCCGCTTCAACTGCTGCTCCCCGTTTGCATCCGCTTCTGGTGCTGCTCCCCGATTGCACCCGCTTCAGCTGCTGCTCCCCGCCAGCTGTTCTGGAAGATTCCAGCCCATGCCCAATGTTCTCGAACATTCTTCGCAGAGTTCGAGGTTCAGTAATTGAAGGTACGAAGGTTGCGCGTCACTAGTCTAGTCCCGCCCCACGAACATTCCACTTCTGTTAAAATCTTAATGTATTGATGATAGCACGCTACTGTGTTGGATATCAGATTTATTACTACCCTTAGAATGCAATATTCCACTCGGCCTTGGGCCTCAAGGACATTCCTCGGGTAGTAATTAATCTTCATATCCAACACAGTAGTGTGCATTAATTGTTTAATGTACCCTGACTAAGCAATCTAGCCAAGGAAGTACAGGTAATAGATAGGTAAAGAACAACATACGAACTAATTAAAAATGTATAGCGTTAAGAGAAAAATAATTACGTAAATACTCTATCAAATGGAGTTTAGTGATGGTGCCATCACTAGCTAGCTACCTCCTCTGGAAGACAGTTCCAAGTATGGACCAAGTCTGGGTTTCGGAATGACATGGTATGACAAAATGGCTGCTATGATAGGGACCTTGATGAATTAGTATTAATTGGGGACCACAATTCCAGGTGGGAAGTAGCAAGTAGAGGTGATAATTTTTATGTGAAGGTACAAGGGGTCAGAGTAGCCAGTATCCCATTGTTTACAGCAGACACGTAATGTGTACACTTTCTAGACAGTTTAGCTATTAACAGGAGCGCATAATGAGGAAGCGAGCGGAAGGAAGGGAGGAGCGTGAAACGACCACGCAAAAGATTAAAAATTGAAAACTTTCCCACGGTAGTCCCGTTACTATTTTTAGCTCGCACGTGTATTTTTTTATTTATTTTTAAAAAAATTTTTTTAATGAAAATTTATGCAATATATAGACATTGCAAAGGACATACAGTAGCCACAGGCTAACTTAAGTATACCCAACGACAAAATAGTTAACTATTGCGATACAAACAATTAGTAAGAGAAAACTTAAATGCTGACGGAGTACATGCATGCGTAATATTGGCAGGTAGTTTATTCCATAAAGCACAAGTGTGAGGGACAAATGAATGTAAAAACGAACTAGTGCGAGCAAATGGTTGATGAAAGACTAACTTAGATGCAGACCTTAGTGTAGTGGCTCTGGGTACAAACACACCGTAAGGAAAATATACATGGTCATGAACTATTTTATACATTGTACACAGATTTAGGTACTTCCTACGATCCTCAAGGTTAGGGATGTTGAAAAGGTTGAGCAATTCCTCATATCCTAAGTCCCACCGCTTTGAGCACATTCGTAGTGCAAACTTCTGCACTCGTTCCAGTTGTTGGATGTCTCTTTGCAAGTAAGGGTTCCAGACTTGGCTAGCATATTCGGTATGAGGCCTCACCAAAGTAAGGTACAGTTGGAACAGACTTTGTGAATCCATGTTCTTATAGAATCGTCTGTATAGCATACCAATCAGCTTCTTGGCTTTAATGCAGATGTCGTTAATGTGGTCTGACCAGCATAGAGTGGATGTGAGGCGTAGGCCCAGGTACTTATAGGAGTAGACTCTCTCTAGTGTCGAGGAACCAATCACCAGGGTAGGAGGATGAGATGGATATTTCTTCCTGGAGATGAGCATGTATTTACATTTCGAGGTGTTGAAAGAGAGATGGTTTGTAGTCACCCAATTGTTCAAGGTGTCAACGTCTTTCTGCAACTCCACATAGTCACCAGTTGAGGTGATGGTCTTGAAAAGCAGCATATCGTCTGCATATAGTGATATCTTAGAGTCAGGAGATAGGGCAGAATCTGTGACATCGTCTATGTATATCAGGAACAAAAGGGGACCCAACACTGAACCCTGGGGCACACCTGAGACAACACTTATGGATTCAGATGTCTCGCCGTCCACTACGACTTTCTGCCTCCTACCCATCAAATAACTGCAGATCCATCTCACTAAGACAGGGTTAATATCCAGCCGTTCAAGTTTCTCAAGAAGTGCTCTATGGGGGACGGAGTCAAAGGCTTTTCTTAAGTCAAAAAAAAAACAGCACACACCTCTGCCCCTGCTTCCAGTTGTTGGAACCATTCATAGGTTGAAGTCAAGAGTGCTGCAACTGTAGATTTACGTGACTGGAAGCCCCATTGGGCATTTGAGATGGGATAGTATGAGGACAGGTGTGCTGATAGCACATAGTGTATGTGGTGTTCTAGAACCTTACTCAAGGTTGACAACAACGAAATCGGTCGGTAATTGGAAGGGTTTGCATGGTTGTTCGATTTGGGAACCGGGACAACATTCGCTAGTTTCCACGCAGATGGAAAGCAAGCCGAATTGATAGACTTGTTGAAGAGAGTCGTTACTGATGGAGCTATACTAGAGGCAACTGTTTTCAACATCCTGGCCGAAATTCCGTCTGGACCATTAGCCTTGGTTGTGTCAAGCCTGTTTAAGAGCCACTCCACCTCTTCGACTGTGCATAAGAAATCTTCAGGGCACTCAACCATTGGATGTAATTCGTCCAGGATTGAGAAGTCGAGGGGAAGCTGGGAGTGGTTAAAACATTTTCCAAAGAACGTGTTCAGCATACTAGCTTTTTCAGTACCACTAGAAGCTATTGACCCGTCACAAGAAAGTTCGGGTATGGATGAAGTTTTCTTTGTCAGAAATTTGACCGCCTTCCAGAACTTCTTCTTGTCATATGGCCTGAGACTGTGCATGTGTGCACATTTGGCATTTCTAAGCATGGTAGTCACTCTATTCCTCATTATCCTGTATTTTCTGTTCATGTCAGAATTTCCTGACCGCTTCGCTCTCTTAAACAGGTGGTTTCGCTTCCGGATTGCTTGGGTGATCTTCTTCGACAGCCAGGGCAAATTTCTCCGTCTGGGCAAAGCACATTTCGGTATACATTGTTCCATGATATCTAGGAATTGCCCTTGCCAATTAGTCAGAGCTGTGTTGACGTCTCCAGTAAGAAGAGCATCCCAGTCTGTAGACTCGATCATTTTTGTATCGTTTTTCTGCCATTGACTGACTACAGCGACGGGCCAAATCTCGATGGGAGAGAGAGAAGATAGTCCGTAAGTGTCGCGGGATGTTTCCCAGCAGTCATGAACTCCAGAAAAGCAGAAGGGGCGGTTCTTTCCACTAGTCGAGACGCCCGCTTGACTGTGTGGAGCGGCTCGATCGACTGCATCGTCATACAGCACTTTGTCGAGGTCTGTCACTACCAATATGTCATTCCCCTGCCTCGCTACCATTGGAGTCTTGATACTGGCCTTTTCTCTGTCTTCTAGTAGTCGTCATCCTTGAGTCTCCGTACACGTGCGAGCTAAAAATAGTAACGGGACTACCTAGTCTCGATCTCGCAAGCCAGCCTCTTTTTCTACGAGGGGGCGCGCGCGGAGGGCAATCAACTGTAACAAATGAAAAAGTCACATGATAGCTATCCAATTATTGCCCACAACTTTCAAATGTGCGACTGCGAAGCAAGTTGGAGGAGGCTCGCAAAGCTCTGGAGAGTAGTAACCGTTGAAAAGGTGAGCCAGGGAAAAGCCTTCAGCAGTATATACGTAGTAACAAGGCGATTTTCCGGTGCCGGTTAGAAGACTCACGAGTACATCCCGTCCGCTGAAGGAGTTCTTCACTGCTAATTCTTGCTTGGGGCACAACCTTGGATAGCCTAGTTGCGCTTTGCAGCGATGGCAATCGCACGCACGGTCTCTGAATTACGCTATGAAAATCATGTGACTGCTGCAATCTCATTGGCTCTACCCACATTCCGGCAGAGAAAACGAAATGTTGGCTTAAGTCACCAGACTCTTTTTCCCTCCCCCCTCCGCGCGCGCCCCCTCGTAGAAAAAGAGGCTGGCTTGCGAGACTAGGGACTACCGTGGGAAAATTTCCAATTTTTAATCTTTTGCGTGGTCGTTTCACGCTCCTCCCTTCCTTCCGCTCGCTTCCTCATTATGCGCTCCTGCTATTAACTATGTCGCTCAACAGGTGGGGGGTTATTACACTCCTGGTTACACTCCTGGTATAGAGAAAATTGTGCCGCGTAATGTTACACTCCTGGTAGGGGAAAAATTGTGCCGCGTAATTACACTCCTGGTAGGGGAAAAATTGTGCCGCGTAATTACACTCCTGGTAGGGGAAAAATTGTGCCGCGTAATGTAAATAAATAATGTAATAAACGTTTGACTACTTCGGAATGGCCTACAAAGATTCTGACTACACCGTCGTGATCGCTATGATGCAGTGACACAAAATCAAAATAATTGTGCTGAAACTCACCTTGGTGGCGGAGATACAAGCGCTTTTGTCGTGCCGTCGGTCGCCATTGCTCGATCGCTGTCTTCGACGTTGGCTGCCAGTACAGTCTTACGAAGGCCCCACAAAGATTCTGACTACACAGCCGTGATCGCTATCCTTCACTGATGCTGACATACCAAAACTCACCGTGCTGGCTAAGTTGTGAGTGCTGTAATAATGTCTTGTCTTCCATTTGGTCGCCATTGCTCGCGATCGACTGAGCGTGGTTGCCACGTGGCATGTGCGTTAATTGGAACGAATTTCAATACTTAGCTTGCGCTACGGCGGGGTTGCAACGCGGCTATGAATGGTACATGTACTTGAGAGCACTCTGTATAATTTCTGATCTTCCCTATATATATATACAGCTATCATGGTACTCACGTCATGTGTGATAATTGGAACGAACTGTCACACTTGGCTTGTGCTACCGTTTAACCGCAGCTACCAGGAGTGCGGTTGCCCCTCGATAATTACACTCCTGGTATAGGAAATAAAGTGCCGCGTAATGTAATATAATATAAATAACTCGTTCGAGTGATAGGAATGGCCTACGAAGATTCTGACTACACCTTCATGATCGCTATCATGCACTGTCCCAACCGTACAATTTTGGAGCTGAAACTCACCTTGGTGGTGGAGATATGAGCGCTTTGTCTCGCCGTGGACGCCATTGCTCGAGCGCTCTCTCCGACTTCCGGTGGCAGTACCGTTCTTAGGAAAGGCACGCGAAGTTTCTGCCGTTCACTGACGCTTACATGCCAAAACTCACCGTGCTGGCGAAGTTGTGAGCGCTGTATAACAAGTTTCTTGTCTTCTCGATCTCCTTGGGCCGCCATTGCTGACTCAGCTCAATCGATCGACGCGAGCGCTCATGGTCCTCACGTGGCATGTGCGTTAATTGGAACGAATTGCTATACTTATCTTGCGCTACGCGATACGGCAGGTTGCAGCGCGGCTACTTTATGAATGGTACTTGAGAGCACTCTAAATCATTTCTGATCTTCCCTGTATATAGCTATCATGGTACACATGTGATGTGTGATAATTGGAACGAACTGTCACACTTAGCTTGTGCTACCATTTAACCGCGGCTACCAGGAGTGCGGTCGCCCCTCGTGTAATTAATTATTACACTCCTGGTATAGGAAATAAAGTGCCGCGTAATGTAATATAATATAATAAACGTTTGACTACTTCGGAATGGCCTACAAAGATTCTGACTACACCGTCGTGATCGCTATGATGCAGTGACACAAAATCAAAATAATTGTGCTGAAACTCACCTTGGTGGCGGAGATACAAGCGCTTTTGTCTCACCGTGGCCCGCCATTGCTCGAGCGCTCTCTCCGACTTCCGGTGGCAGTACCGTTCTTAGGAAAGGCACGCGAAGATTCTGACCACACGGCCGTGATCGCCGTCGTTCACTGACGCTTACATGCCAAAACTCACCGTACTGGCGAAATTGTGAGCGTTGTAACAGTGTCTTGTCTTCTCCTTGGGCCGCCATTGCTGACTCAGCTCAATCAATCGACGGCCGAGTGTGGTCCTCACGTGGCATGTGCGTTAATTGGAATGAGTTGCCATACCTAGCTTGCGCTACCGTTGAGTTGCAACCGGTTGCAACGCGGCTACCAGGAGTGCGGTCGCCCCTCGATGTAAATAAATAATTAATGTTTGACTACTTAGGAATGGCCTGCAAAGATTCTGACTACACTGTCGTGATCACTATCATGCACTGTCCTCACCGAACAATTTTGGTGCTGAAACTCACCTTGGTGGTGGAGATATGAGCGCTTTTGTCTCGCCGTGGCCGCCATTGCTCGAGCGCTCCATCGACTTCCGGTGGTAGTACCGTTCTTAGGAAAGGCACACAAAGATTCTGACCACACGGCCGTCATCGCTGTCGTTCACTGACGCTTACATGCCGAAACTCACCGTGCTGGCTGAGCTGTAATAATGTCTTGTCTTCTTTTTGGTCGCCATTGCTCGCGATCGACTGAGCGTGGTTGCCACGTGGCCTGTGCGTTAATTGGAACGAATTGCAATACTTAGCTTCGCTACGGCGAGTCGCAACCAGTTGCAACGCGGCTACAGTCGATTGCAGTTGCGTTTGAACATTGCGCATTGCGTGACCATGTGCGGCAAGAACTTTCTGTGGGTGGAGTTTCACGGAAATGGCACGGCCTTGAATACGCAAGAGTCTGGAAGCCATGCAGACACTTTGCGTGAGTGTCATATTTGCAGAACACAGTTTCCGTGATAATCCACGCAATACGCAGTGTTCAAACGCAACTGCAATCGACTGTACCAGGAGTGCGGTTGCCCCTCGTAAATAAATAATCTAATAAACGTTTGACTATTTCCAAATGGCCTACAAAGATTCTGACTACACCGTCGTGATCGCTATGATGCAGTGACACAAAATCAAAATAATTGTGCTGAAACTCACTTTGGTGGTAGAGATATGAACGCTCTTGTCTCGCCGTTGGCCGCCATTGCGAGCGCTCTCTCGACTTCCGGTGGCAGTACCGTTCTTAGGAAAGGCACACGAAGATTTTGACCACACGGCCGTGATCGCTGTCGTTCACTGACGCTTACATGCCGTGCTGGCGAAGTTGTGAGCGCTGTAACAGTTTCTTGTCTTCTCCTTGGGCCGCCATTGCTGACTCAGCTCAATCGATCGACGGTTGACCTCACGTGGCTTGTGCGTTAATTGGAATGAGTTGCAATACCTAGCTTGCGCTACCGTCGAGTCGCTACCGGTTGCAACGCGGCTACCAGGAGTGCGGTTGCCCCTCGTAATAAAGGCAGGAAATTGCGATATCCCATGTCTTTATTTCTGTGTAGGTTCCCTGAAGACTGTAAGCTAGCTACTCAGTCAGCTCCACACAAAATCTTTCTAGTGGTGGCAGTATTGTCCAGGATTCATGGCATTCTCCTGGCACCACTACGTCACCAACATGACTCGTCTTTCATTTACCAGAGGTATGAAGGATCAAAATGACCCAGCCCATGCAGAACCATAGAGGCCACCTGACCACAGTACAGTTCATGCGAATTGTTTGGCATTGTACATTGTACAACCATCAGCCAATCCATCTGCCTCCTCAGTGGCGACACTGACAAAGACGGAAACTGCGGATCAGAGTTGTGGACCTACCGCCATGGCCGGTGATGTTGTTGCTAGACTGCTTCAGCTACAAACGCTAACCTGACTCACAGTTGCTGTGATGTGCACGAGTGTACGTTTAGTGCCATAATTTCTGTGGCCTATGCTCATTGCCCAGTCACATTCTGATGACAGTCATGTGCTCCTTGCATGTCCTGCGGCACGTGCATGCACTTCGCTCAGGCCGGCTCGCCCTCCAATGTCCTGCATTCCACTAGTTAATAATGAACAAACATATTATGATGAAACGTAATACGGAACACAGTGGTAGCAGATACACAGATGTGCATAATTTCGGGTATAATATCTTTTTTCGGGTGGGTAGGAGGAGGAGGGGATAGAGAGGGGGAGGGGTGGCTTCTGTGTTAGGAAGAGGAAATTATCTCTCAGCTACACACATTTAATAGGGTACCTGTGAAAGCCGGAACGCGGAACGGAAGTAAAATGCGGGCCGCGCTATCTATGGGGTGCCGTTTGTGTCAAAACTACATTGTGAGTCGATGGATGGTTAATACGTTGACGTACAGCTTGCAGGGCGACGAATCTATAAGCAGCGTCAGTTCTGAGGCGACGAATATGAACTGAGGCGATGAATCTTTCTGAGGCGACGAATCTGACGAATCTTTCCGAGGCGACGAATCTTTCCGAGGCGACGAATCTGACTGAGGTGACGAATCTTTCCGAGGCGACGAATCTGACTGAGGTGACGAATCTGAATGACTGAGGCCGGAAATGGGTGTGACTGTACTTTCGAGCCATACCTAGTCTGTTTGTGCAGTTACATTGTTACCTGACTAATGGGCCCTCCTGGCCTTTCTATGTCATTATAATAATTTAATGGATACAGTGGCAAAGAACTTGCTTAAGAGGGACGAGAGAGTACAGCTACAGGTGGACATTAAGCATTATAAATTTGTCTTGTGCTACATGTACATGTATCGTTGAATGTAATTTTGTCATGATTTTCATTATGTCTCTCACAGCCCGGGCCACGAGTTGTTTGTTGCATGCGCGATACGATTCACACCCACTTTCTTGTTAATATTATTTACTATTCATCGTCTCCGTCAGTCAGTAGTGAGTCATGCAGATTCGTCGCCTCGGAAAGATTCGTCGCCTCGGAAAGATTCGTCGCCTCGGAAAGATTCGTCGCCTCGGAAAGATTCGTCGCCTTAGAAAGATTCGTCGCCTCGGAAAGATTCGTCGCCTTGGAAAGATTCGTCGCCTCGGAAAGATTCGTCGCCTCCGTTCATAGCTATTCGTAGCCTCACAACTGACGCTGTTTCTCCAATTCGTCGCCTCAGAACTGACGCTGCTTCACAGAGTCGTCGCCTCAGCCGCCTCAGTTCATATTCGTCGCCTCAGAACTGACGCTGCTTCACAGAGTCGTCGCCTCAGTTCATATTCGTCGCCTCTGAACAGACGCTGCTTATAGATTCGTCGCCCTGCAAGCTGTATGTCGACGTATTAACCATCCATCGACTCACAATGTAGTTTTGACACAAACGGCACCCCATAGTTATCATCATGTCGTCACCATACGCGCAGGGCGTCTTTATTCACTGGATCATGGACTGGTGGACTGGACTGGACTCACCCAAAAATCTGTAAGATGCCTTTTTCAGTGTAGGACAGAAGCTAAGCATACTTATTTATTCACTAAAGTTGCTTGCATAGCCTGCTTTAGTGTCTTCCCTCGAGTCGGTAGAGGTCAAAGGTCACGTGCATATTTAATGAGCTTCAACGAAAAGATTAGAAGAGCATTTATTTACCGCAGACATCGAACTCCAGCCTTTTGCTGAAGCATAGAAACAGAAAATAATATTCCTCTATCATCCACGACTGACTGAAGCGCATTTTGCTTGAGCTCATTAAATATGCACGTGACCTTTGACCTCTACCGACTCGAGGGAAGACACTAAAGCAGGCTATGCAAGCAACTTTAGTGAATAAATAAGTATGCTTAGCTTCTGTCCTAGCCTCGTTCCCAGGCCCACACGCGAAACGCGGAAGTGGGCCTGGTGACACTTGGCAAAATTCCCGTATGTGCTGAGCTCAGCAGTCTTGATTTCGGGTAGGCAAATCACGTTCGTCCATTTCCAATTACTGCGTAGTAATTGCATTCTTTACCCCGTGAAAAGTGTAGCCGTTTGATAAAACCGCTGTTCTAGCCTTCAAAACTCACCTCTGATCGCTCCTTGGCAAGGACGTTCTACTTAGCCATCACCAACAGCTACCTTCCGCGTGATTTCGAATGCATCCAAGTAAGGAATGTAATCGATTACGCAGTTATGCTGACTGTGCACATACGGGAATTTTGCCAAGTGTCACCAGGCCCTCTTCCGCGTTCCGCGTGAGGGCCTGGGTACGAGGCTACTTCTGTCCTACACTGAAAAGGCATCTTACAGATTTTTGGGTGAGTCCAGTCCAGTGAATAAAGACGCCCTGCGCGTACGGTGATGATAGCGCGCGGCCCGCATTTTACTTCCGTTCCGCGTTCCGGCTTTCACAGGTACCCCATTTTATAGGAAGGCAAATTATGTACAAAATTGAATAGACTGACATAAAAACAGCACAAATTAAATTCCATGAAAAGTACACTTTGGACAACAAGGCGAGTAGGGGTGAGGTGAGGACATGCAATGGTTTGCAATCACTTCCATAAATGTTGAGCAGTTTGGGAGTGGGGGGTAACCTAGCCTCGTTCGCCGTCTTGGGCCTGGGAACGAGGCCGGCTAGGGGTAATCATGAGGGAATTCTGAGATCAGTACTAATCCAGGCAATGAATTTTGAATGCGAAATAATGTTCAATGTAAAAGTGGTCACACAAGTCTGAAAGTTCCTTGTGTTTCATCCGATTGAACACTTGCTTCAATTTGGAGAAATCAATAGCATTCCCAGCAAGTTCACTGTACTTAACATAGATCTGGTATAGTAGTTCATCTGATTCGTCAGTTGGCTCTAGCAGTCGACGGCATTCATCGTACTTTCTTACATCTCCATCAAGCAGCAACACAGCAAATTCTTTAATCTTGGCCTTTCCAAAAAGGTGGGACTGAACACAATGATGGAAAAAGGCTGAAATCAGCTTCTGATTTCTCTTAAGACATTCTCTGTTGCGTGGGAATGGTAACACTCAGTCTGGATTCTGTTGGTCGTCGCGGGATGTCAAAATGCTCTCTGGCACTACTATGTCAGACGCAAAATGGATGGCTTGGCTGACATTACCACTCGACTCAAGTCTTTTCAACAACTCGTAGGCACCCGTTACAAGATGGCAATTGCTTTCATCAAAAGCCTTTTGAAAGGCATCATTTCTCACGATTGTCTCAGTGTTACCGATGCACACAGCAGCAAGGTGTAATGCCCTCAACAGAATATTCATAACTGTGAGGATCTATTTCAAATTTCGCTAGTCTGTCACAAGTTGTTTCACCCTTAGCCCACGAAGAGCAGCTAAGCATAATGATACTTCCTGGGCCTCTGAAAGCTATCGATTTGAAAATGTGGAAATAGTGATCTGACTATATTCATCTGGCTGGTGCTTCCTTCAGACAATGCAAGCCGGTGACAAGTGCCTGGACTTGCCTTCAAATCTTGGTTTATCAGAGCTGGGCTAAAGATGACGACATCAGCATCTTGGCACAAGTATTGGCTCAGTGCCGTGAAGGCTGATTCCAGTGATGACATAGTTGCAATTGGGGGTGGAACCACCACCTTTAGGCTGTTTAGACCGGCAGAGTATGAAATGACGAATAGCTCACCGTCAGTTGTCGCAATGCGCTCAGCCCTTTCCCGGCTTAAGAACGTATTCTGAGACTCAGTGTTTGGGAAAACGAAGCATAGTGGGTATTGTGACGGGTTGCTTTTGGGAAGAATTGGGCAGTCACTCGAAGTATTTCGCTTGAGGGTTGAAAGTGCTGCAGGGAAGAACACAACTATCAATCATGCATCTGTGCAATGTGCATAATAGCTAAAGTACCGCTTAACCAGGTTCCTCCCTGCTGCTCCTGCTACCCATTCATAGTCTCATTCCCAGATCCTCACAATATGAAAGGAAGGCCTTAGGGGCAATAGACTGGGGTGGAAGTGCAACCAGAATCCACTTCAAATTGCCTCTTTAAAACATACCGGTACAGTGAAACCTGCCTTAGCGGACACCTGAATAAGGCCGTCACCTCCACTTTGCGGTCAGCTTGGGAAAGACACCTCCGTAAGCTTGGCAAAGTCCCGAAATTTGAGCCCACAGTCTCCATACTTTACTGTCGTTCTATAGCAGTCACCTCTGTAATGTGTAATGCGGTCACGTTGCTCCACCCCAAGCATGCTAAAACCTTTGTAATGAGGTCAATCACACTAAAACTTCACACGACTGCTATATAGAGGTCACCTATATTCCAACCACTTCTCTAATGAGGCCAAATATATTTGGCCCTTCAAATGACAGCATTAGACAGGTTTCACTGTACTCGCATTCTTATGTGAAAATGTTAGGCACACAAGACATGCCACACTTGAAGTCGGGAGAATTCGCCTCTGTTAGTGGTCTGAGGCCGGGCTGGAAACATACAGAATGGAGGCACACTTCCAACTGCCTCATTAAAAACATTACATTAAATATGTGTGTGACCCTCCACAAATCAGACGCCTCAGAATCGATTACATGACTGAACATTAAATTGCTTAATGCACACTTTAGTGTGCATTATCTAGATAAATGCACACTTTTCAAAGACCAATGGCTGTTTCGGGTCAGTGAGTAGTGCTACATGTAAGTAGTTTAAATACAGTTTGCAGTGCATTAGTGATTACGGGGTTTAGTGCACTCAGGAACTAAATGCCGTAACTGGTATTTATTACAAATGCTAACTACACAATTTCTGCTGTTATTTATCCTAAATAGCCCTCCTGGTATGCTACCAATATGCACACACACACACACACACCATCACTCTAAGTGGGTAATACATGTACATATTGATATTCACAGTTACTGCAATGTTTGTTTATACAGCTCAATGGGTGGGCAGATACTAGAGTAGTTCATCTGTTTTCAGACACCATCACGCAGACTAGTCTCGTTCCCAGACCATTTTTCGCACGCGGAGGGGAAAAAGTCTGGTGAACGGAATATTCCGTTTTGGTTCTCTCCGCCGGAATGTTGGCGGAGCAATCTGATTGGTTCGCGAAAGTGATGTAATACATGAGATTAATGGTGACCGTGAAAGCTAAGCGATCGAGGCGGTGTGCAGGTGATACTAGGCTACGCAGACGTGAACTACACCGTGAGAAGGCTGTCAGGAGGTTTTTGAAAGGTCGGGATGTGTTTGTGAGCGTGTCAATCGGCAGTGAGAAGTTTGAATGCCAGTGAGATTACTCCAGTGTCTCTCTAACCCGAACAGAGGTATTTCTTTCCGCGGATCTTCTCTCCTTGGCGTTCGGAACCTCCGAGGAAGACAACCTTCGCCTCAGGACCAGGGAGGACAGCGTTATCGTGTGCTATGATAGTTCCACAGTTCTTATGACGTCAGACATTACATTCCTACAAACGTTACGTCACCATTTTTGGAATGAAAACGGAATATCCCGTTCACCAGACTATTTTTCCCCTCCACGTGCGAAAAATGGTCTGGGAACGAGACTATACGCAGACAGTGTGATATCTCTCGGAAATAGCAAGATAACTGAAGCGCACTGGTGTGTTTCTCACAAGGCAGTAAGTATGAAGCAAAACGACCTTCACGTTCAACTGTTTTGTAGCTTACACCCCAAATTGTTTTAATAGCCAAGTGTGTCCGGACCATCAACGTTCGAACGGCAACCTCTATCTTTGGACCCACTCAGCTGTATACTTCAATCGTCAGACACTAGGCCATTCTACGACCAGGCTGGATAAAATGCTGCTATACAGTCTGCAGAGATGAAATGCAGTCATACACAGTAAATTCTAAGTTGAGGCTATGCGATACCATCCATGATGTGATCAAGCTGTATTTTCACCAGAAAATGCCCCAAAAATACGGTGCGTAAAGGATTAACCCCCTCGTGGAATCAATGATGCATTAGCGTTTCTAGGACCTTTGTTGCCATTATAGTTTGGCAGTGTCTGATATTATATGGTGTCCGGTGATTGATGACATACTCTACGGTCTACACAACTAATGTGTCTGAGTATGTCTCGACTCTCTAGTGCCCACCCTGTGTTCAATTCTGATCTCATGGGCACTTGCAATTGCTATGTAGCAAGTGTGGAGGTGTCCGGATGGTGAGGGGGTGTCCCAGACACCCCGCTAATTCCTTTGCCAATTTGCTGAGAAGCACACCATTCTATACCTGGGTAGAGTAAGGGTAAGGGTGTCCAGACACAACCCCCCCCCCCCCCCCCCCCCCCCCCCCCCCCCACACACACACACACACACACTCTCTCTACGGTAGTACTTGAAGCAACAAACATTAGAGTTGGAAGGCCTGGGTACAAAGCTACCCGTACCCATTTTAATCAGCCCACCAGATTACCTATATATACCAGCAATGAGCAAGCAGTGCCAAGCACTCAGAAAATTATTACTTGGTGTACGTGATGACCTAGTCAGGCGTTCTCGGACAGAGGCTAGCTAGTGATGACCCAACGGGCTCATTCCATGAAATCATGGGTGATCCGTGACGGATACTCCTTGCCTACAGCATAGCAGAGGTACATGTACAATAAAGCTAACTTACGCATATCCAGCGTCAACTTGAACCACAGAAGAAAGAGTAACCATAAACCGGACCTGTTGCTTATGCTGTGTCCTGCCAAAAGCCCGCCAATGTTGCGCGCGCATGCGCAAACGGTATCAGTGCAGCTAGCTCTAGCTAGCTACGCCCCAAATCTCATGCCCAGACCACACCCCCCGAGGGGCCGTCAGGGGTGTGGCCAGACTCGCAGCTAGCTGACAAGCATAGTATAGTAGTTTGGTAACTGGCGAACTGCTCTCTGCTCTGTAATCTTCCTTCTGTGCGCAGCTAGTGACTGTGAGTACTCTGCTTCAAAAGAAATCCTCAGAAGCACTCTCCCAACATTCTTCTCCCACTATGGCACCAACACATGCAACACGGACGCTGTCTTTCATTAATTTACCAGAAGTAGGAAGGGAAACCCAATATCTCATGATCAGCCAGGTGCCAGAGGAGTCTAAATTACAATACCAGGTTTATAATATTATAGTAGTGGAATTCCAATGCAGTCTTGTTTGATTGTGGTCTTGTGTGTCCATCAGATGACACGAAGTTTGTACTTTCCACTCATAGCACCACTCTAAATTTTGCAAGCTGAATTCTCCACCTGGCAGTTGTGCACCCCTCTCCCCCTCCCTCCACTGGTTTCCTATACTTCCCCGAAACACATCATGCATGCAGCATAACACAGGCAGTGAGTGTACACAGGCACAACACACATATTCTCCAGGTAATAATTTCTGACATTCAAAAGCAGTGAGAAATGGTAGACAGACAGACAGATTGCCAAAATTATTATAGCAACACAAATGTCTATATTGACCTGCGTGTTTGTTGTGACTCCATGAGTTGCAATAATATACAGATGAATTTGTGAGGAATGGGATATGCAAATAATGGGGACAGTCTAATGTGTCAGAGGTTGATGAGAGTTTGTTTCAGAAGAAACCTCATCTGGTCCTGCAAAATGCATAGATAGCAGTACTGGTAATCAGGCTGGCCCAAGGGCAGAGGGGACATGCAATTTCCCTGTGAAACAACTGGTGGGATGCCAACCTGTAGCCATAAGTCACTCACACTAAGTAGTAATCTTCTCCAGTAATCCCTAGTAATCTCTCTAGTAATCTGAGTAGTAACCTCTAGTCAGTTAATTATCATGGGAAAATACCGTCGTGACTTAATAACATACTCTGGACTTTCCCCAGAAGTCCACCACCAGGCTGGGGTCTTCGCTGGGGTCCAGTGGGCGGTACACTGCAGACGAGGGAGATTTAGAATTCACTGTCAAACCGAGCATGGTTATAGTGCATGGAATCAGGATTTTTGTGCATGGAGTTTGTCCTTGGGACTAGTTGTAGCATGGAATTGGTTTCAGGCTTACCGGTCTCATCCACAGACTGTTCAATGAGGGCCCACATCAGATTGCTGTCTGGCTTCACCTTGAAGAATTTCCTGCAGATGAATTTGATCAGTTGCTCTATAATTATGACATGACAACCTTGCTATACGCACCTTCATACCCTCACACACTTACATATCCTCACGCACTTACACACCCTCACCACTCTCGCATATTGTCTCACTCTCACATATTCTCACATCCTCACACACACACATAAATTATATCCTCACACACATCCTCACACACCCTCATACCCTCACACGCTCTCATACCCTCACACACTCACATATCCTCTCACACACTCTCACATACCCTCACACACTCACACCCACACACACATATCCTCACACACACATCCTCACACACCCTCATACCCTCACACACTTACATATCCTCACGCGTCGCACTTACACACCCTCACCACTCTCACATATTCTCTCACTCTCACATATTCTCACACCCTCACACACACATATATCCTCACACACATCCTCACCACAGTACCCTCACACGCTCTCATACCCTCACCACTCACATATCCTCTCGATCACACACTCTCACATACCCTCACACACTCACATATTCTCACACCTACACACTCACATATCCTCACACACACACACATCCTCACACACCCTCATACCCTCACACACTCACATATCCACACACCGTCACACACTCTCACATATACCCTCTCACATACCCTCACACACTCCATACCCTCATATACCAGGTAGCACCATGCAGGATATCTTACCTTACAACATCACCGATGGTGCACAGCGGAGGGATTCTGAGAGTCTAGTGGGATGGAGAAAAAAAACTTCGTAGAGTGCATGCTATCTCATAGCATGACTACCAGCACTAACACCATTAGAAAGCGGATTTGGACTGCTGGGACAGTGGCCAGTGTGACCATCGCAAAGACCAATTAAACCCTGAGCTGGATTCAGTAAGTAGGCAGATATTAAAATTTTCTCAATAGTGATGGCCTGTGGTCTCAGATGGCTAGGAATGGGTTCACTGGGAAGTCGGATGAGTTTATACCTACCAAGGATGTGTTGAAAGTAGTTAAAGATACCCTGTCTTTGATTGGAAATGCATCTAGCTACATTTCAACCAACAGAAGGATGACAACGTGAAAGTTTGTAGGCCACGTTTGGCTTCCTTCCTGAAAGAGGTTTGCTCGGAGGAGTTAGGTGACACAGGAGGAGAACTGTTTGGACCTTCTGCCAAGAAGAAGCTGGCAGAACAGGCCGAAACAATCAAGGCTTTCAACGAAGTCCTCACCAAAATTGATCCACCCGCCAAGGCTGCAACATCCAGATTGTCAACAACAGAAGGCCGTATTTTTGGGGAGAAGCTCGTAAACCAGGTACGGCAGTGCTTTGAGCTCCCAATTCCCAGGGCCATACACAAACCATCGTATCTTTGAAACAACAAGTTTCAACCTCAGTTCAGCCTATACCATACAAAGGACAATGGGGAGGCCAGTACAAAAGCAACTAGCACCTCTCGCTGGAGTGGGGGGGGGGGGGGGGGGGGGGGGGGGCTTGCACACTTCAACAGTGCTTGGACTCGAATTACAAACAACAGTTGGACAGTGAAGGGCTATCGCCTCGAATTTCACAAATTTCCGCAGGACCTCTTTCCTCTCAGCCAACAGTCTATCAATGGAACAACAAGTATATAGCTCTCGACAAGGAGGCTCAGGATCTGTTGGGCAAGGAAGCAGCGGAACCAATCCCAACCAAGGATGGCTTCTTCAGCCCCTTCTTTGTGGTGCCCAAGAAAGACGGTGGCGCCTAATCATCAATTGAAAAGGCTGAATCAGTTTCTCACAACTTCACATTCAAGATGGAAAGCATTCTGAGTCTCAGGGATGTGTTGAGAATAAATGATTATGGTCAAGATCGACTTGAAGGATGCGCATTTGACGGTGCCAGTACATCCCTCTCACAGGAAATTCCTGCGGTTCGTCCGGAAGGATGTTCATTACCAATTCAAGGTGATTCCCTTTGGTCTGTCGACTGCTCTGAGAACCTTCACGAAACGTCTACGGCCAATCATATTCCACCTCTCAAAAAGCTAAGAAAAAAGGGGAAATGCTATTAACCAGCCTCAGTCCACTCCCTTTTGAATTGTAGAATATTGGCAATGGGATGGGACTTGGTTTGGAGGTTTGTAGCTTCTTTGGCCGCTATCCTGCTAGTGCATCAGTATGGTAAACTCAGAACTTCCTTGGCTATCCATTCCCGCGTTCTCTGATCAGTGCATGCTTATGAAGGGCCCGTGAGCGCTGCTTGTGCCCATCTGTTATTTGGACAGTGTATGAAACTGCACTGATACTACACTGTGTGGTCCTGACCTTGAAGTTGCCCTCTCCTAGGAAGATTCTGGCTGTCCGTTCATCCTCTTGCAGTGGGGGGATGTCCCGACCAGTCTGGTACATTAGAGAATGAACAGCATATTATGCTATGCAGGAGACATAATCATACAGTAAATTGATGGGTGGGGGAGAGAGGTATAATCAACTTACCAATTCCATCATTCTCTGCTTGAACTGCCGTACAATGCTCATTAATGCTGGTTGCAGCTGGAGGAGGAGGAGGAGCAAAGAACAACGTAATAGAAAGTTTTATTATGTCTGCTGATAATCATGTGAATTACGCGAGCTTTTGGGCAAACAGCTTCAGTACTGTAAAGGCTATTCTGTGCTGAATTGTCCAACGCACCTCTTCTGCTGTTGGTTCCAGTGGCCCCAGAACACACTGCACTGTACATGTAGAATGGTTAGTAGGAAAACGCAAACAAAATGTCATGAAGTTGGAAGCTCTGCTCCCTCCTCAAAATCCTTCCCTCCATCCTCTACCTCATTCCCCCCTCCTCTACCTCCTTCCCCCCTCCTCTACCTCCTTCCCCCCTCCTCTACCTCCTTCCCCCCTCCACTACCTCCTTCCCTCCCCCTCAAAATTCTCTCTCCGCCCATCCATGCATTTCATTGCAACAGCCCCAAAGAGATGAATCAATCAATTCACTCACTTGGAAACCATCCAAACTTCTCCTTCAGAATACCAAAGTACCTATGCACAAGAAAGATATATTACATTACAACATAGCTGTAGCTCTGCCATGGAGGTAAAGCTGGTGGCGGCCATGCAGCACGGCAACGTTCGTGTGTATCAGCAGTTCTCACCATTCTGAGGATGGATCAAAAGGCTCCTGGGCATACAGACCCTGTGTGAGTGTGCAAGAGGGTGGGGCGTATTATCATAGCCTCAATTGGCCCATTACATGGTGATGTCACAATGATGTCATGATAATAGACACTGAGTGGACTCCAGGATCAAATGCTCATGAATATTCAATCAGCACACCATTAATACCAGGCAGCCATGTTCAAAATTGACTCAGAGGTTGAGCATCTACAGATGGTATGCAATCAGTGTGTATAATCTCACAAACAGGCAGCACACTCACCGCTCTCCATTTTCCCGAGTTGTCCCGAAATCCCACAACTGAGATCTCATCCCCATTTGCAAAACTCAACTCTGAAACATAAAATTCACTGTCGTGATACACCAGCATTCCCATTCCCCAATACCCAGACACTCAGGATGTTGTGTGACTCACCGTCATCGAGCATTCCAATGTAGTTGACCTGCGCCCTTGCCTTCACACAGAGGTATCCTTCATCTGGGATACTCAGGTGAGATAGAAGCTAGAAGAGTGGGAGGAGGGAGGAGAGGAGTGGGAGGAGGGAGGAGAGCGGTGGGGGTGGAGGAGGTATGTGTGTAGGTAAGGAGGCGAAAGTCAGTGCACATTGTTCAGAAAAGGAAAGGAAGGGGGGAAGGGGGAGGGGGGGGGAGGGGGGGGGGGGGGGGGGGGGGGGGGGCGGCGGGGTGAACATACTTTTTTGAACAGTCTCTTCTGAACGGATATTCTGGAGCGGAGTTCTTGGAACCAGATGTTCTTTTCCTCGGCCGTGGAAGCCTCAAAATGGTACATCCGAATAGGGGTGCACAGGATGAACCCTGTGTGTGTGTGTGTGTGTGTGTGTGTGTGTGTGTGTGTGTGTGTGTGTGTGTGTGTGTGTGTGTGTGTGTGTGTGTGTGTGTGTGTGTGTGTGTGTGTGTGTGTGTGTGTGTGTGTGTGTGTGTGTGTGTGTGTGTGTGTGTGTGTGTGTGTGTGTGTGTGTGTGTGTGTGTGTGTGAACAACAACCAATAGCTAGCAAGAGCTCTGCATGGCTAATATTGTGAGTTGCATGGACACTTCACAAACCTGTATCTGGTATCCTGATATTGCTCATGAGTGCGGTATCAGTGATCCCTGCATGTACCAACATCACCTTCTCCTTCAGCTTGAACGTCTTCTTGCTCTTACTGGTTGGCTGCGTTTGTGAGGAAGAAAGGAATCATTCAGGAACATCATTTGCTGTTAGTAGTACATTCTACAGTGGCTGACATAAGCAGACTAACAAGTCTACTTGTCTTTGCAGGTGTACTTGTCTTACTTGTGCAATAAGCAGTGCATCACTGCAGAGAAACAAGTATCTGAGGAGGGAGGGAGGGAGGGAGGGAGGGAGGGAGGGAGGGAGGGAGGGAGGGAGGGAGGGAGGGAGAGAGGGAGGGGGGAGGGGAGGGGAGGGGAGGAAGGAGCGAGGGAGGGAGGGAGGGATGGAGGGAGGGAGGGGAGGGAGGGGGAGGGAGGAAGGGAGGGAGGGAGGGAGGGAGGGAGGGAGGGAGGGAGGGAGGGGGGAGGGAGGGAGGGAGGGAGGGAGGGAGGGAGGGAGGGAGGGAGGGAGGGAGGGAGGGAGGGAGGGAGGGAGGGAGGGAGAGAAATATGATGCACTACAACAAATTGTGTGTCAGTTGTCTCTACAACCAACAAACGTACCTCTCTACAGGGTCACTGAAGTCGGGTTTTGTCTTCTGGATCACACCCTCCCTCACAAATACCCTGGAAATGGGTGGGGGGTAGGATGTCCGGTCATAGTTATGAATCCCGATGCATTACTGCATATACATTGTACGTACCTCTGGTGCTCAGACTCAAAGAAAGATCGTGAAGACATAGATGCATTGTCCACATTGTTAGCAGCCGAACTTGGCCTCTCTTTTCCTCTATAGGAATATCAGGATTGTGCGATCATAAGATAATTTAGCTGAAGTGTTTGTCAAAGATTTTGACCACCCAGATTTCAATTGCACAAGACTGCATGCATAACACAGGCATATACCGTACAGGTGTATACTGTACAGACTACAGGTGTATACCGTACAGATTACAGGGACAGATTACAGGTGTATACCATACAGATTACAGGCTAATACCGTACAGATTACAAGTGTGCCCAGTGTATTAGCTCGCGCACCAACCGAATAAATATTTCAAGAGGCTTGAAACAGACGTTTCGGCCACTATACAGTGGTACAAGTGTATACCGTACAGATTACAGGCTAATACCGTACAGATTACAGGTGTATACTGTACAGATTACAGGCTAATACCGTACAGATTACAGGTGTATACTGTACAGATTACAGGCTAATACCGTACAGATTACAGGTGTATACCGTACAGACTACAGGTGCATACTGTACAGATTACAGGCATATAGACCCATTGCAGTTGACGTCATCAATTTGAGAATACGGAAATGGACACCAACATGGCGGCTATTTAGCGTTTTTGGAGATAGCAGCTTCTATGGCGATCTCTGTAAACACAATCATGCACCAACAATGCTTCTAGTATGTGTTGCATCGGACGAAATGTGATTGCTACGTAGGCTATTACAGCTATATAAACACTTACCAGTGACGCAGGACACGTTTGATCGATACTGCATATAAAGCCAATGTATTTCGGTACACCAAGATGGCGGCTTCCGGATAGTATACGGAAATTCCACGGAAAATGTGACGTAACTGCAACGGGTCTATACTGTACAGATTATAGGTGTATACCGTACAGATTACAGGCATATACCGTACAGATTACAGGTGTATACCGTACAGACTACAGGCCAATTCCGTACAGATTACAGGCCAATTCCGTACAGATTACAGGCATACACTGCACAGATTACAGGAGTATACCGTACAGATTACAGGAGTATATACCATACAGATATTACAGGCACATACTGTACAGATTACAGGTGCATGCGGTTCTTACTTGCTCTTCTTGATGAGTGTCCCACTGCAAAAGAATGGCAACACACAAGTCAGTTAGCAAACCAGCAACCAGCATGAGATTATGGTCATGTGAGCAAACCTTCTTTCTCTTCTGCGAGTGCTTTCCTTGGGTTTGTGTAACAATCTCTTGGCAGGTACTATGTCCTACAGGACAAGTGTATAAAGTAATTGCTGAGTGTGAAGCGAGGACAGTAATTGTGCTGTAGGGGATTTGAATCTGAGCTAGCGTATTTATATATACTAGCAGGACCCCGCCCCCTATTATGCGGTTAGCAATAGTAACATCCAACCCCCAACCCCTACCGTCAACCAGACTTACACCCTGCCTCCTTCAGGTGTCAAGCTCATTTTGCTGACATGGCAATGTAAAGGGTGTGCATGGTCAATGATTTACAATTGCACATGCTCACAAGCGTGACATATGCATGACAACCGTATTAATCTGTAACACTCAGCAATGGCATAATTACATCACTCCACCACAAGCGTTTGCAGCATGCTTGCGTGGTCAATAGCGTGGAGTCGCATGCAGAGAGAAGGAGGAGATCAACAAGCTGCAACAGTGAGAGATTGACCGAGGTAGACGAGGGGTGGTGATGTCCACTGGAGGCAAAGAGCAGCAGATTTGTTACTATGGAAACTGCCCATACTCGTTTAGGGTGGTAGAGGAGTTGCCCAAGTGTCCGTTACTGCTTGCAACATTAACTTGGTAGAGTCGCTCCTGCAAGGCTCTTCTATGTATGCACTAGCAGGTCCCCTTTCTTTTTCAGTCTGTTTAGAACCTACATACTACCTCATAAGACAGAGAGAGAGAGAGAGAGAGAGAGAGAGATGGGTGGGTGGGAGGACATACCACATCATCATTTGGGAATTGTCTTGTGATGGAAAAGAGTTTCAGGTCATTATCCGCTCTGCGAACGCTCTCATTGCATTCATTGGCAATCTGCAGTGAAACAATACAGACTGGTGTATCAGTTGGATCAATATCAGTGTATCAGTGGATCAATATCAGTGTACCAGTGGATCAATATCATTGTATCAATATCTCAGTGTATAAGTGGATCAATGTATAATCACCTTCTGAACAAGGTTGAGTGCTTGCCTCAGAGAATGGTAGTCAGGATGATCCTGTGAGCATGTGGGTAAGAGCGATAGTCAGAACAAGTAGAAAAGGTTTACTGTAGAGGTTCTGATCACAGAAGCATTCCTAACTTGGAAACAACAGCTTATCGTTGAGATTTGTCATCCTGTTACAACAGCACCAACTGTGAACATTGCCTGGTTTTGGCCAGCGTTTGCATATTTAATTCCGTCCTAACCAATTGTTGCAAGCAAGCTCACTGACCACTGCATGCAGCAAGGATTAGCAAACCTCTGAAGTGTGGTTGAGGAGGTCTTTCAGTAACATCTCATATCTTGGGACTCTCTGTGGTGAGATGGAATAGTATTATGCGAGGGAAGAGTATTACTGTGATTGACAATGTGAGGCTGAGGGAACAGGTAACACAGAGTGACAATACGAGACCGAGGGAAGGGGGATGAGGGTGATGAGGTATTTAAGCAACGTAGTGAAACTTGGTGCATTTCGTCCTACCTGGATTGGTTCAAGCAATAGAGAGTTCAGAGTGCGCTGCAACTCCGTCTGAGAAAAGGTCGCAAAATAAACATAATGTGACCACATATCATATGTGAAAAAAGTTACTCCTACAGATCCAGAGAAGATACCGGTGACATTACCTCAGTAGATACAAGCCAGTTTTTGAACCTCTCTTGAGATGAAATCTTTGATAATATCTGTGGAACAAGAAACCTCCATCAGCTGCTGAAAAGTCTGGCACAAGTTTATTTTAATTGCACTAGCTCTTGATGGTAGTTATAGACCTGAGGATGAGTGCATTTCACTCTATATCAGACTGGAGTTATGATCGATTGAAATACCTGATTTCCAACTGTGTGTTGATGTGCATAGCTGACAAACAACTTCAGATGATGACCCTGAATGAAAAGATATCCACAGTAAAATTCATACCATGCAGCTAATAGGACACAGAATAAGACTTTGCAGGACAGCAGGATGATAGGTAAATAGCAGGACAATCCGGCCTGTGAAAAGCAGGCCAGTTGGCAAGTATGCTTTACTGCATTGCAGGGCAAGCGTTCCCAGGACTCACTATATCGCTAGATGTTGACCTGGGAATGGGGGCTAGGGATGGCCTGGGAATGGGGCTAGAGATGGCCTGGGAATGGGGGCTAGAGATGGCCTGGGAATGGGGGCTAGAGATGGCCTGGGAATGGGGGCTAGGGATGGCCTGGGAATGGGGTTAGAGATGGCCTGGGAATGGGGGCTAGAGATGGCCTGGGAATGAGGGCTAGAGATGGCCTGGGAATGGGGGCTAGAGATGGCCTGGGAATGGGGGCTAGGGATGGCCTTGAAATGGAACTAGAGATGGCTTGGGAACGGGGCTAGAGATGGGGCTAGGGATGTCCTGGGAATGGCCGGGGCTAGGGATGGCCTGGGAATGGGGCTAGAGATGGCCTGGGAATGGGGCTAGAGATGGCCTGGGAATGGGGCTAGAGATGGGGCTAGGGATGTCCTGGGAATGGCCGGGGCTAGGGATGGCCTGGGAATGGGGCTAGAGATGGCCTGGGAATGGGGCTAGAGATGGCCTGGGAATGGGGCTAGAGATGGCCTGGGAATGGGGCTAGAGATGGGGCTAGGGATGGCGGGCTAGAGATGGGGCTAGGGATATGGCCTGGGAATGGACCTGGAAATGGGGCTAGAGATAGCCTGGGAATGAGGTTAGATTTGCCTAAGAATGAGGCTAGATATAGTCTGAGAATCTATAAGAGCAAGAATGAGAATGGTTTCTTACAGTGTGCACAAAGACATCTCCCATTCTTGTGCATCTCTCGTCCCATGCTTCCATCCGGGACTTCATCTGTACCATCAGATTCTCTGACAGGCTCAGCAGTGGCTGCATGAGGAGGGGATTTGAGACAAAGCCACCAATCAGTCAATCCCACTGCAATTGTGTTGCGCTTATAATACTGTAACTGCCTTGTGTGGAATATGAAATTACAACAGTTGCTAGGTTTAAACAAAATCGGAGCTGGGATGGCCTGAGAACAAGCTGCAGGCCTGGGAATGGGGTCAGGAATGATTTGGCAGACTCACTCAGAAAATATCGTCATCTTGTCTCTGTCTCTACCGTATATTGTCCAAAAATTGGCTAATTTTTCAACACGTGATCGTACCCCTTCATGCAAATGGGACAAGTCTCTAATTTTGGCAAGGGGATTTCCAAATTTATAATATAATTTTGACAATATGCCCTCCTGTCCGAAAGAGATATAAGCCAGCCAACGAGAGAGATAGGTGAGGTGATTGCTGTTTAAAGTCCCAAGTGGTGAAAGCTCAGTCCTCTGTCACCGATCCACAAGAACTGCGGGAAGGCGATCATGATTGACGTGCCATGCTGAGTTGACCAGCGTGGTTGGGACCGGGAGGTCAACAAAGCCCCACAGTGAACCTATCTTGCAAACCTCTGAATCTTGTCCAGACCCTGAGAGTGAACGCAGATGAGCAGACGGTACGGCAAGGGGTGAGTATCGATCATATACAAAGCGCTGAATAATTAGAAGTGCTACCCGTGGCTGGTTGTTTCTTAACAGCTCCATCAAGGTTCAAGTTTCAAAAGCGTGTAGCTACCAGTAGTCGTCCTCTTGGTACAGACTGTAACACTGTATACTTTCGACTAGCAGCTGTGTCGGAATTTTGCCATACGAAGCAAATGATCTCAAACTACTGGCTTTTTGGTAAACATTTTGCGATTTTGCTTCTAATAATTTCAGCAAGGATCATGTATAATTAATAAAAACATGCCATTATACGGTATCTCCAATTACCTGGATGTTTGAGAACACAGGTGAGTAGTCTTCATGGCCGATCACATTGTTGCAGGAGAGGGGAACCACGAAGTTCTAGGGAAGAGATAAATTTCCAAGAGAAAAACCTCACAACCCTCACAGCTGCCCCGCCACACCCCTCACAGCTACCCCACCATATCCCTCACAGCTGCCCTGCCACACCCCTCACAGCTGTCCCAACACATCCCTCACATCTGTCCCATCACATCCCTCACATCTGTCCCAACACATCCCTCACATCTGTCCCATCACATCCCTCACATCTGTCCCAACACATCCCTCACAGCTGTCCCATCAACAGCAGGCCTGAATACCAAGTCCATCACAACAATGGAATGTTTCTCACCTCATCTAGCATTTTCAACTTTGACAGGTAGGTTTCTTCAGATGTGAAAATCTCCTGTGGATTAGGCAGTATCCATACACATATCAACTTCATTGGTTCGAATGGTAATGGTTCAGAACAACACAATGTCATGCATGAGCTCAACTAACCCCTCCACAGGACCTTAATTACCATTACGGTTAGCCCAGGTAAGTTCCATATAGCAGTACGCATTACCAGGATCTTATGGGCTCCTGGTATTAGCCATATATGGCCTTGTTACCCTAGGCCTCATCTCCAGTTTTGATTGCATGCTTGCTCTTTGCAAAAACAGGGAGAGGGGGTTGGCAGGTAGAGAGAGGGTATAGACAAAATTGGGGGGGGGGGGGGGGGGGGGGTTACGGGATACTTGTGTGCGCGCCGCATGAAGTGTATTGAAAGTGCATGCTGAATTTTCTAGCCAAAAATAAAATTGCGGAACTCGAATTGGGCCTGGTCAACGGTGTTAAAATAGTCATCAAGGGCATATAAAGGGCATGACGGAAGCTTTTTTTGATAGCATAATCCTTGGCAAATTTATCTGTTGTCTCCCTCAAGAAAAGCCACTTTTTGGTGAACTGAACTGCTCGTTTTTGTATGGCTATACAGCATATCTGTAAAAGCTTCTGTCATGCCCTGCACCTTGTGACAGCGCACCTCCACCGCCAGAATCAAGTTGCTCACGCTCTTCGTACTAGAGATTTTTGGCTAGAAAAATTCAGCATACACTTCCAGTACATTTCGCACAGCGCGCACATGATTATTGCGTAACTATTATTACAGGGGTTTCCCTCAGGGGGTTTGGCCCTAATGACAAAAGCGAAGTCCTATCATTGAGCTCCACCCACCCTACAGATCTAGAGGTGAAGCAGCACGCCATATATATCAGATTCTCAGACTGCACACACATGACTTCCGCAAACCAAGGCAGATTCATCCTCATTCAGATCAACTGATAAACACCACCAATTCCAGTGAGGGGATTCAATACTCAGTGAGTCAATTCATCGCCATTCCCCACCTTTGAAACCTTCATAAATACAATCACATACTGAAGATCGCAGACCACAGGTGATTGTAAACACGGCTGGGATGGCGGAATGCAATGATTTCTCGGAGCAGGTACACATTCATACCGACCACTGATAAACAATACCTCACAAAGTCTGAAGCTAACCCGCCATGCTACCCACCACAGAGTATGTAGTGAGTGCTATAGGATCACAGTGGGAAGTGAGGCAGCAGCTAGAATACTACGCATGGCGTGGGGACTGATTGAGTGACATGGCATTGGGACTGACTACAGTGTTGTGACTCAAAAGTGAATGTAAACAGACACATTAGTTTCTGGCATGTTATTTTGCACTGTTATTATTGTACCAACACAGCACTCTTGTACCAGCTACAAGGCTGCTAACATCCATTTGACCACAGATACAGAGCTCTGACCACAGCTGTGGAGCTCTGGCCACAGCCCAGACTCAACATGCTGCATTGCACTGTCACAATAGGAAGCTGAACTGAACCTACCAGAGCTATTTTGGATCTTGTGGAAGAGTCACATTCTGCAAACTTTGGATCTGCAAGGAGGAGAAGGGAACGAACAAGTGAGGGGATTGTCCGGTGCACCGTGAGAGGATTGTCCGGTGCACTGTGAGAGGATTGTCCGGTGCACCGTGAGAAGATGGTCCCGTGCACCGTGAGAGGATGGTCCTGTGCACCGTGAGTGAGTTTCAGTTGTGCTTGAAACCTCGAGACCACACTAGGCATTGATGAATTATGGTGACTATGGTGACGTAATAGGCCAACAAGCAACTACGTTTTGCCCTTCACCCATAGTAGCAGTGCAAGAGCGCATGATGACATCATTGTTATTTCACGGCAGAAAATGTCATCATACACTCTTGAGCAGTGATATCACCATACAGCAGTGATATCTGCGACTGTAACTGCTTTTTCTTCTGCTGGGTCTGTAGCTATAAATCCAAATTTGTTACAGATTTGCTTTGCGTTTGCGTATGCGAACAAAGCTATAATTGGCAATGTTATACATGGCCTTCATGATACTTTGAAACGGTGATGATGATGGTTGGTAGTGGTCGGGTCTGACCACCACACAACTCCTACCATAGCTGGTTCAGGTTTGACCAATCAGCACAGGTGCATGCATGGCTATAGCTGGATATGGTCTACCCGTCCTAGCAGGCTAGATTTATAGGCTGACTGGTGGCTGGTCTCCATGGCCAGACCAACCCGGGAAGGAAGGCTACTGCCTAGGACAGTGCTTGAGACTAGACTGGCACCTGGAAGACATTGTGGTGTACCTGAAGCCTGGCAGGTGTACAAATACCCACTTCAAAGCTGGACATATATCACATTAGTACCATGGAGAGAGCCTCACCATTCTTGTAGTGTTCTGTTGAGAGCTTGATGTCTCTGCAGAAAGAGCAAGGACAGTTTCAGTAGCAGATGCCAGCCTACTCAACATACACATCCATTAAGACCAAACATGTACATGTAGATAAAGCGCTTGCACATGTAGATACATTCATCTGCAGCCACTACCCCATTGCTGTCGTAAAACGGTCTCACTCACCGCATGTAGATAATGTGAGCATTGTGCACCCAATTACCTTGTAAATGTGCTGCCAACCTACTGTCATCCATTGATATATATAATGTAACTATGCTATATGAGGTGCATCGATCTGTATATACGTAGTGGTAAGCTCCACTTGATTGCATTACGGTAGGCTTCACTAGAACAGGAGCACATGTAGCCTTGTTCCCAGGCTGCATGCGGCCTGGGAACGAGGCTAGAGGACGAGGCCATGAGCTCTGCTGGGAACACTATCACACACAGCTAGTGCACTCAAGGCTTACTGGAGCTTGTATATGGGTGAATCATCTTTGGCTACATAGTTCCCAGGAAAGAATCCAATCTAGAGAGGATGAGAACACAGTGCACTATTAGGGTACCGAATCCCAAGTAATGCTAGGCTAGCCTCGTTCCCAGGCCATGAAGGAACGACCTGGAAATGAGGCTAATTGAGGTGTGATGTCAATCCCGTCATATCAAAAATTACCTTGTAAAAGAGAGAGTAAAAAATTTATCTAATGACTAAGAGTACGTAACATATTTCACAGAACCTTGCTTTACCTCTAGATCTCCCAGCCGCAATCCTCTCATCCACCCATCGTCAAACTGCTCTGACACTAGGATGATGTCACCCTGAGGAGGATAGAGGAAGAGGAGAGGCCGGGGAGGAGGGTGGAGGAAGAGAAGGGGAGGGGGGAGGGGGGAGGGGGAGGAGAGTGGAGGAAGGGGAGGGGAGGAGGGTGGAGGAAGAGGAGGGGTGCAGTGGAATGGGAAAGGGGCAGAGAAGACAGGTACATGAGTGGAGAGAGTAGATTTGTGTGTGTGTGTTCTCGATAACATCACTCTGAATTGCGCTGACATTTTGACTCCATATTGAGCAACTCTTTCAGGGCATCACTGAATCCCTATGTTGTAAAGCCTGAAGAGCAGTCCCAGTGACTTAGTGGGTTAACATGCACTTGAATAACAGCCTACACTCTATATACCTGTTCAGCAGTAGACCAGATTCTTACTTCCTGCCACACAGACAAGGCATTGAGCAGTGTGCATAGAGGCTTATGTTGCTGTGACAACTAACACAATGCCCTAAGAGGAACTGTTACAGTAATGATTATGATTTCAAAATGAGGTTTCCTCTTTCCTCAACCACAGATCCTATCCATTCACTCTCATTTCCTGGCTGCCAAGTGACCTTTGTAAAACATACAGGATGTATTTAGCATTGCAGTGATAGTGTTTGTGCGTATATTTCTAGAGCTGTGTACATTCTGGAGCTATGTCAGGAGCTGCAACAACAGAAATAGTATACATGCCTATGGAACTAACACAGACACATTCCAAATGGAACTAACACACACACATTCCAAAAACTACACTATATGTATCTACTCTCCATATCCCTCCTCTGGACACAAAAAGAAAAGACGGTGATGTCTAGAGTCCTAGGGCAATTGAGGCTGAAATGCATCCAAGGATTTATTTCTATATTTGCAGGTTAGGCATGCATGGACCGTCATCAGATTCCACCTCTGCAAAGTGGTCACACTTCCAGCATCACTAACAACACTTAGCGCCCATATCCTCATTCTATGCAAGGTGCAAATAGTTTGCAGTAGCTGGTGCAAGATATTAGCAGAATTCTGTCAAAACCCGCTATACAAGTCAATAGTGGGGTTTAAAGTTACCACATTATTTATGGCTGTGTGTATGAGCCAATGCATTATACTGATTGTAATTTGCTGTTGATCAGCATAGAGTTTTTAATCTCCAGAACTCTAACTACATAAGCACTTTCATCTTGAATCCACTGTCAAGGAAGGATAGCTAGCTATATGGATCAGTGCATGCCCGCCACAGTTAGCAAAGACAAAATTACATACCCTGTTCAACTCCAGTTCATCTGAATGCGTGGGACTGTAGTCCCAGATAACGAGAAAGCGATTCATGGGCCTGCAGAAAAACGGACACAATACTTGCATCAGTGTGCGACAAACAATATCACGACTCGGTATAAGACGTAGCTACGCTATACTACTACTATCAGCTGACTAATTGGTATGTGAAAAAACCTGTTGCCATTTGTGGGCCCGTTGACTGTCCCGTTCATGTTCTTTCAGACAGCGCTCACGTCTTCTTGTCATACAGCAACTCCAAACGCATAATAAACTGCTGAAGTGTGTAATTATAAATCTGCACACCATGCATAGCGCGTGCACCAGAATTAGAAGTCGCCGTTAGTGGGCGTGGCGTTACGCTGTATTCCCGCTGATTTGCACACTGTGAATACGATTACATTTCCGGGACGCGAAACATAAGCTGCTGCGTATCTTCTATTTTATGTCTGCACAGATGTGGTCAGACACAACACTGACTCATATTAATTGCTGCTGCTTGGTGACCAACATGCACATACAGAACATGAATATAGCGATGGTGGAATGTGTTTGTGTGGAAAAATGCTGAGGTACGTACACTACTTCTGTTAGCTACATGGTCAAAGCAAGTGAGGACATGGCTACCTCAATGGCAACATGCATCAGTCTGAGCATAGATAATAGCTCTACTATCTATGGTCTGACTCCTGAGGTATCCCAGAACTGGTTGGTAAGATGAGGCTGCCTGCACAACTCCAGTGTCATGGGAAAATGGGCCGGGACCCTCCAAAATTGGGACCCGGGGTCCCCATATTCCCAGGTATATTGGGACCCGGGTCCCCATTTTCCTGGGAATATGGGGACCCCGGGTCCCCATTTTCCCGGGAGTATGGGGACCCCTTGGTGAAAATGGGGACCCCTTCTATGACAAATGGTTAACAGTGGGAAAATGGGGAACCAACAATATTAGGTTGGAATTCAGACCTATGCATGCAAGGCCTCTCATAACAGTTAATCACTAACCATGCAGTTATTATGATGTTACTTATACAGCAATCAGTTTTTGTCAATAGAAAATGGTAGCTATATACGTTAATAGCTCGATGTTATCTTTGATGAGGATCTTCAATAACATGCTGGTCAGAGCATCAATCCCTCTCCAGACTGCTAGGATGGTCATAGTTAGAGAGATCTATAGCTAGCTTCTGAGTCAGAATTGAGCATAATTACAGCCCACTAACAAGCTAGCCTGCAAGACATTGAGGAGGCCCTGTGAGTGAGTGGCTATTTATTAGCTGCTAGCCTATAAGCAGTGCCAAACTTCAAGTTCATGATCTCCTGACATAGAAGAGATCAGCAACCTTTGCACAGAAAAATTTGGCTCTTTTTTGGTGGGCTTGCATTGTCCAACTTGCGCATTAGGCTATCAGGGTATGTAGCTAGCAACCATCATGAGTGAAGTTTTCGACTGATATGATGATGATCGATGTTCCATCCATGCTCTTGCTACATCGACTAATGCTTTCACAGACATGCATGCAGAGATGTTATTTGACGAATAAAAACCATCCTACACAGAGTTGTGAGTACTTGATGCAGTGTAAAACAAAATTGGTGAGGGGTCCCCATTTTCCCAAAGGGATCCCCATTTTACCAGGGAAAATGGGGACCCGGAGTCCCCATTTTCACGGGGTCCCAAAAATTTTATGACACCGGTCCTCTTGCTTCAGTCTCCTGTATATGGTGATCAGCTTGAGACTAGTAGCTATAGACTACATGTAGTCTGTCCTCTGGCATCCCGAGAAGGGTACACCAGGGGGAGGCTTTGTCTGTCCTACATGTAGTCTGTCCTCTGGCATCCCGAGAAGGGTACGCCAGGGGGAGGCTTTGTCTGTCCTACATGTAGTCTGTCCTCTGGCATCCCGAGAAGGGTACACCAGGGGAAGGCTTCGTCTGTCCTACATGTAGTCTGTCCCTTGGCATCCCGAGAAGGGTACACCAGGGGAAGGCTTCGTCTGTCCTACATGTAGTCTGTCCTCTGGCATCCCGAGAAGGGTACACCAGGGGAAGGCTTGTCTGTCCTTCATGTAGTCTGTCCTCTGGTACTCCGAGAGGGGCACCAGGGGAAGGCTTGTCCGTCGTACTTGTAGTCTGTCCTCTGGTACTCCGAGAGGGGTGCCAGGGGAAGGCTTGTCCTTCGTACTTGTAGTCTGTCCTCTGGTATTCCAAGAGGGGTACCAGTGGAAGGCTGTCTGTCCTTCATGTAGGCTGTCTCTGTACCCACACCTCCCAGCACATCCCACAGCATGTATATATTATTCTTGCAAACCACAAAATTTTTATGCATTTGTAAACTATCCGATTATATCACATATCATGATGATAAATACCCTGTCTCATAAGCCTCCCCAGGCTGGTTGCTTTTATGCAAGTGACATAAAATTTTGATTGATTGATATAGCTACACAGTGCATGCGCTCATCACTGGTGCAACCTCATGACCATGTAATGATAGCTGCTGCCAGCAATGTTACTACTGGTCTCTGTGTGTACCAAATTTCAATGCTTTGCCCAATTACACAACAAACCACAAAGTACCTATAGCTGATAATTAGTTGGATGACAACACAGTAAGACAGATGGATGGTGATGTAGCTAGGCGACCTATGAAGATAGATTGGCATGCTTTGCTTTCAAATGTGCATAGGCTACAATGCATCTTCTGGACTTTGTGGTACTGTTTTCAGGCACTGCTATATGAATGAGTGTTCCACATGCAAAATCAGACCAGTTTAGGTCTGACTCATAATTTATTATTATAGGGACACCTCAATGACACATCAGCTGAAGGGCAGACTCACATAGGGGGTCTCACAGCGGATGACAGTTTGCTACATGAGGTTGCCACATTTGATGTCCAGATACTGCCTCTCTGCCTGTGATCTCAGCTTGCGGGTGGAGACAATCTCATCAAATGAGAACCTCATGAGCTCTTCCTGGACAGAGGCAAAACCAATACTGCAGTGAGATCTGTACTCAGACACCCATACTAATTGTTTAGTCTTGTGTGTTAACCTCATACAAATTACATCATGAGAAATTAGTCAACCATGCATCAATTGCACTGCATGCTGTCCACATGCAAAGAACACTCTTCTCTTGTTACTAGTAAGTAGCTACTGGAAGCGCATGCTGAATTTTTGTAACCAAAAATAATATCATGGGACTCAAATTGGACCAGGTAAATGGTCATCAAGGGCACATAAAAGGCATGACGGAAGCTTTTTTGGGGATAGATTAGTCCTTCGCAAACTCATCTGCTGTCACGCTAGAGAAAAGCGCTTTTTGGTGAACTGAATTGCTTGTTTTGGGATGGCAATTCAGCATATTCATAAAAGCTTCCATCACACTCTTAGTACTAGAAAGTTTTGGTAAGTAGTCAGTTAGTAGTTAGTTAGCAGGACATTAACCAGCTCGCTACAGTTACAGTGACAACTACAATGGAGGTATTTGCTGTGCATATTGACCAAGGTCCATACTCTATGTCGAGTAAGTTTTGTTTACTACATTGATTTCAATGTGTGAGAAATATGATATTCAAACAACCCATCAACACGCCTGCAGCGACTATCCCGTAACCTCAATGGCCATTAGACTCTGAGTAGCACTGAAGATATTACTTGCACATAAATTATATCTCACCATGATGGTCTCACTGAAATACTTAGCACCGTACAACCAATCGCACATAGTAACCAATCCATCACATTTTGATCAACAAACAACCCTCATTTGCATTGTTGATGTGCACGTACTGAAGTACTTGTGTATCAGACTGGGACAGCTCGATGGCAGTCTTCTGGTGAAAGTAGTGGACCCTCTCTATACCCACGTTGGGACCTCATGAGTCTGGAGAGAAACAGTGGGTCTCTGCTTCTGAAGAAAGAGGAAATTTAAACCTACCTATATCAGTCTACCATGCAGAAAGGAGATAACCCCATTATGGTAATATGACATGTACATGTACATATGATGGTAATCGCATATTTTCATGCAACACTCACGGTTTTGAGAGGCTACAAGGCCACTATACATTGGGCCCATTCAAGGAAAGGAAGCAAACCTGAATGTAAACACCTCAGAATACTGCATGTCATTGGACATACAGCCCCTCCTTGATCCAGCAAGACAAAACCAGTAGCTAGACTAGTCATGTGTGATGAATGGGGACTGATTAACATGGTGGGCGCAGATTCTCTCTCATCAGTTTCAGTCTTGTACTGCAGTGCAGCTAGCTGGCAAATTGTGTCCTGTGGCTAGATTGGATTCAAAGCACAAGAAGCAGTTAAAGAAGAAACCATTAATTAAACCTATACTGTTTGAACAATTCCACAAATGGTATATAGCTGCAGAGGAGGCTATACGCTACATATGTCGAGCTATACATTCTCAATTCATGCTTGTATTGCAGCTGTGAGGGACTGGCCTTGACTGGTCTGGCATCCAGATAGCTACATCTCTCACTGAATGACCTCTCCAAAATTGAAGCCAATGTGGTGCAACTTTGACATATAGGTCAGTATGGAGTCCAAAATCCTCTAGATCATGTTCACTTTGTTGGCAGAGCTTGTGAGTTCCACAAGTTATAATTCAGTTTACAACCAAATTGTACAACATGCAGTAGCTACCACATGAATTGTTAGTTCAGAAGATTGTATGCGTAGTGTCGCTAACATAAACAAGTCCATCTCTGTCCACCGCTATTCCATAACTATATATGACCAAATTGTCCTGGTCCTTTCCAGCTGTTCCGAATGATCTCAGAAACTGGCCTTCACTGGTCTGGCATTCAACCAGAGGGGAGAGATCATAGTGGCTGAGGAGAATGGACACTGCATCTCCATCTTTACTCCAAATGGAGAGAAGATCAGAATGTTTGGAACCATGGGCTCTGCTCTGGGCCAGTAACTTTGTATTGCCCACATGGTATTACAGTGGACACCAATGGCAATCTACTGGTTGTGGATGGATGTAACCATCACATTCAGAAGTTTTCAATGGATGGTCAGTTTCTCGCCTTTGTGGGTAAAATGCCACTCGAGTTCACATACCCGACAGGTATCGGCATAAATCATGACAATATAGTAATCTGTGACTGCAGTAATGGCCAAATCCAAATTCTGAATGCAGACTTGACATTCTCCAGCAGTTTTGGCAGTAATGGCATTGGTGATGGACAACTCCGAAATCCATGGGATGTAGCAATGGATGGCACTGGGAATGTGTACGTAGCTGACAATGCAAGTGTTCACAGCAAAGGGGGAGTTTCTGAGAAAGTTTGGGAAGAATGGCAGGGGTGATGGAGAACTAACCTCCCCTACTGGCATTAGTATAGACTCCAACGATGTAGTGTATGTAACCGCCAACCATTAGGTTTCCATGTTTACCACGGCCGGGGGTGGTTGACACCAGCAATGGTTTTGATGGGGGTGACAAGCTTTTGGATGGGGAGTCTTGCAAGCATATAGCAAATGGACTTCCTCTGAAGGGCAGTCCCTCAACTTTGTAGCTGATTCCTTCCTCTGTGGGTCGGCTGGTAACTGATCTCGTACTGGTTCTTCTGTTTCCATTGCATTGCACATTCGACAGTAGCACCACTTGAAATGGACACTAGTTCACAAGTTATGTTCACAAGTGAGTCATCACATTACTTGCCATTGGTGTCTATGATGTGCAGGATTGCAGTGGCCTGCTCACCAATTGTTGCTACCTCTATAGGCCTTTTCCTGTTGCATAGCACCTCTCTGGAGAGATTAGACCGGTTTGATCAGGCCAAAGTGCCGGCAGGTTTGGGTGAGCTCTGGAGTGGTAGCTAGCTGAGAATCTGATGTCCGCTCGTTCTTGTGGCACTAAACTATCTGACAGCTGTGATTTCTCCAACCTGTTTCACTACTGGTCTCTTCATGGTCAGGATTTCTCCCTCTCCTCCAGTTCTCAGACTTTCCTTCACAAAGTTGAGACAGCTACTCAGTTGGGCTTGAACCAGTTTGATTTGATCTCTCTGGGCAGCTAAGCTTTTGAGCTTCTGCTGAGTGATTTGGTTCAGCTGGTCAACAAGTTCTGTTTCCCTCACCTCTGCAGTGCCACCTGCAACTGCCGGAGGCACCTGCAACTGCATGGAGGAATTAAGGATTCAGTACACATCACATTGAGTATCCTGTGTCTACTACCAACCACAGAAGTGCCATTATGGTATGAATATACAATGGTAATCTGTAGGTATTTTGTGCTGCACTGGTCCTAACCCCAGTTCAGAGAGGGATAGTGAATGATGGCAACCCATACAATGCCGCATAAGTGGTTGCGGAGCCCATTGAAAGTGTCCTAAACATCCGATCAATCTAGACCTTGGCTATGGACCATATATACTGCCTCCTCCTCCTCCAGCATAAGGTTCAAGGCTGTAGACTGTTGTTATACACAGCTAGCACGATCAGGTCATGTGTGATGAATGGGCACTGACTAGTTAACATGGTGGGTGCAGATTCCCTCATTTTCAGCCTTGTACTGCAGTGCAGCTAGCTGGCAGATCGTGTTCTGTGGATCAGAAGGTGACAAATGATATAACTTCAGAACATCATGTTTCGCACCTTTTTGTAAATAAGTGATAAATGTTCATCACCAGAGCACATAGGATTCTGTAAGGGGTAAAATTAATCCCATCACTTAACGGGGTACTGCATGTGCTACGTTTATCCTCAGCACTTTGCTAATGTCACCAGAGAGATAGAACACCTGCCTCTTGGTGTATCGCCCTGCATTCCCATAAGCTGATGTCTGAGTCAATTGGGAATGAGTTGCAGCAGATAGTCCAGCCATGGTTGATTGTATCACTCACCACAATGGTTTGTACTTCAACATTAGTTGGGGGGTCCCTTCGGCCACCAAACTAGAAAATCTTCCTTAGGTGTTAGACTCATTTGATGGCTGCATGCAGGTACTGGGTTAAAGCACAAATGATTTGTAAATCCCCCCCCCCCCCCCCCATCCCTCCCTACACACACGCGTACATCATTGAGGAGCAAAGAAAACAGGACTTAAGTGAGATTCCAGAATTTAAGTCTTACAACACAAATTAGCCTCGTTCTCACAAGAGTCTGATCCCAGCACAGATCATCAATTGGAGGTCTGAATGCACAATTAGCTCCAAAAGTGTGCATCATTAGTTCCATAAATTAATTAAGTTTAGCTACAACCAAACTGTACAACAGTACCAGTCATGAATTATTAGTTCAGAAGATTTGTATGCGATTGTTTCCAGTGTCGCTAACATAAACAAGTCCATCTCTGTCCACCACAATTCCATAGGCATAACTGAATTGTCCTGGTCCACTTCCAGCTGTTCCAAATGATCTCAGAAACTGGCCTTCACAGGTAAACATGGAGACACAACGGTTGCCACTATTAGTCACATACACTAAATCGTTGGAGTCTATACTAATGCCAGTAGGGGAGTATAGTTCTCCATCACCCCTGCCATTCTTCCCAAACTTTCTCAGAAACTTCCCCTCTGCTGTGAACACTTGGATGCGACTATTCCCATTGTCAGCAATGTACACCTTCCCAGTGCTGTCAGATGCTGCATCCCATGGTACTCGGAACTGTCCATCCCCACTGCCACCACTGCCAAAACTGCTGGAGAATGTCAAGTCTGCATTCAGAGTTTGGATTCGGTTATTACCACAGTCACAGATGATTATTTTGTCTTGATTTATGCTGATACTTGCCGGGTATGTGAACTCGAGTGGTATTTTACCATTCTTACCCACAAAACCGAGAAACTGACCATCCATTGAAAACTTCTGAATGCGATGGTTTTGTCCATCCACAGCCAGTAGATTGCCATCGGTGTCCACTGCAATACCACGTGGGCAATAGAACTGGCCCACAGCCGAGCCCTTGGTTCCAAACGTTCTGATCTTCTCTCCATTTGGAGTAAAGATGGAGATGCAGTGCCCGTTTTCCTCAGCCACTATGATCTCTCCCCTCTGGTTGATTGCCACACCACGAGGGCTGTTGACACCAATGATGATTTTGATGGGGGTGCCAAGCTTTTGGAAGGGGCATTTTGCAATCATTGCAAATGGACTTCCTCTGATGGGCAGCCCCTCGACTTTGATGTGCAGCTGATTCCTTCCTCTGTGGGTCGGCCGGTAGCTGATCTCGTACTGGTTCTTCTGTTTCCTTTGCATTGCACATTTGACAGTAGCACCACTTGAGATAAACACCAGTTCACAAGTTGTGTTCACAAGTGACTCCTCACATTCCTTGCCATCTGTGTCTATGATGTGCAGGATTGCAGTGGCCTGCTCACCAATTGTTGCTACCTCTAGGCCTTTTCCTGTTGCATAGCACCTTTGTGGGGAGATTAGACTGGTGTCGATCTGGCCAAAGTGCTGGCACGTTTGGGTGAGCTCTGGAGTGCTAGCTGAGAATCTGATTTTCGCTCGTTCTTGTGGCACTAAACTATCTGGCTTGAATTCACCTGTGATTTCTCCAACCTGTTTCACTACTGGTCTCTTCATGGCCAGGATTTCTCCCTCTCCTCCAGTTCTTAGACTTTCCTTCACGAAGTTGAGGCAGCTACTCAGTTGGGCTTGAACCAGCTCGATTTGATCTCTCTGGGCAGCTAAGCTTTTGAGCTTCTGCTGAGTGATGTGGTTCAGCTGGTCAACTAGTTCTGTTTCCCTCACCTCCAGTGCTGCCTGCAACTGCCGGATGGTTGTGTGGATGCTTGCTGCAAGTACTTCCTGCTGGTCTGTGATTTGCTGAGATTGTACATCAAACTCTTTCAGTGCCTTGTCTACTTTCGCAAGCTGCTGCTCAATTGGTTTCAAAGATGCAATGAGGTTGTTTTTGTGTCTTTCAAATGTGTCACTCACCAGGTCGTACTGATGGCCCTGGTGCAATCGGATGGTGCAGTTGTGGCAAATCAGCTCCCCACATGTCTCACAGTAGAGTTCAAGCTCTTTTCCCTTGTGTTTTGAGCAGTACAATGTCTCCTTCTTCGGAGGGACTAGATTTGCAATGTCACTGTGGACTTGGGCTATGCTGACAACCTCATGGGAGGATAGCTCATCCCATGTCTGGTGGATCTTGGAGCATGTTTTGCAAATAAACTGCCCACAATTTCGGCAAAAATTGATTGCTTCGTTCTCTTTGCATTTCTCACACTGGGTTGTCTGTGGCTCTTTGACTTTCTCCAGGGTATCTCGGACCTCGAAAAGGTGGTTGAGGTAGAATGCAGTTTGGAGGCCAGAAACACTAGCTGGGGGGAGGAGGGTGGATCGACGGCAGTTGGGACAGCAAAGGGATAGCCCTCGGCGATCTTGGACCACAAGTCGCTCCAAACATTGTTTGCAAAACACATGGAAACACTGCAGCAGTTTGGGTTCAGTGTAGGAGTCGAGGCAGATTCCACAGGTGAGCTGGTCTTCCAGCTTCCTGAGGGCTTGCTCAGCAATACTGGGGGAATCAGCCATCCTTTAGAATTGGCAATTTTAGCTATGTGAAAAGCATAAAAACATCTCATTACAACCTATGCAGCACATGCAAACCAGCGTATAACAAACTGAACACCTACCAATCAATACTCGTTCTTTTCAGCAGCTGTAGTACTTCTTCATCAGCAGCAGGTCAGCAAGCAATCATTATTCATGCACTCTATCTGCATTCCACATCACCATATATGGCAATATCAGTCATTCCTTGCAATGCAAACGTCTCCTAGCTACAGCCAATGATGTTGAGTGTAGCAAAACCATTGCCCTAGCATCACTATGAATAATTTGCCATCAGGGCAAGAGGGCACAACACATCAGGGATAGGGAGAGGGCTGGCACTTAGTGTAGAAACATGATAGGTGTATGCGTATACAGTTGCTGCTTTGTGATCATTATAGTGTACAGAAGCCATACCATGAGCAGGAAAAGAAATGCCAGTACAAATGCTGTATACACGTATGAGAAGTGGAACACTGGGTGAGAAGATGGGTGTCCCATCCTGTAGCGTAGAATCGTACACAGTATATGAATACCTAGCCTCGTCTAATGAATACCATGCATGACGATGGAATGTGTCTGTGTCGAAAACTGCTGAGGTATTAACAGTTAAATAAGTGATGACGTGGTTACCAAATCTCAATTGTACGGCTTGAGGCAGAGCCAAGAAATCAGTAAAATGAGGCTCCCCGCACGACTCCCCTCGCTTCATCCTCTCTCCTGTGATCTCCAGCTCTCAGTTTGACATAGCCACTCATCACTGGCACAATCTCACGACCCTGAAAATAAGAGATTGAAATTGCATATGATAATGTTACCCTTTCTTTGCTGCCTTCTCCATCTTGGAGGTCCTATCCATGTGTATGCACATTTGAGAAATCAAATTAGCTTTATGGTACCTTTTCAGGCACTGTTTATGCATTAGTCTCTTTCCCAGGTGCTCGGTAGACGGAGAAGAGTGCCTGGTATCCACTGTTTGCGCATGCGCGGCTCCAAGGCTAGTCTGTGTTGCACGATCATATATTCCTGAAACACTGGAGTCGTTTATATCTACAAGACGCAGCTTTGTTCAACCAAGCCGTGTCATACACCCTTGGTAAGCCAGGAATGGTGCTGAAGGACGAACAACTGACAGCAAACCAGCAATGCCATGAATGTGTTTGTATGGCTACAAACGCCCGGTCAAATTTCTATGGGATTTTACCATTTGTATTGTGCCTTGCCACAACTGCTCGTGCATGTGCAAACAGTCCATGGATACCAGGCGCTCTTCTCCCCCTCCCGAGCGCCTGGGAACAAGGCTATTTATGTAATGGAGACACATCAGCCAAGCCGAAGGGCAAACTCACATAGGGGGTCTCACAGCGGATGACGGTTTGCTGCATGAGGTTGCCACATTTGATGTCCAGATACTGCCTCCCTGCCTGTGATCTCAGCTTGCGGGTGGAGACAATCTCGTCAAATGAGAACCTCATGAACTCCTCCTGGACAGAGGCAAAACCATTACTGTAATGATTAACAATGCACAGTGCATTGCACAGTTACACCACATGATTTTACTGATACTAATATGCCATCAGCAATTAGGATTCAATTGGTCAACCTTTGAACTGTTGTCCAGAAAGAACACTCCTCTCTTGTTAATGGCCATCAGACTCTCACCAGGAGCTCTTGAGTCTGAGCAGCTCTGAAATATCAGTAGTACGTAAGAAGTTGTGAAAGTACATACCCGTGCATAAACTTGATGAATGCGTGTCTACATCTCACCATGATGGGGAAGAATCTGGATCCATACATTGGAAGTCTTGAAGCCACATCTAGTGACGAAACAGACAGAGGCAGTTAATTAGATGTGCATGCATTCCAACTCATGCCATTCTCATCCAATAATGTTGCTCTAAAAGCTGTATCATCTCACTGAACAAAAACGTTACACCGTACAATCACATGCTACATAATCCATGGACAATCCTTTGCTTTTCTACCAACAAACAACCCTCATTCCCAGAGAGCTACATGGCCGGGTTTGTACACTGCACCCGGGTTTGTTATATGTTGATGTGCACGTACCGAAGTATTTGTGTCTGGCATCAGACTGGGACAGCTTGACAGCAGTCTTCTGGTAAAAGTAGTGGACCCTCTCCACCCACTGTTGGGGTCTCATGTGTCTGGAGAGGGACGGTGGGATCAGACGGGCTGTCTGCTTCCTGGGAGAAAGGATTCAGCAGAGCAACCACATTATCCTGTGTCTACAACCTACCATATATAGTGCTATTATGCCATGTATGATGGATGGTAATCTGTACCTACTGCAACTGCACTGGTCCAAACCACAGTTTAGAGAAGGACAGTGAATGATGGCAATGCATATACAATGCCACATAAATCCCATTGAAAATGTCCTAAACATCTGGTTATGGACCATATACTGTATCCTCTTCCAGCATAAGGTTCAAGACTGTAGACTGTTGTTATATACAGCTAGCACAATCAGGTCATGTGCGATGAATGAGCACTGACTAACATGGTGGGTGCAGACTCTCTCTCATTTTCAGCCTTGTACTGCAGTGCAGCTAGCTGGCAAATCGTGTCCTGTGGATCAAATTAGAAGATGCCAAAGGATAATAACTACCGCTACATTCATGCAAGCACAAGCACTTAGATAGAGACCCCATAAGCTTTACAACGTACCGTTGTCTTCTTTGAGAGTTCTCCATTCTCCAGTGGCAAGAGATTTGCCTTCAGAACATCATACTTCGCCTTTTGGTAAAGAAGTGTGATACACGTTCCTTGTATACAACACGTGCCCCAAGGTATGCAGTAGATCCATATTGATTTACACAAGTGAAACCATAGACAGTGAAACGGAGCACATAATCCCATGCATATATAGCTAGCCTCGTTCCAAGGCGCTCGGTAATTACCGAGTGCCTGGGAACAAGGCTAATGCATAGCTATCCTTCTTAGTGTTATACGTACCTGTTGGTACAATACGTCCACATAGAGAGCATTGTCTGTGTTGAGTGGGCGGTACCAGAGCAGCTTGCTGAAGCAGAGGGTGTACTGCAGCTCCTGAGTCTCCAGCATGGACACAATGTCCTGGATGTAGTCCGAGGGCAGCAGTGGGAGGGGGAGAGTCTCTGTAGGTGGGAGAGAGGAAAACATCCTTCTGGCTAGAAATCATGCAAAGACGCATGATATGGATGATGCAGCTGCAGTGAGGGACTGGCCTTGACTGGTTATCAAATATGCAACACTGGCAGCAGTCATATAGCTGCATCTCTCATGACCTCGATCTCCACATTGAAGTGCAACTTTGACGTACGTTTTCCCAGGTCAGCATGGAGTCCAAACTCCTCCAGATCATCATCACCTTGCAGGCCCAGCATACCACACAGCTCGTGTAGAATGTCATGTGCTGTCTGCAAGTGGTATAGTCAAAGTGTTTGCCACAATTAGTGAGGCATGTACGCAATTTCAAGGGAACTGCATGGGAATATGGTACAATTTAACTGGTGTCGCCAACTGTCCCTCTTTTTTTGAGCCCTGTCCCACTTTTACAAGCAATGTCCCACTTAACTTCAGCACTACCAAATCGCCATAGCAATTACCTACACTTTACTAGTAAATGTACATTTTGTTCCACTTTTATCCTACTCACCATCAGTGCCATGGGGATATGGGTTTAAAGTGACCTCAAAACAATAGAATTCAGTGCCTAATCAAAAATTATGGCTAAACTACCCAGAATAGATTATGCATCATGCTTTCTAAACATCAATAACAATCAACTTTCGTCACTCACAGTGCTATTTTTGATCCTCAGCACCTTGCTAGTGTCACCAGGGAGATAGAACGCCTGCCTCTTGGTGTATCGCCCTGCCTGCAACACAAAGACATACAGCAGAGCTGTGCAAATGACTAACCAAATTCCCCATTAAGCTGATGTCTGAATGGGAAGGAGATGCAGTAGATAGTCCATCCATGGCTGTAAGAATAGATTGCATCACTCACCATAATGGTTTGTATTTCAGCAGTAGTTGGAGGGTCCCTTCGACCACCAAACTGGAATGTCTTCCGTAGGTTGGACTCACTGATGGCAGCAGGTACTGGGTTGAAGCACCAGAGAAATTTGTCACATTTATCCTTCTGCCTCCTCCCCACTTACAGGTTATTTTGGCTACCAACTCCTGTGTAGTCTAGGGCGCCATTGGACCATTGGTGCAATGCAGCCTCCATGCACATCAAAATAGAGCCTTAGCTTTCTCTACACAACCAATACAGCAACTCAAGATTTTATTCACATGGCCCAATACGTATGTAGTTATACCATGGATGTCTGAAGCTTTGGGATCAGAGCAGTGAGACTGGAGGTAGTGCAGCAGGTAGGGCAACAGGAGGGAGGAGCAGGGGAAGTATGCTGTGCATACCACCAGTAGCTGCCAGCCCCGGAGGCACCCTTCTCTGGGATACAATCAATGGTGTGTGAATGTGTGTGTGTGTGTGTGTGTGTGTGTGTGTGTGTGTGTGTGTGTGTGTGTGTGTGTGTGTGTGTGTGTGTGTGTGTATGTGTGTGTAGGTTAGAAATTACCCTTGGCAATAGGTTAGAGCCAATAAAGTAGTTTGTGTATATACGTACAATGTCATGCACATCGTCAGTTCATGCACTAACGTTCTTGTGCTCCTGTTGCTGGTGGTCTGCTTCATGAGCTGACAGTAGATCTCGTCCCGGAGAGCATCATTCTCTCGAGCAGACTAAAACAATATTTAATGATGAATGACAAACAGTGAAATGGCTCACAACTGAGTCAGTCTGCAATGAGTTGCATACTCTGAGCAGGAACAGCACATGGTCTTCCTCCGTCTTCCCTTTGCACATGTAGTCTCCCATGAAGCGCATTATTGCTGCAGGGGAATATTCCGTGCATAAATTATCCTTTGCAGCTAGCTGCATGTGCTATGCAGGGTAGCTATGCTCTAGCTTTGTGACTGCGTGACTGACCCAGGAAGCACTCCACTGCCAGCTTGTTGAGAGCAGTGTCGGATGAATCCAACTGAAGCAGGGGGACAGGAATGGGGGACTGTGTGCAAGAGATGAAGCAGACTAAGTGTCATATCATTGCTGTACCATCAGCCAGAATTATACATGGCAGCTAGTATCAACGTGTGTATGTACAAAGAGCCCATTCCAACATTGACTCTGGATGGGTTGATAATGAACTCTCTGTCTAGTAACATATTACACCTTCCTTCACCTTTGAGAACTTTGTGAGTTCTGTTATGTCAGTCGGCAAAGAGGCCTTCCTCCTCACTCCTCTGATGGTGTCCCTGAGGGAGCCAATCAGTCGCAGTCCCTTAAAGGAGCCATCCAGTCTCTTGATCATATCCACTCTGAGGAGGAAGTGAGGGAGTACTTACATACACACACACACACACATGCACAAAACACACAAACACGAACACACCTCTCCTGTCCTTGCAGGAAGTGCTCAGTGGCAAATCTCAGTACAGAGAGGTCAGCACCAGCTGGCATGGTGTACAACTGAGAGAGGGTACGGGGAGCACCACTATCTCTGCCAACTGCATCTGTTGAAGAGGTGGGTGAGAGTTCAGGGGGAAGAGCAGGTTGGGACTCTTTGCGGAACGCTCTGCTGGGTGGTCTGCTGCTGGCTAATAGCTGTGTTTTCTGTAAGGGTAGAGTGTGAGGAACATGGAGTCAGCATTACAGTTCAAAACTGCAATTGGAGGTTTTCAAATTTACCAGTATAGCAGCTTCTGTTGGCTTCTCTCCCACACACACAATGGGGGCAGTGTATTCCTCAGGGAAGCTGCCACTGTTGCCTTCAAACTCTCCGTATAGCCAACCTGTAGCAAACATGGACTCACAAAGTGTAACTTCTACTACAGTAACTGTTACATCATCCCACTCACCTACATCCAGCCCCTCCCTCTCCACTCACCTTGGTATTGAGCTCCTCCCTCTCCCCAATCATCCTACTCACCTTTACCGGATATCCAGCCCCTCCCTCTCCCCCATCACCTTTATCCAGCCCCTGATTCTCACCCATCATCCAGCCTCTCACCCATCATCTCCCTCACCTTTATCCAGCCCCTCCTTCTCCCCCATCATCCTCCTTACCTTTAACTGGCCCCTCGCTCTCCACCATCATCCTCCTTACCTTTAACTGGCCCCTCACTGTCCATGTAATCACCGTTATCCAGCCCCTGCTTCTCCCCTATCATCCTACTCACCTTTATTCAGCCCCTCCCTCCCCCTATCATCCTCATCAGTTATCCAGCCCCTCCCTCATCATCCTCTCACCTTTATCCAACCCCTCCCTCTCCCCCAGAGTGACGACAGCTCCAGCTGGGAAGCTCAGGAGGGAAGACTCCTGAGTGAGGTAGTCAGCAAGTGCCAGCACGTGCCTTACATTCTGCAAATAGAAGTGTGCAGCGTGATCAACACAAATGTTATCAGGGTGTGCATGCTCTTGGTTTTACAGATCATCTATTTACTGTACCTTCTGTAGTGCTGCTAGTTGACTGCACATCAAGTCTGTGATATTGCTGGCCTGTGGTGAAAGAGGTAGCAATGTAGAAAGTATAAGTACCAGTCTTCATTCATATATCAAATGAAATAACCTCACATATTTAGTTTTGTAAGCGAGTTTTTTCTCTCTCTTTCCAACCACAAGTCTCAAGATAATGGAATCTCTCTTGCCAGCACAGTCCATGATATTGTCGTAGCTGAAGAAAACAAAACTCAATTGAGTGTTGGTGGTTATAATTGAGAGGTATGTATGTATGTAGGTGATGATGCTAGGGATCCACAAGTGCATCAAATTACCTGAGTTTATCCACTGGTACCAAGGCTGCTCCTGTCTTTGCCTGATGTATCAAGGTAACTCCACTGTGACCCACACCAAGATGAGTGCACTGGGGTGCTGGGTCTCTGGACTACAATATGGAGCGTGCATCACTTCATCATTAACTCCTCAAAATTAATGTTGGACAACAAAGGAGTGCTTCTTACTTTGACTTCATATATTTGGGCGAAGTAACAAGGCAACTGTTTTGCCCTCTCTATAACCTCCTGTTTCACAGCCATGCTAGCCTTCCTCCACTCAGTCCCAATCTTGTGCCTCTCTGTAAATGAAGTTCATAATTCTCATTCCTCTAAGGAAGTGTAGTCGTCCCTCCTTCCACCCTTCTTATATAACGTTGCACATAGTGATAAGTTCAGTTGGAGCTCACCAAAGAGTTGTATGAGACTATCTCTGTCTTCGTCAGTTAATCGAACACAAGAGTCTTTGGAGAGATCACCCACAATCTAATTGGTAAATGGAAGATTATAATCAGGAAAAAAACTGCACTCAACTAGTCTAAGAGTAACTTTTACCTGACCATAGACCATGTTCAAGGCCGTTGTATTCTCCAAGTTCTCCCAGGGAGCAAAGAACTTTGAAAGGGACAGTAGTACGGAAAGATGACTACCAGAATTAAGATTCACAGAAAGCTACCAACCTCTTTTCTGAGTGTGATGGTCCAGGAGGGGCTGCTGTAGGTGACAGGAGGAGTGGTGAGAGGGTCAAACTTGCAGATCTTCCCAGGCAGAGGAGGAGGGGCGTCAGCCACTGGATCAGCTGTCAATACTTGTCCGTAGTGAGGTACTCTAAAGCTAGACAGGCGATTCCTCCTCTTGTGCATCGTAGCAATGCTGTCTTGCCTCTCAATTGAGCCAGATGTATCTCTCCTAAGCCTTCTAGACTTCATTTCACTGCTTCCAGATCTCCTGGACCCCTTAGAGGGATTACGTGTCCTAGTGGCCGATTCACTACCAGTTTTCTCCTGGGACGATTTTTTGAATAGCTGAGCCCTGATCGGTGCTGACTCTGCAAGCTTCTGCTCAATCTGCGATGAGAGCTTTTTGACCAATTCAGTTGAAGATTGAGGAGATATATGGCTCTCAGATGGAGGGTGTGAGCCTGAAGAGCTAACAGTGAGGGGACTATCGGTTTGCTTTACTTTGCCTTTTGACATCTGCTTGCTGAGGTCACTCTTAGACACCTTCCGCATCAGCTCAGCATGAAAATCTTCCAGGGAAGGTTGCTTTGGTAAACTTTTGAGTTTTTGGAGCTTTGGAGGTGTTTCAGCTTGAAATGCCAGTGGGGGTGGGATGACAGACTGGTCAAATGAACCACCAGAATCGAAAGCTGTTCCCCTGATTCCAACAAGTTTAGGAGGCTTGGTTGCAGGCTTCTGTTCAGTAGGTAGTGGGGGTGGGGGTGGTATTGGAATCTGACTACTGCTGCCAGGGGGAGGTGGATTTGGACTCTGACTGCTGGCACCACTACGAAGTGGTGGGGGAGGAGGAGGAGGAGGTGGAATTGGAATCTGGCTGCTGCCACCACAAGTGGGTGGATTCGGAACAGGAACAGAGTTATTATTGTTGCTATTATCAGTCCTGGATGAAAGGAACTGATTCCTTGAAGTGGTAGCATGCTGTCCCGGAGATTTGATAAGGGGAGGAGGAGGAGGAGGAGGAGGATCAGTCGTCTTGGTGGAAGAGGAGAGCGTATCAATGTCAGTGATCACTCCCTCATCCTCCTCATCCGAGCCACCTTCTAGCACTGGCCGGAAGAGACTGTCCAAGTAACCACTCATGCTTTGCGGGGAGGGGTCCGCAGGGTGTTGGACAAAGGCGCTGAATGGGGGACAAGTATGTTTGGTAATTGGTTTAATGGTCTCTGCAATACACCAACATATGTCCCTACTCACCTTAGAGAAGGGACAGAGCTCACTCTCTTGACCCCACCCACCCAGGAGGGGAGGTGGGGGTAGGGACCAGCAGTTGGAAAGTGGTAGGGGACCTCTATTGATGAAACGGCATCCAGCAAATAGCCATACCCGACAAGATCCAGTCGTTCAGAGCCATCCTCAAGAGTCAAAGACCACCCTTTTACACCAACTGTGATTCCACTGATATGCATAATAGAGCAAGGTATAGCTCAATCAAAGAGATTGAGGCTAGACATGTAACAACGTACGTACTGGGACTACTGATGTTAATTATAGTACCTCTTCTGAGTGAGAATGGTAGCAATTTCAGTGGCCGTTGTCCAAGAGTCAATTGAAGCATAAACAGCCTCTCCTAAAGACAAAGAGAGACAGTATAATTTTCTATTGGCATGCACCTCCCATACACTTGCAACTCACTCTAACGATGTAATAATCTGTGACGTACCTTCTGGGTAGCGAAACTTGAGTGCCATGGTTGCAAAGCTCTTGGCAGACCTCCACTCCAGCAGACAAGGGGGTAGGGACCTCGCTGCATGCTGTGGGTCGGTCCTTAGCAGCTTGTGCTGGCAGTAGGCCTTGTAGCCATCATAGCCATAGCTGGAGACATAACTGAGGATTGAGAGAGAGTATGTCCATTCACAGTGCTCATAATCTTAATCAAAAGCCTCTCACTTGATAAGGTAGTTTTCCATCCTGCTCGAGGGAGGGATCGTCCCTGTGCTCAGTGCCATTAGAATCCACCCTCGTCTGAGCCCCTCCTCATCCCGGTTGCACCACATCTGGTTGCACAGCTGTGCATACAGCTCCTCACCAAGACCCCTCACTGTGAGAGCCTGACACGGGATGTGAAAGGGCGGGGTAGAGGGAGGGATGAGCAATTGGATCAACTGTCTAACAAATCTTACAGGATTCAATAGACAGAGCTAGTGGTATAACTGGACCAAGCATTGCAAATCTAGAGTGGTATACAAAGCCGCTGGGATCCAACTCAGGAGACTGCACGGCCTATAGGACAGGCAAATATACATACGTAACCTTTTGGATGATGTAGTTTCCCAAAACCATCTGCTTGACTCCACCTAAGTTGTGGTCTGCCATGAACCTCATCACCTAGACAGAAGCACATGTATGTATATACCATGGCAACATAACCACGTACGTATATCATAGCATATTACTGGCAGATGGGGGCTTACCAGCTTGAAGAGAGCCACTGCTTCACCCTCTGCACTCTTGGACTTTAGTTTCAGGAGAGAGGAAGGCAGTGGTACCTTGGCCATGGCATACACAAACCCCTCCTGAACAAATAAGAGAATGAGATGGTTAGCAATGCTGAGAGAGAGACAAATCCAATCCACAGAAATAAATCTGGGACCAGCTAGGATTCGAACCCAAGACCTCCTGAATAAGCCACATGGGCCCACTGCAGAGGAGCAGCATTGTGTGGAGGGCTCAGCCAAATTCCAACTATCTCTTATTGGTACAACCCAAGGTCACTATCTCCTCAGTAAATATGCTCCAGGATTGTGATACGATAGTCTACTTTCATACGATGTGCATTTGCATGTACCTGGAAGTAGGTTCCAGCAAACTTGCAGAAGGAGAAGGTGTTGATCTTCTTGGGCAGTTCCCTGGTGTTCTGGGAGTACTCCACCACCTCCCCCTTCGTTCCCGTGAGGCCCTTTGTGATGTTGGCATTCTGCCACTCTGAAACAAACATGTACATACAAAGATGTTTCCAAGCTGCAATACAGTGGCTGAATACACCTTTACCGTTGTAACCTTAATCCTAGTAGGACCTTATCAGTATGATGAAGTATAAGATGACCAACAGCTCCAGCAACAGAATTTACACACATAAGCATCTGGCTTGTAAATCACCTCATGCTCTACTCACTGGTCAGTGCTTGTAGAACCACTGCCAGCTCAGCAGGGACATCCAGCTGTTGCACACGGCAGGCAGTGGGGTGGGTTGGGCCAGACCTTGATGGCGAGGTAGTGATGGAGTGAGTCACGTTTGTTCCGTGTGACTGCTGCTCCTCTTCCTCTCCGGCCACTGACACCACGTGCTCCCTGGATTTCCGGCTGGCCTGAGTGATGGCTGCCAGTCTCTGCTGCTTCTGCTCCTCCTCTATTCTCCTCAGGGCTTCTTCCTCTGCTGCTCGCTCAGCTTCCAACATCTGGAAGGCAGTTGGGGGAAGGCATCAGGATCATAGATTGTTGTCTTCCCTGTTCATATTCAGTCAGGACAAGACGCTAGTAGATGCTGAATGTGGGCTTCTGATTAAACTTTAAACTTCAGCCAAATGAAATGAAACTTAGATCACAGGTGGAATTTTATAAACAGGTATCATTCTTGAGAAGAACTACGCAATGATGGCTGACACACAGCAGGGGATGGAGACTTACAGTTAGGAAGATCATCCTCTGTCTCCACATTCGAAAGAGAGCCTGCAGCTTAATGACTCCTCGACGTAGCCTCTGGTAGTTGCACCTGAGCAAATAAGATACTTAAGAATGCTACAACTATTGCAACACCTTCATGCCTTAATTCAAGGTTTAGTTTCATTTACAGTCAGCTAGTGCATAAAACTGAAGGTGTACATACGTAGAATGGCCTGGGGAAAAAAGATTGCCCAAAGAGTCACCTTGCTTGGTGGCCTTTCACAAAGCGTTGGATGCACAGCGCAGCTTTATACACTCTCTGGTATCTGGACCTAGCCAGGAACCCTCTCACCTAATTGGAACAGAATTGTCCATGTAGCATAGACAGGAGTGGTGTAGAGTGCCTGACAGTGATTTGGGCTTACTCTCTTCTGAATGAGGACTACAGTCGCCTTGAGCTTCAGGGCACGTGCTTCTTCCAAGCTCCTCTCTGCAGTTTCCCGCAGGAATATCTTCGTGTGGGGTGTTGAGGGGGAGTGTGTGATGGGGTGTGGGGGGTGGAGGGGGACAGTGTGAGATACATGGGTGTGGAGTGTGGAAGAGGAGAGTGTGAGACGGAGTGTGCGGTGTGGAGGGGGAGAATGTGTGAGATGGGGTGTGGGGTGAGGAGGGAGAGAGTGTGAGATGGGAAGTAATAATATTATGATCGAAGCATGTTTTTGTGCCAAAATTCGCAAACCATTTTCTACAAATTATGGCACATTTTGACATGCCAATTTTGGCATTAAACCAAAATTGGCAGAAACAGCACTCCTGTTCTATAGGGTTAGCCTCGTACCCAGTCCCACGCCCAGCTTATAGGGTGACTGCTGTGCCATTTCTGCCAAAAGTGGACCCATGAACCAAATTGGTATTGCATGGGAGAATAGACTTGGAAGAGAACATTGCACTATAGGTATGTATGGGTATGTGAATGAGATATGAAGGTGGGAATTGTGCCTTTGTGGTCAGCATAAAGAGCTTTCAAATGATGTCCTTAAAATGATTTTTAATCTCAGTCACGTTTTTGTCAAAAAATGCAGTCGGCCAAAGGCTATATACATAATCTATGAATTTTTGGGTCGAAATTCAACCAACAGCAAAACAAGCATCATTGGAATGCTCCATTCATGCTGGTGCAAATCCCATCTTCGTATCTCCTTCCTAGCCCATGATACATAGCATAGTACTTAGGTACCATAATTCCTACTCCGTTTATCCATTGTGTAAAGAACAACATGTTGTATCCATGCAATTGAATGAGATATGGAGCTTGGTATTGTGCCATAAATTGTGATCAGCATGAAAAGAACCTTACGTAATGCTGCATGGTAACATTATTGTAATGTAGGCTACCGGGTATATATAATCCATGGGTTTTGGGTCAAAATTCAACCTACATCAAAATGGACATCGATAGGAATATTCCATTCATGCTGATCACAATGGTACAAATCCCAGCTTCATATCTCATTCCTACCACAAGATACCTAGAATAATTATTAGTGCATGCATAGCCTCGTTCCCAGGCCCTCTACACCACCAGTATTTTTACCCCGCGCGTGCATGCGCAAAGCGGGGTTAAGCAATTGGTTTTGTCCGTCTGTCTGTCAGTCAGTTGTCTGTCTGTCAAAAAAATTGAAATCTCGCCACTAGACCCTCATAAACCCCATCGAAAGGGAGTCAAACAATAGCAAATAGAAAAAAACTGCTCTATGTGTACCTGACTGAAGTCAAGGCGCTTTGTTTCGCTGTATTTCGGCTATTTCCTACTTTTCATAACTATTCATAACATTGGCTCCACCTCTTCGTGACATCAGAGTCCCATCAAGAACAGGACACGTAGTGCTTTTGGAAACTTCATGCTTCGAGATGACTGCTAGGAAACAGTATTTTCTCACAATTTATGTACTTCACAGACGTCATGACCATTGATTAGGCTGTTTTTCCCAGCTATTTCCATTTGGCCCCACCTCTTCAGCTTCACAACATGCACGTTGTTGTATATACGGTAAGCAGTCACTCCCACGCCTTGGATATGGCAATACACAAACACAGTATACGCAATTGCATCCTTCGGAGGGGATGTAAAGCCGTTGGTCCCGGGGTACTGGTTAATATTAGCATTCATGCTATTCCGGTTACCTCGTTAGCCACTCTACATGGTGGTTTCTCTTAAAAAAATAATAGCACCTGTTCAATGCGCATCGGCAGAGATGTCATGTAGATTGTAGCTGCACTGATCCTGTAGACGTTCCGAGCGGGGTATGTGTTCTATGAACACCTCTAGTTGCATACTGTAAACGACCAAAAACTGGAGGTGTACAAGGCCTGGGAATGAGGCTAAGCATGCAGGACATCCTCCACAACAAAGTGTGCATGTAGCAAACAAGACAAGACTTCATCTTTGCTGGCTTCACTGTGTATCCTTGGTGTGCTGTCGCTCACCAGGAGTGCTGTTTCTGCCTAGTTTTGGTTCGTTGTTCCATTTTGGCACAACATGCAGTCACCTTACTTAACAGGGGTGCTGTTTCTGGCAAGACATGTCATAATTGCAAAATGGTTTCCAAATAATGTGCATGAGAGGGAGTACATGTGAAAGCGGATGTAGAGTGCTGAAGCAGCAATATCAGACCTAGCCTAGCCTCGTACCCAGGCCCCGCCCCACCTGGGAACGAGGCTTTATCAGGTAAAGTGCATGGTTTGAGGCTCTGGCAATTTAAGGCTTTTTCAACCTCCAATTTTGTGGGCAGAAAGAATATATTCATAGTATTAATATTCCCGATAATATTCATTGTGAGTACAATGCCTAGTCACATGCCCTCTGTAAACAGTAGAGTCAATTAGAACATGGCTGAACAAGCTCTTGGGAAGATAGCTGAACAGCTGACATGTCCAGTCTGCCTGGAGTGCTACATGGAGCCCAAGGTGCTGGCTTGTTTGCATGTGTTCTGCAAACACTGTCTGGAAAAACTAGTTCGAACAGGATGTGGCCATGAAGGCGTGTCAGTTTGTTGCCCAAGCTGCCGTCAGTTGACCCAGCTACCCAAAGGAAAGGTCTTGGATCTCCAGTCAGCTTTTCACATTGAGCCCCTTCTTGAGATTCAGGAGACCCTCAGAAAGGCAAATCTAAAGTCCGAAGGAAGAGGAGATGGAGGAGTAGGAGGAGGAGGGTTTTGTGAAATATGTATGAGGTCGGAGGCAAGTGGATTCTGTCAAGACTGCAACCAGTCTCTTTGCCAAGAGTGTATCAAGCTTCACCAAACAACCCCACCATCATCTTCACATACAATCACTAACATTTCCTGTTCCTCAGCTACTAATCCCCAACCCAAGGAAACAGTACTCTACTGTCAGGTGCACCCAGAGAGAGTTCTGGAGCTCTACTGTGAAACATGCGAAGAGCTGATCTGTTGTGGGTGCCTAGTTCAAAACCACTCCGGGGAGCACCAGTGCAGCCTCGTGGCTGATGCCTTCCCAAAGCAAAAAGAAAAAGTTGTATTTTTCTCAAAGGTGCTAGAACAGCAACTCCAAGTGGTCAATAAGGCAGTCGAAAATCTGGATCTTCAATCCAGGCTTATCGCAGACCAGCAGGACAAGCTCACAGCAAACATCAAGACCACTATCCAGCACTTGCAGGAAGCACTTGAAGTAAGGAAAACAGAGCTCATTGGTCAACTAGACCAGATAACTCGGCAGAAGCTCAAGACCATAGCTGCTCAGAGAGATCAAATTCAGCTGGTTCAAACCCAGCTGAGTAACTGCCTCCATTTTGTGAAGGAAGGTCTGACATCTGGAAGTAAGGGAAATATCCTAGCCATGAAGAAGCCGATGGTGGAGCAAATAGAAGAAATCAGTACCCAGATGAATGCCAGCCTCCACGTTCCCCTAGAGAAAGCTGACATCAACTTTGTCGTCAAGGACAGTGACATGCAGGTCTGCTCTAAACTCGGAGATCTCTACACCAAATCACCCTGCCCAGATAGGAGCATGGTGTCCGGGAAAGGTCTAACATCTGCAAAGCTTGGAGAAACAGCTGCGGTGCTTGCAGAGCTTAGAGACCAACATGGACTTGAGATTGATGATACGATAACAGCAGATGTAACATGTGAGCTTGAGTTGTGTGCGGATTCAACCAGTACAAAAGGCCAGGTAGAGAACCGTGAAAGAGGAAAGTACAAGATCACCTATGAACCAACTAGGAGAGGGAAGCATCAACTGCTTGTGAGGGTTAATGGAAAGCACCTACGAGGAAGCCCGTTCGCAGTGATAGTAAAACTTCCAGTCACAATGCTTGGTTCTCCTGTCAAGACTATTGCTGGTCTGAGGCGCCCATGGGGTGTGGCAGTCAACTCGCTGGGGCACGTTCTAGTTGCAGAGAGCGAGGGATGTCAAATAGCTGTGTTCAGCCCCGGAGGAGAGAAGTTGATTAAGACCATTGGAAAGAAGGGACTGCTTCGTAACCAGTTTGAGAAACCTGTTGGCATAGCAGTGGACAGTGATGACAATATACTGGTAACAGACATAAGCTCAGTTAGCATTCAGAAGTGTGATGCCAGTGGGAAGATGATCAAGCATGCTGGTAGATTGGGATACGGCCCGTTGGAGTTCACCTATCCTACTGGTATTGGCTACAACAGGACAAATGGAAGAATTTATGTGACAGAGTGGGAAAGCAACCACAGGGTTCAGATTCTCAATGCAGACTTGAGCTATTTTGGTACTCTGGCCAAAGAAGAGAAACCGTTTGCATCACCGAGTGACATTGCTTTTGACAGTACTGGTAACGTATACCTAGTCGACAGTGACCACAACGCAATCAAGGTGTTTTCACAGAGTGGAGACTATTTGGGAAAGTTTGGAGGGAAGGAAAAGACTCAAAAGAGAGTCCAGATCCAGATCCCGTCCAGTATCTGCATCGATGACGAAGATGTTGTGTACGTCACAGAGAGAGAGAAGCACTGCGTGTCTATCTTCACAACACAAGGACGGTTTCTGCACTCTTTTGGGACTCGAGGGAAGGGACCTGGTGAACTTAACCACCCTCATGGGATAGCAGTGGATGCTGCAGGACATGTCTATGTCAGCGACTACCACAATAACCGTTTGCAAGTGTTCTAAGCACCTAAACTAGAGAATTGCAAACGCATTCACCACACTGTAGCTAAATAGATACTTGTAGCACCATGTATTTTAGCATTCTGTGCTTGAAAATGTTTATCCTGCTACCTTTGTGATCCCGATTTGGTAGTGCTTAGCAGAGACTACTCTGGAGAGCGACTGGAGTATCTTCACAGACATCTCCTTGGCTTCTTCATCGGTGTGGGGTCTGTGTCCACACACACAGGGACACAGACATCCATATCTGCAGTATAGATGAGAACACAAATTAGCTGTTTGGATAGCATGCATGCACACGCACACATGCATGCACGCATGCACATGCACACACACACACACCTGTCCACAAAGCTGATGAATTTCACCCTGATGGGGTACCCTGCCCTCCTGATACGAACAGTCTCCATCATTCCAGAGTAACGTAGCTGCTCCATCACAAGCTTATCCTCAAACAAAGAAGGAAGCTAATAGGTTGCGGAGTGGGGGGGGGGGGGGGGGGGGGGGGGGGGTGACTAAGATTATTGCCACATCCTGCATTTCACTTCAGTGAAGAGAAAGAATGGAAATGTGAGATCACGTGTATGAGATAGACCTTTTCAGGGTTTGGCTTGATGCATCTGACAAAATAGGGATGGCACCTGGAAAAGAGAAGCACAGGAAGAATGAGGATTGCATTGTACTGGTTGGCTCTCCCTCCCTCACTTGGACATGGCTGTGATGAGGTGACTGAGGGACAGTGAGAACTTGGAGGCCACGGTAGGAGCCCTCTTCCTGGTGGGTGTGGTGGTGGGGGTTCTAGTACGTTGAGAGGAGGATGGGCCTCCTGGCTCATCACTAGAAAACAGAGTTGAGATGAACTGAAGTTGGAGGGGGAAGGGGCGAGATGGGAGGGGGGGGGGGGGGGGGGGGGGGGGGAGAGAGAGAGGAGGGGGAGGGGAGGGGGAGGGGGGAGAGGGGGAGGGAGGGTGGAGAGGGGGAGGGAAGGGGGAGAGGGGGAGGGGAGAGGGGAGAAAATTACTAGGAATTCATATCCGCACCATGCCCTGCGCATGCCGCATACGTACGTGTGACCTGACCACATGCTTGCGAGTAGTCTACAGTATCTACATGGTCTAGCTGGTGTGAGTTGGAGAGTGTGGAGCAGAGATAAAGATTACACTCACTGTTTGACTCCACATATAGCTGCTCTAGCTCTACAAGCCCTGAAGGCTCCGCTCACTTGTACCCTAGCCTCTGGCTGCATGAGACTATTGTGGAGTTGCAGTATAAACAGATGTCAACTGCGCTCATTGTTGGACTCCATGTGTAGCTGCTCGAGCTCTGCAAGCCCTGGAGGCACCGCATGCTCATCCACTAATCTGAGTCTCAAATCTTGCACCATTGTGTCCTTGTAGCAAATAAAAACTCAATTGGCCGGCAGGAACCTCTACGCGTTATCAACATTCCTGAGTATGACACACGTACGTACATACGTACGTACGTACATACATATAATGTGAGAAACAGATCCCCTTCGCACTAATGGCTCTGTGATGAAGGTACAGGCTGTTAAATGCGCTAGCTATATTATAATACATACGTGTAAGAGTTCACCCCTTCATCTATATACTGACCATTCTCAAAGTATACTGTTTGGGGGAGCAGCTGAATTTATGTTGCATGCCCCCAAAGTTAGTATATGCACAGAGTACCAAGAAGGACCATTCCCCAGCTGCTGGCAAGCTGGCACTGCAATGTGCAAGCTCTTTCTCCAACCAGCTCTCTCCAGTTCAGTGTAGGTACTACATACCTTTGACTTGCTCCCCTGCAGTAGATCCAACAGGTCAGGCCTGAGCATGTCACGATTCTTGTCCAGGAACATATTCACCTATACATGCATACATACAGTACACAGCAAAAGTAATATGAGAAGTGGTGGGTTTGGGTAATGTACACACTCACCTGGTACCAGACCAGACCAGCATAGTGCCTGATCCCAAACCGGGCCACCCTCTGCTTGGGCTGCACGTAGTGGGGGTTGCCCGAGTGCTCCTTGTGGCTCTTCTCCAGGAAGGAGATGTCTGTTGCCTGTGCATGAGAACAAAAGCAAACAACAGTTTAGATATTTCTTGGGCGATGATGGTAGTTTGATGTTTTGATCAACTCTTGTAATCATCTTCAGGCATGCTCTGTGCCTGATGATTAAATGTTGCAAGTAAAGTAGCTCTTGCCAACTACACCGTCTTTGTCCAAGAGATAATTTTCGTTAGCAAGGTAACGTATACTCTAATTGCATTATTGCCTCCTCTCAAGTTTCTCCACTGCAAGCAAGTGATAAAATAGTAGTAGTGGGAATGGCCTGAGAAGTAAGGCTAGATGAGAGCAGGCTAACGATAACCGTTTTTGTGAAAACATCAATCTGTAGACACATTCTGCATCCCATGGGAATGTACAAGTGCCCAATCATGTTAGTTGAACACAGTAGCCTCATTACCAGGCACTCGGAAGGGGAACGAGTACTGCAAGCACTCCCGAGAATACTGTGGTTCATGTCAGTGTATCAAACAATAATCCCGCAGTTGTTGTACAGCACAAACTACTCCTGGTGTGGAAAAAAAGCTAGTGCACCTTGGGGAAGTTGCTTTCATCGTCCAGGAGGTGGAGAACACCAAGGGGCCTCCTGCAGATGAGGTCAAGACAAGGCTGGTTGTCCCGGAACTCCACAGCCTCCCATCGGATGCCTTCCCTGGCATACTCTTCCTGCTCCAACTGGAAGATGTGCTGGTTGAAGTAGAACTGCAGCTGCTCGTTGGCAAAGTTGATGCACAGCTGCTCAAGACTGTTCACCTCAAAGTCCTGGGGAACGATGGGGAGAAGGGTGGAAGAGCATGTTTGTCCTTCTTTGTACATTTTCCATGCAAAGTGTATACACTGAAGGTAGGGAATGGGGCCCTTGTAAAGGACTAATATTACAGGTCCAACATCTACTTTTCAATTTCATACCCTTGCAAGTTCTGGAGAGTCTATCTAGTCACACTGTGCCAATACTGTGCATACCTCAAACCCAAAGATATCCAGCACTGCGATGGAGGAGTGTTTTTCTTGCCTGCAAGTGATGCCGTTAATGCGAGACACTAGCCATGTGAACAAATAGGAATAAAGAGCCTTTGCCAGAGCATCCCTGAAATGGGGGGGGGGGGGGGGTGGGTGGAAGAAGAAATAAGGACAATGAAGATGAAGGGAGGGGAGGGGGGAGGGGGAGAAGGGAGGGAGGGGAGAGGAACAGACGGGGGGAGGAGGAGAGGGACACCGAGGTGGGAGCACAGAAGTTGGAAAGGTGTACTGGATCCATAAGATTGCATGCCAACCTTGTATCCAGAGCTTGGCCAACATTGAGAGGAGAGTAGAACATTTCACCTCTCATGACCTACGTGGGAGGTTGGATGAAGTCCATGTTGCACAACACTGAGGAAGAAGCAATCAGCAATGAGCAGGCACGTACAGTGATCTTGTTTGTGAGGGAGACTTTGTACTTCTCCACTGGGCCTGAGAGGAGGTTAGCGATGGACTGCAGTTGGGTGGGGCTTTCCACCACTGCAGCCTCCTGACCATTTTGCTGAGCAGGTGTACGTGTGTGTGTGTGTGTGTGTGTGTGTGTGTGTGTGTGTGTGTGTTTGTGTGTGTGATGACATTGTCAGCTTCAGCATTTCTCCATTTTGTTCTTATATCAACTTGTCCGCAGTGCATGTGAGTGCATACATAAACTACAATACCAGTAGCTACAGCAAGATTACAGCAATACAAGTACGTACATCAGCTGAGCCAAAGTACATGTTTCCCAGGTGGAGCACAGCGGCCAGGATCCTGAAGATGGCCTCTTTCTCCTCACCCTAAACAAAAAGAGAACAACAGAGCAAGTAGTCTACACATCGGTACTCATGGTAACTGGTCCATACCAACGTCAAAGTGTATGTAGGTCAGATACCTGTTACCTGTATTCCCAGCAGCTCCATAGCTGAGGTTAGTCTCTTGAAATCCCTGGCATCATCCTTGCCTGGTAGTTCACACGCCCCTCCCTACAGAGCAATTAAGAATTCACAGGCCAGTGGATTCTATATAATAATACTTCCCACTGTAGAGACGACAGGAACATTGCATCTACGTATGACATGTCTAGACGTGTACGTATGAAGGGTTGAGCATCGGGTCTACACCCATACCAGGGTCTTTCCCGAGTGTACAAATGAAAGACAGTAGTGACCTCATAAAGGGAGTACAAAAGATAACGGACCAAACAGAAGGTAGGGGAAGGCTGGGAGTATACCCTCGCTGTAAGAATTATTTGGCCTGCTAGCCATAGGTTAGTGTGGAACTTCTGCAAAGTCACCTGGTTGAGGTAGAAGTAGTCGTCCGGGCAAGTGAGGCCATACGTTTCCAGTTCCTCAGGTGGCAGTCCCCAGAGCATCTCATAGAACACGTGGTAGTTCCTCTCTCCCCTGGCCTGGTTTACAATGCGAGACTTCTCCAGGAGGTACTCAGAGGTCTTGGCACCACTGATTATACCACTGGAGAAGGGGTTTGGAGGAGTGAGAGGGGGGTTGGAGGAGGGGGAGGAGAGGAGGAAGAAAGGGAGAGGAGAGGGGAAGGGGTAGGAGGAAGGGGGAAGAGGGAAGGGAAAGGAGGAGGGGAGGGAGAGGAGGCGGTGAGGGAGAGGAGGAGGGGAGGGAGAGGAGGAGGGGAGGGAGAGGAGGAGGGGAGGGAGAGGAGAAGGGGAGGGAGAGGAGGAGGGGAGGGAGAGAAGGGGAGGGAGAGGAGGAGGGGAGGGAGAGGAGGAGGGTAGGGAGAGGAGGAGGGGAGGGAGAGGAGGAGGGGAGGGAGAGGAGGAGGGGAGGGAGAGGAGGAGGGGAGGGAGAGGAGGAGGGGAGGGAGAGGAGGAGGGGAGGGAGAGGAGGAGGGGAGGGAGAGGAGGAGGGGAGGGAGAGGAGGGGAGGGAGAGGAGGAGGGGAGGGAGAGGAGGAGGGGAGGGAGATGAGGAGGGGAGGGAGAGGAGAGGGGAGGGAGAGGAGGAGGGGAGGGAGAGGAGGAGGGGGAGGGGAGGGAGAGGAGGAGGGGAGGGAGAGGAGGAGGGGAGGGAGAGGAGGAGGGGAGGGAGAGGAGGACAGAAAGGGAGGGGAGGGAGGATCAACTGGAAGAATGTTCGCATCACACATTTAATCTCTGTGCTTGCCTTTTATCAAAGTAGACCTCGAGGTACTTTCCAAACCGGCTTGAGTTGTTGTTCCTCACTGTCTTAGCATTGCCAAATGCCTCCAGCAGAGGGGTGGCCTCCAGGATCTGTATGAGGTTGATTTCGTTCCACTATTGATTAATGGCCTTGGCTACACTACCGAGTGGCATTTCTCTTCCCTCACTAATTGCAGGATTACATCTCTACTACTTGTGTCCCTGCTTGCTTGCCTGTTCTGAGATGAGATTTGAGGAGGACTTGTTGACTGCAGCCATGTACTGCAGCACAAGCTTGGTGGTCTCCGTCTTACCCGCACCACTCTCACCACTGCATGCAGAGAATACACTATCACACATACATGTACATAGACCCGCTCCCAGGCTCCTCCCTATCTTGTTGCATACCATACAGTATGCGACAAAAGCTGGGGGGACAAGGCTACACGTACACACTGTCACAAAAGATCTTTAGTCTAGCTGAATCTACACGCACTCCAATAGCATGTACAATCGTGTAGTTACATGAACAGAGAATGCGTCACTCCCATTTCACCCATTGGAATGCCTATCAGCATACTGGCCTACACAAGAGAATGACTTCACCTCGGCAGATACGGTACTACATGTACCTAACGCCAAACACTTTGGACAGCAACTCTGTCTAGATATCACAGACCTGACAACCAGACACTGGTCTCCTTGGCTTGCCCTCATGTGTGAGTACGCCGAACTGGCAATGGCAAAGATGTGCCTGGGAAAGATATTGAGCAGTTAGCATGGATACATAACTACGTATCAACAATTTAAGGGAGGAGATACCGTCTCCTTGCTTTAATCCCTCTTCAAGGCTATGCACACAGTCACACACATGGGGAGGGTGTGGTACATACTGCCGAGGGTTCAAATTAGACAGCTTGTAGGCGTTCCAGGGTTAGCTCGAGATGGTTGAGCTTTAGAGCTTAACCATGCCTTCACAAACCATATTCCATTCTAACTCAAGCAGCAAGGGTAGCCTCATTCCCAGGTCATGTGCAGCGGCCTGGGAACGAGGCTAGCAGCAAGGGTGGAGATAGCTTCATTCCAACCACATGCACCCCCAAGACTGAGGGACTGGGAATGAGGTTACAGTGGAGAATCACTCCTCTTCCAGTCTAGTATATATGGTGGGGGGGGGGGGGGGGGGGGGGGGGGGGGGACTCTAGCTAGGGCTAGGGCTGGACTTACGGGGGCAGCTTCCCGATGAGTTGCCCCTCATACTGATGCACGACCTCCACACCATAGACGTCAAACACCTGATAGGGGTTCACCGCAACCAGAATACTGCCAGTGTAGGTCTGTGTGACAAATAAATTACGTGCAGCCAATGAGGAAGAGGAAGCTCACACAGGTCTACTCTCCACCCAGGCAACTCACGTATATGAGGCTCCTGGTAAATCGTTTCTTGATGTTGTAAATCAACGCCCCCTCATGTAGGTCACTGCAAGAACAGAATGTGCATAATATACTAGAGATTACTAGATACTATTAGAGATTACTAGAGACTACTAGATACTATTAAAGACTATTAGAGACTACTAGAGGTTACTAGAGATTAATAGAGTTTGCTAGAGAGTACTGGAGATTACTAGAGAGTACTGGAGATTACTAGAGAGTACTGGAGATTACTAGAGACTACTGGAGATTACGATCGACTATTAGAACAACCATTAAACCTTGAAGTGTTCAGTTTGCTGGTAAGCATTACCTCAGCTGTATCATGTCCTCTAGTCCCGTGGTGCCACCCTCGTCACGAGGCCGAACACTCTTCACTGGAACGGAGCATACCTGCACGAGAGATACAATGCAGTTCATCACTTTGTTCCAGCCCAATAATTGCATGGTTGGATGTTAGATGAAAAGAAAGAACTGAGGACCAGAACCTGGGTCTTCTGAGAATGCTCTTACCATGCACTTGAGCTACTGGACCTCTTGCTTAGAGTAGAGGGTATTTATGTATACACACAACTCGGTTGTCAGCCAGGATTCCATCATTTTATTTAAACCTTAGGACAGGCTTTAACACTTTGTATGGGACGAACCCCAAACGGTGGCAGTCAACAAACTGCAACCAGCAAACTGAACGCTTACTGCGCTTACTGGTTGCAGCACACAGAGGTATGGTACTCAACATGCAGAGTCCAACAAGCGAGAATTAAGTTGTACGTATCTATGCATAATATCCTCTGCTCCACTGCATTGCATCACTGGATATACCTCTGAGCTTCCCACATCTTGCACTACGAGAGTTTTTCTGTGTGTATCTGCACGGACCACCTTCCCTGGAAGAAGGTAGCCTCCGTCTCCTTCGTACCAAACAGTCTGGCCCTGTTTAGCAGTGAACACAAGAAAAAAACCAAACAGTTTACCACTCTAGCACCAGACCAGTTGTCTACTCCAATGATTGATCTGGGGGCTTAGAGCTGGCAATTATCCAACACTAGCATTTTGTGAGGGGGGTGGGGCTTCACAGTAGCTTTGCATAAGCTTCCAGACATCATGCAGCATCAGGTCATCGAACCCCTCCCCAGGCCAGCCACCAGACAACTTACCACTGCAATGCTCATTCTAGATCTGGAGGTCACAAGCATACACTCAAACGTGGGACCAAATCTAATACCCCCGTAACATTGCTGGATTTATGCCATTAGCAGCCCTTCTGTGTTGAACCAGTCTCTGTGAGCAGGGAGGATGGAAAAGCAACACGCAATAACGCACAACAAATCATAAGCACGGACTTCTGGCTCACCTACAGCTAGCTTAGATTTGTAGCAGCAGCTGCAAGAAATTAACTTCTGCGAGCTGCACGGAGTAAATCCCGCCAATTTCTGAGTCCTAATTTAATTTGGAAGTGAGCGCGTGCGGCAGCTCCCAGGCCAGGGTACAAAGATGGGGATTCTAGAGAAGATTGCTGAAATCGAGAGGGAGATTTCGAGAACACAAAAGAACAAAGGTACTGATTCCATTTTCGAGCCCTTCAGGTCAGCATGATTCTATTTAAAGCCTCCCTTCCCCTAAATCCTTGAGCTTGAGACTGCGTTGCGTTGTTCATGTTTCTACCCTCAGCTACGGAGTATCACCTGGGGTTACTGAAAGCCAAGCTAGCCAAGTACAGAGCACAACTCTTGGAACCTTCCAAGAGTGCAAGCAGTGCTAAGGTGGGCAACAATTAGAGTAGCCTCACAGCTGTTACATATATACCACGCCCGGTCAGCCAGCCCGTTTACTAAGGAAGGGGTGGAATCACTATGCATTCTTCTGAATATTATCGCTAAGTCAACAGTCAAAGCCCGAAAATCAGCATGGTCAACAGTCAAAGCCTTGAAAGGCACAGTCAACAGTCAAGCCGCGCAAAGAGCAAAGTTTTGACCCGTGGTCGCAGCTGTGAGTGCAGGTGCGACCTCCCCTTGTGGTACAAAGGGTGGTCACTCCAGTCCACGCCATATTAGAGCGAGCGGGGTCACAGCTTGTGACTGTCCAAAACTGCCTGTAACCACAACCACATGACTATGCAGCTAAACTGCTGATGACCTTGTGACCGAGGTTTATTTTTGTGCCAAACTTGGCACATTTTTGGAAACCGTTTTCTACCAATCACATGCCAATTTTGGAATTCAACCTAAATTGGCAGAAACAGCACTCCTGTTCTACATGTATATAGGGTGACTGATGTGCCATTTCTGCCACAAATGGACCAATGAACCAAAGTCGGTATTTGGAATAGACTTGGAAGAGAACGTTGCATTAGGTATGGGTATGTGAATGAGATATGAAGCTGTGAATTGTGTCATTGTGGTCAGCATAAAAAGAGCTTTCAGATGATGTCCTTAGAATGATTTTTAATCTCAGTCACATTTTTGTAAAAAATCGCTGTCGGCCAAAGGCTAGAATCCATTAGCCTCGTACGCAGGCCCACATGTGGAACGCGGAAGTGGAACCTCATGACACTTGGCAAAATTCCTGTGTGGCTGAGCTTAGCAGTCTTGATTTTGGGTAGGCAAATCACGTTCATCCATTGCCATAGTAATTACATTCTTTACCACGTGAAATGTGTAGCCGTTTGATAAAACCGCTGTTCTAGTTTTCAAGACTCGCCTCTGGTCGCTCCTTGGCAAGGACTTTCTACTTCGCCATCCCTAACAGCTACCTGCCGTCGAATACACCCAAGTAACGAATGTAATCGCTTACACAATTATACTGACTGAGCACATACGGGAATTTTGCCAAGTGTCACCAGACCCTCTTCCGCGTTCCGCGGGTGGGCCTGAGTACGAGGCTAATAATCCATGGTTATTATGATTTGGGGTCATAATTCTACCAACAGTAGAATGAACATCATTGAAATTCTCCATTCATGCTGATCACAATTGTGCAAATCCCAGCTTTATATCTCATTCCTATAGGCCTAGTACAATTGATTCAATGTTCTATGTAGGCAGGTGTTTGATGTAAGCTTTGGAGAGAGAGAGAGAGAGAGGAATCCTCAAAAAACATTTCTGGGACCAGTGGGGATTCGAACCCGAGTACTAGTCAGACGCTCTTACCACTAAGCCACTGGGCCCAGGGCAGAGGAGCGGAAGCAAGTCTGCATATAGCAGTGCAGGCTATATAGGACTTAGCCAATTCCAGCTGTCTCTCTCGCGTTTGTTTTTACACTGCCTTAAAGGTGGAGGAGATCCCCTGCGGACGGGGTTACGGGCCTGGGTGGAATGACTGTACAAGCACATTGCCTGAGCGGACACTCTCACTGTCCACCACCACAGCCTCCGGCACAATTATCTCCCAGCACGTTGTCGACCACCATACAAAAGGCTTTGAATGCTGAAAGGTGTGTGTTAAACACACATGACTCTTGGGGGTTTAATTCAATGTTCTGTGTAGAAGGTCTTGGGTTCGAATCCCAGCTGGTCCCAGAAATTTTTTCTGTGGATTTCTCTCTCTCTCTCATGTAGCAAACCAGACAAGACTTGATCTTGTGTATCCTTGGTGTGCTTTCGCTCACCAGGAGTGCTGGTTCTGCCAATTTTGGTTCGTTGTTCCATATTTTGGCAGAAAGGGCACTTCAGTCACCCCAGGAATGCGTTTCTGCCCATTCCTGCTAAATTGACATGTCAAAATGTAGCGATGAGAAATGCCCCATCGAAGTGCTTTGCACTAGCGATATGGCTGAGCTGTGTCATTGGCTTTGCGTGTTCGTGAAGGAGGCCAGACGTGATGACAGAAAGCCCTATACACCATGTAGCCTTTCTCAACTACTTTCTTGCATATAGCGCTTCATCAATTCAAGAAGGGAGCCTACTCAACCGTTGTTGAAGCTTCAAGAGACATCGAATGCTGCGTTCCGGGAACTACAGAATGTCCTCAAGCATCGGTTTCGAGAGCTTCATGCACGAGCTTGCATATATACCACTCCTGAGTCAGCATTTATACCACCTCAGGGTATATATGCTGACTCAGGAGTGGTATCATATATACTCACCTGTGCTTCTATGGGATGACGTCATCATTATGGTATATGTATATGTAATAGGATGGTCCACTGTGGTATTTGGGATTAATAGCACAAGCAATGCAGTCAGGAAGCGTAAAATAGCATGAGACGAAGCTGTGTGCTATTTACTTCCTGACTGCATTGCGAGTGCTATTAATCCAAAATACCACAGTAGACCAAACTATCACAGATTAATCCTACATCTTAGCTACATCACGGTGGTTTTCTTAGTGTTGCTGTTGGATGCGTTGGTGAAACTTGGAGCGTCACTCGACACGCAGCAGGCACGGTTGGTAGCAAGTGCTTAAGCCTAAGCGCTAACGCTAGCGACTCGGGTCACGGCACGAGCGTCGCTTCATGCAATAGGCGTGGCTGTGGTTGTCGGTCCTGGTTCGGTACAGGTTTGGAACCAGAGCGTAGCTATGTACATCTAAACAGCGCGTGTGAGCAGCTCGTCTAAGCTACGGTGTTCCGCTCGTGAAACTTACTTTGGAAGGGCAAAAGAGGCAGTCGCTTTCTCTGCTTCAACCTTGCTCCCTTTTTCAACCCTACAACTGAAGGTAAGCTGTAGGCTGCCTAGCAACCAGGTTCTGCAACGGCGTTACTAAGCGAAGTATTCGTCAATCAGCTTTCTATTACAGCAGTACCTCAAGAAAAAAGTGTAATACCAATCTGATTGGTTAACCAAGTGGTATATCAGATTAATGCGTACCGTGTAGTATAGAACTATTATATTGTAGGTTTTATACATTTTGTAGATGTAGGATTAATGTACATATGACTGTATTGAGGTCACAACCTGTACGGGACTGTCCAATAACTACCCATGGCTGCACGATCATGCCAGACACCTTGATTTTGGCAAGAGTGCTCAGCCTTCATAGTACAGGGTTACCATGGCACTTATTGCAGTGACTACCTCTTGAGGCTAGTTTCTCCAGCAATGGTACTGATGTCCTTGCCCCTCTCTCCCTCCCTTCTTTCTTTCCTCCTCTCCCTCCTGACTCCGTGTGCAGGGTGAGGGGTTTGATGTGATGAAATCTGGTGATGCTAGGGTGGCACTAATAGGATTCCCTTCAGTCGGTAAAGTGAGTATATAGCTTGCTACCATGCAGGAGCGCATGAGCCGCCGAAGGCGTCGAAGGAGCGTTCAACTAGTAAAGACATGTAGTAGTCCCTCACACGTTTTGGTTTATGGAAGACCTTTGCGGTACCCCTGTAAGTCAGCTAGCTCTAGTACAACTATGGCTAGCTGCACAAAGGCCACTTTGTATTTCACACCTACTTAGCTAGGTTTCACACAAATCCTTACAGCTGCATACGGAATGGCCTCTTGCCATATAAGGTGAAATTTTGGAGGTGTGAAGGACTACTACATATCCTAGGGCAGGCATACAGAGTTGAATGGCTCCTTGCCGCCTTCGGTGGCTCATGCGCTCCTGTTGCTACTCATTGTACTGCGGTGTGTGTCCATCATGTAGATCACAATATATAACTGGGCATCTTGCTCTCTGAACATACACTGCGTAAAATACGACGTGGATATTGGTCCGGCAGGAAGTACATACTATAAGTATAGGTAATGGGCACGCCTGCACATTCAGAACTTGTCCTAATACCCTAACCTATCGGCCTACTTCCTGCTGGACCAATAACCACTCGGTATAAGATAAGGCCACACCAAATTAATCTGTTATTGGTGGTGAAACATAGATGGTTTATTGAAGATTGCTGCGTTCACTAACAAGAGATTTATCTCAGTGTATCAATTACAGCCATTCACCCTTTTACAAGGTTGCGTACAATCTTCACCAACTTCATCATCAGAGTCGGACGACTTGGTATAGTCATCACAGTGTTCTCGCCAGGATTTTTACATAGAGCGGGGGGGGGAACAAGGTGTACGGTTTATCTGTCCATGTCCCTGCGCTGTTTCTCTGCTTTGTGCCGTGTTGCTTGCAAACGGAGAACAACTTCAAGCTCACCTCTTCTCTTCCGGAAGCGGGCAGCATCAGACTCGAGCCCATGGCAGCCAAGAACGAGATGTATTCTGAACTTGTTCCTGGCTGTGAGGTGTAGCAGGTCCTTGTTGTGGGTGATAGTCCAGAGGGTGGATGGGCTACCTGAGCGTGGATCCATCTGGGAAAGGAGATGTAGGCTGCATTTGTGTTCTGCCTCCTCAAGTAGGGACATTTCTGCTCTGGCATGGATAACGCCAGACACTACCCTCTTCCACACTGGCTTAGATGGAGCATGCTGCAATAGCGGAGGGGAGATTGAGTGAGTCAGAGGACGTTAGTGTGGATGGCCTTGGCATTGGGTGCTTGCAGCCTCTGAGTCAGAACCTGGCGAGGAAGTGAGTGTTCTGGGAGTGATGTGATTGAATGGACAAAGAGGAGCTTCTTGATTGCTATCAGATCAGTAATTGACTGGCCACCAATTGCAGCAAGCAGGCCAGAATTGGGGCAGCGCAATGGGAGGCCTTGAACTGTGCAGAGAATTTTCCTGTGCAATCTTTCAAGCATTTCCATCTCAGTTTTTGTCACTGCCCATAGCTCACACTCATATAACATGCGGGGAAGACAGATTGAGGAGTACAGGTGCATTGAGGTGATTGGGTGAATGCACCCAAACCTGGAGCCGACCCTATTGAGCGCAAAGAAGGCTGATCTTGCTGCACTAATTTGACGGCTAGTTCTGGCAGTGGTAGTACAGCCCGATGATCTGAGGACTCCAAGGTGAGTATATTCCTCCACTATCTCCAGGGGTTGGCCATTGAGTGTTACATTTACTCCCAGGCTTTTCGGCTTGGCTGCTCCAAAAATCATTATCTTAGATTTGGATGCATTCAACCTGTACCTCCACTTGTTAGAGTAGGCATGTACTATATCCAGCATTTTCTGTAGTTCCTCTGGGGAGGAGGCTAAAGGGCCAAGTCGTCAGCATAGGCTGGGGCACTGCAGTAAATTTCTCCCATTTTAGCATCGAGCTTTGACTGCTGTAGTTCTATCAGGAGGTCGTTGAGGTAGATGCTATACGATAGTACGCCACCCTGCTTGACCCCTTGATTGATGTTGAAGGATCTTGAGCACACACCATTCCACAGCACTGAACAGGATGATGAGGAATACCATTTCCTCAGTAGGCGCCATGCATGGTCCTTAACCCCCAGTTGGAAGAGCTTATGAAATAGTCCATCATGCCACACCGTGTCGAATGCCTTTCTCACGTCCAGGAGAGCGACATAGGCTTTCTTGCCTTTCTCCCTGATGTGCTGGATGGCTTCTTGAAATATCATTGCGATGTGAAGGCAGCTTACACCAAGTTTGAAACCACCCTGGAGAGGGCTCATACAGGAGTCGAGCTTTGTGCGATTGTACAGGCGCAGCAGGATTACTTTCTCGAGCAGTTTCCCGACGTTAGAAAGGAGGGTGATGCCTCGGTAGTTAGAGGGGTTTGTCAGAGGACTTAGGTATGGGGACAGTTACATGTAGGCCATGTTGGGAAGAAGTTGGTATAAATTTGTGGCTAATGATTAAGTTAAACAGTGCTGTAACATACTGTACAAGCAGGTCACCACCATATCGCAAACACGTGGCGCCTCGAGTAAATTTATTCATATGCGCACGCCGTGCGCATGAATAATAGACGGCCGCACTGGAGTACTAAGTGCGGCGGGGCGCCGCGGTTCCGCGCTTTAGCGAGAACGCTGCATCATCTCACCTTTGATGTTTATTCATTTTCTCCTGAGAACCCACACAATTCCACTTCTGTGGTTTGGGCATCTGTTTCTCCTGTCCCTTCTTGTCTGCTTTTTGCCCCTCCTTTTCGGCTTTCTGTTGTTCCTTTCCTGCTCTCTCTCTCTCTCGCTCTTTCTCCTCTCGCTCTTGTTTTGTTTTCTCCTTCAACTCGTCTGCTTCCGATCTTTCATCTTGAAATACTCATCCTCATCTGCAGTCAATACTCTTGCTCCAGTTCTATCCATCGTCACTTGCTTGCTGTTGCTTCCTCGGGGCTGAAAGAATATCAGAAAGATCTTCTGGGATTAGCCCAGCAGCCACAAGAGGATTAGTGATGAGCGAAGGTGGGGTTGATCTGCCTGAGGAATGAGGAGTTACGGGGATTGAAGAAGGTATGATAATTGGATTTTCAGGAGTGCTTGTCGAAACCCCACTGATCTGTGAGTTCTGTGATTGCAAGGAGAGACCATTGGAGTTGGGGTTGCACTAGCCAAGACCAAGCTTTCAAGCATGCTGTCTGATGAGTGAGAAACACTAAGGGTTGTTTCTGGAAAAGGAGTGGAAGTTCTCAAGCTGTGAATCACTGAAAGAAAATGACGAAGGTGGGAGTTCCTCACTTGTTTGAAGGCGTAGCGTCCCAACAGATTGGTCACTTGGTATAATTGGCTGATGGGACACTGTTTCAGTCTCAGAAAATTTGGCCGTACATGTAGGTTGGGATTCATTGGATTGAGAGGAACTGGATCTCAATATCATTTTGGACCTGTCAATGGCATTGGGGTTGAAGGAAGACTTTGCAAATCCTGCCTTAATAATGGGGACTGAAAAAGCACTCCCAAAAGGCCCTTTGACAACACCGGCAAAGTACAGGTTGTACCGATTTGGAAAAGAAATCCTTTAGTGACTTAAGCGGCTGGAGAGCTTGAGTGGTATGTGGGGGGAGGTAGAATATAATATGTTCTCTTGAGCTAAGTCTATCACGATCAGCGTTATCGCTTTTCCGAAGTGTTATCTTGGGTTATAGCCCATTGCGTGGGTGGATCAAAGCCACTGACAGGGCAATATAGCCCTGTAGTAACCACACAGCAGGGCAATGACAAGTTATTGCCCTGCTGCTAATCTAGACGCACGCCAGTGAAGCCATTGATAAGATGCAAGGGGGTGTACACCAAAACGTAAGATACCAGTTTAAGCAAACATGTGCAAACACGTACAGAGGATGCACATAATGATAGCAAACCCAATAGTCTAAGACACTGAGACCAAGGGATCTACGCGATTTAGAAACCCGAGGGCCCTGGGCTGTAGCGTCCCGAGCGCAGCGAGGGTGCTACTAAGGGCCTGAGGGTTTCTAAATCGCGTAGATCCCATTGGTCTCAGTGTCTAACCGATTTAGAGTATAGCAACGGTAACTACGCTAGCGCTTCAGTTGTCAACAAAATAACCTACGAGTCGGAGGTCCTTCTCGACGAAATAACAGACTGGTTACGAGTACGACAAGGCCGCTGACATACGAGGCACTCGAGTGACTTGCGCGCACGATCGAGCAGTCACATGGCTCCGCCCCTCAACTTGGCTCCACTCCACCAGTGACCACCCGCTTATATAGCTCCTCCTTCGAGCGCTCATGGTTTGATGTAGCCGTTGCACTTCCAACAAAAACGTACACAGAGACTGAGTACACAGATATGTGCACTGCCTGTAATTCTAAAGCAGCTGTATAAAACAGTAGCCTGTTATTTATTTGCCATAGATTTCACGTTGGCAGTAAACATTAACTTTTTACAAGTACAGTACCCTGTGGGCTCAATAGTGAAACCCCCGTACGAGGTTTCACTATGGGATTTAGATACCTCGCAGTGAACAATCTGATTGGTGGAATTTGTACAACTATACTCTAAGCAAAATCAGCATGTACAGAGTGAGTTGACCAGCCTATGAAACTCATCCACCGAGTCATCAACTTGGTTTTGTGGCTGTTGTGGCTGAAGATTCACATTAAGTTGCTGAGGAGAAATGTTAATTGTGCAGTTGCTAAGGCCATTAAACATTGAAGAGATAAACGATGAAGAGTCAAGCTGCATAACACGACGCTGGGACTTCACAGTTGAAGATAGTCCAAAGTTGCACAACCGAACAAGCTGAGGTAGGTTGCCGTACTAGAACAGGTAATGAGGTAGGTTGCTTACTGAAGAATGGGGTAGGTTTCACCGAACCAAGAGCGCATAAGTAGATCGCGCTCCCCGGAGTACTCCGCGCGACCTACTTATGCGCTCTTGACCGAACACACAGCTGATTGTTTTTGGAGCTCTTGAAGGTAACTGTGACGGTTGCATCCTGAAGACGGGGCTGTCAGCACCCTCGACACGGCCTGCTGCGCAAGCTGTGGTTGACTTTCTTTTCTTCTATGTGCCCATATCGTCTTGACAGATAGACTGCATGAATTTTCCAAGAGTGTTTTTACCAATCGGCATACATTCAAACCATGGATCGTCAGAGTCTGCTGGAACTAAGTCTATCATAATCAACTTTATTGCTCTTTCAAAGTGTTATTATTAACTTGTGGTGTCTCTTTCTAAAATTTGACCGCCAATGCTTGCTTGGGCCATACTTGAGGTTGAACCAATCAGCTTTTCCGTTTCTCTTCGCTATGGCAACGCAAATGCTATCACAGTTGTTCGAGTGAGTGGGAAGCCTCATTGAGCCATATACACCAACAAGCACCACCTCCTCCTCAGCAGTGAGGACATAGCATACGCTTCCTCCCCGTGCGCGCAAGGGGGAGCCTGGGAATGAGGCTAGTGAGGACTGTTTTGGGGGCAGGGCTTTCCCATGTTGAACCAACCCCTTCATCCTGTCGTCCATTGTCTTACGAGGCACTTGAAACCGTCAAGGGTGATATCGTCACTTTGTCATCACAATCAGCATCCATAGCCCTTTGCGTGTCATCAGCATTCTGCGAACAAGATAGAAAAGGGGACCAGTCATAAGAACGAACACAGCTACATGTATACAGTTGTCAGAGTCTAAATATAGCCCAAATTCCATATAAAGCATAAATGGGCCTAGAAAACAGTCCTCTCACCTTGTATAGCCTCATATTCCAGTGTTCAATTAAGCCAATATTCTGCTAGAGCGAGTTACCAAGAAGCTTGATTGAATAGTCATTAACAAGTGGGTGTGGTTAGTGTCACAAATGTGGTTGTGTGGCTGTGTGCAATCCTGTGTGAGGTTTGGAGGTGAAACCCAAGAGAACCTTATCTAGGGTAGCCTCGTTCCCAGCCCATCGCCCAGCATTTCGTCGCTTACAGCACGTGTGGGAGAGCCTGGGAACGAGGCTGTATCTTGCAAGCTGAAAGACTGTCTATGGTTGGTAAAGAGGAAGGATCTGAGCAGAAAGAAACATTACGTATGTTGAGAGCCAAGCACGTGTGCATGAATGGTAGCCTCGTTCCCAGGTCTGTGCGCCGCTTTCTGTTGCATGAAAGAACGCAAAGGAAAGGGCCTGGTATGTTTCCTCACATGCGTGACATCGAGGGTCGAAAGGTGGTAGAAAGGAACATGGACTATCTGGGGCTCAGAACAGCTAAGGTACCTGCAGGTAACTTGCCATGCGTATCTGGGCTAGCGGGGGGTGACAGTCATACACACCAAGCGTTGAACGTGTAGGTGTAGTTGGTTGAACAATACGCAAAACTTTGCTTGAAAATTTTGCCATTTGTCGATTACGTAATGCTCACGTGGGGAAACATACCAGGATCTCCTCGCTTTTCCGTACTGCAAGCGACGAAAAGCTGGGCGGGGCCTGGGAACGAGGCTACATGAATGGCTTACAATTTACAGGAAATACACTGAGTCTATCAACATAGTGTGTTTCCTGTGAACACCATCATCACCTCAGTTACATCCGGTGCTATCATACACATTGGTTCATTGTGTTTCAGTCTACACTACTGAACAAGCTGACGGCCACACACAGTGAATCAGCATCGTACGAGTTCACCACTCTAACATGCATCCCGGGAGTAGTAGAGGTTAGTCCTCCATCTCAGCATGGTCCACACTAACCACTGGTGAGCATGCACGTGATTGTTGTTATTCTATCTGTAGTATAACGATGCTAACATCCAGTTGCTGGACTTGCCTGGGATTATTGAGGGAGCATCACAAGGTATGTATCAGTCACCTGCAGTTCTACTACCTCCACCCACCCTCCCTCCCTCCCTCCCTCCCTCCCTCCCTCCCTCCCTCCCTCCCTCCCTCCCTCCCTCCCTCCCTCCCTCCCTCCCTCCCTCCCTCCCTCCCTCCCTCCCTCCCTCCCTCTCTCCCTCCCTCCCTCCCCTCCCTCCATCCCTCCCTCCCTCCCCTCCCTCCCTCCCCTCCCTCCCTCCCCTCCCTCCCTCCTTTCATAACTCCTTCCCATTCATCTTCTCCTTCCCTCTCTTTCCCCCTAGGAAAAGGACGTGGGCGTCAAGTGATAGCAGTGGCTCGCACAGCAGATGTCGTCCTGATGATGTTAGACGCAGTGAAGGGTGAGGTGCAGAAGGGATTGCTGGAGAAAGAGCTGGAGTCAGTTGGCATCCGACTCAACAAACAGCCACCCAACATCTACTTCAAGGTATAATGTGGAGAGCTAGTATAATGTGGGAGCTACCAAATTATTAGTCACTTTTGTCTTACATGTACACATGTACATATTGCAGGTGAAGAAAGGTGGAGGGCTCTCCATCAATGCAACCCTTACGCTGACCAAGATGAGTGAAAAGATGGCACAACTAATACTGCATGAGTACAGTATCCTTTTGCCTCTCCACTCCCTCTCCCCCTTCTCTTCTCCTCCTCCTCCTCTCCACTCCCCCTTCCCCTCCCCTTCTCTTCTCCTCCTCCACTCCCTCTCCCCCTTCTCTTCCCCTCCTCCTCTCCAGTCCCCCTCCCTCTCCCCTTCTCTTCTCCTCCACTCCCTCTCTCCCTTCTCTTCCCCTCCTCCTCTCCACTCCCCCTTCCCCTCCCCTTCTCTTCTCCTCTTCCACTCCCTATCCCCCTCCCTTCTGTTCTCCTCCCCCTCCTCTCCACTCTCTCCCCCTCCTCCTCCTCTCCACTCCCTCTCCCCCTCCTCCTCTTCACCCCCCCCCCCCCCCCCCCCTTCTCTTCTCTCTTTCTCCCTCCTTCATCTCTCCATTTCCTCCTCTCCATTCCTCTTCCCCTCACCCACTCTTTACATCTTCCTCTTCTCCTCCTCCCCCCCCCCCCCCCCCCCCCCCCCCCCCCCCCCTCCCCCTTCCCTCCTCCCTGTTCTCTAAACTGGTTGACATCTCTCTTGACGAGTGACCTCCAGAAATATTTAATGCTGAGGTGCTGTTTCGTGAGGATTCCACTCCAGGTATGTACTTGTATATTCGCAGGAGTGCTCCTGAATCCTGATGTATGTCAACAGGCAGCGTCATTTCAATGATGTGTGCCTTCTTGTGGGTTTACATGTTTATGGCCTCATTCCGTCTTGACATGAATACGAGACATTACTGACAATGAGTAGCCTCTGTTCCTTTTACTTTACTTTTTGTTAGTACATGTGCATGAAGCTACGTAGTGTCTAGCCTTGTTCCCAGGCCTCCTACACCTCCAGTTTTCAGTATGCAAAAATATGGAGCAGAAGGTCTGAGCACCTGAGCTGTGTAGAAGGCCTGGGAACAAGGCTAGCTAGTTTCTGTGTGGTGGGACAAGGGGAGGGGGAGGTGAGTGGGTTCACCCTCATGGTGAAAACGGAATGGTTGCATGTGTCTTGGCTTGGCTGTAGAAAGGCCTTGGTTGGCACTGGATGGGCCATTTCCGTCCTCTTCTTCACAAACAGGCTTAGAAAACAGTCTTCCGGCTTTGTAGGGCCTCCATTTCTAGCAATGAAGGTTTCCCCAGTCTGAAAGCTCGTGGGTGTCCTGAATCTGCACAGAATGACCAAAAGGGGAAGTTGCAATCTGAAAACCTGGGAATATGGTATGTTTTAAGGGACCCTTATGCTAAAAGTAACCTCAAAGAATTGATTTCGCTTCTTGTTGATATTTTGTAGTGGTGATCTAAGTGGGTGTGGCATCGTGGAGATGTCTTGTTTACAACTGTGTTATTCAAAGTGGGCGTGGCATCCTGCACATGTCATGTTTACAACTGTGCATTTGGCATTCAAAGTGGGCGTGGCAGCCTTGTTTACAACCTAACTGTGACATTCACGGTGGGTGTGGCAGCCTGTGTGGTATATATGTATGACCTGATTTTAAGTGGGTGTGGTGACTAGCCTGTGTGTGGTGTGCTGTTACCAGCTGGTGCAGTGATTACGCGTATGGGTGTGGCATGTTTGGTTGCCGGCCATAACTAAAGCATTGCAGTAGTTGAGCGTACAATGGGGCATTGACTATATATAGACACATTCAGACTTCAGCAACTCTTGCCAACCTGCTTATTCACAGCTGACTGGCTGCGCTAGTTTCCATAATCATTGTGCCCAGCCAAATTCCCCTCTTTTAAGGCTTTGAATCTAATTCCACTTTGTGCGATCTCATTACAGTACACTTATTCATGACCGACAAGACATTCCTGCTGGCTCCAACTTTACCTTATATGGTAAAAATGGGATTTTGGTGGGTGGATTAGCACATAGATTGGTCCTATAGGCACCTTCCCGTGGGGTGGTAGGAGGAGGGCTGGTCAGTTATAGTGACATTTACAGCTATGGGAGGAATCCAGTTGATTATCATAGTATACACTGGTGACACATCTGACACGTCTGAGCATTCCTGGTGGAAAATCTGGAACATTCTGTAAACAATTAGCAGTAATTTGCAAGGGGCATGTGCATTTTTACACCATGTTACTTACTATGGTGACAATCCTGATAGCATATGCATGCGAATCAAGGGTGTGAAATGTAATAGAAATGGCTATGCCAATGGCAAGACTGTAAGTATTCTTTGTTGTCCTTTGCAAGAGAAGTATTTTTAGCAACACAAACGTTGAAGTGTACAAATAGCTCTGCTGCTCCCCATGAGTCCGGCACCCTGCTTGTGAAGGAGTCAGTGAGCTCTCACCGCTCTCGTGGCATACACATTAACACAGCACACGACAATTCTCGTCAGCAGTCTCGCAAGCTCACTGCGTATGCGTGAGTCTGGCCTAGCTCATTACTCTGACTCACCGACAGTCCTTTGCAATAGCTTCTCTGGCCAGGAGCATTAGCACAATGGTTTCCACATTAACACAAGATCGAGGTCAAGTAAAAGGCATGCATGCTTGTGAGGTCACATGCTTCACTAGTCCTGCCCCCGAACATCCCACTTCCGTTACTTGAGCTAGTATGGGGCATATGCACAGCGGCCTCCTACGCATCACGCTAGCCATGGTGGAATGGTCAGCACGGTTTGAGTCCTACCTGATACAACTGTCCTCTACCTCAATGCGATGTCAATCCTGATTGTTCGTGTGCTCCAAGAACGAAAGGGAGGGAAGGAAGGGAGAGGAGGAGAAGAGGGAAGGGGAGGGAGGGTATATCTCAAGATTTCTGGTGGGTTTTGTGGCCATGATTTGATGATGTATGCACTTTTTCCACTGCAGATGACTTCATAGACGTTATCCTGGGGAACAGAGTCTACCTCAAGTGCCTATATGTGGGTACCAGTGTAGTAGTGTTGCTGCATATGCACATATGCAAGCTTTGTGTAGAGCGTAATAGGAAGGTTTAGTCTCACTCTGGATAAACGGTCTGGGAACGAGACTAAACCCTCCTATTGTGGATTTCCTCTTTGAATTCCCTCCGTGAGGAACACCTGGTCACCACTAGTGGTGGACAGCAGGCCTCACCATGAACATCCTTTGATTGGACCTCTTGCGGTCCACAAGTTGTGGATCCCATTTGTGGCATGTACTTATGCAAACGTGTAACAAATTGCTGCATTCATACATGAACAGTAAGCTGGAGGATGTAAGGGACTAGCCTTGTACCCAGGCTCTATAGATAATTGGAAGGAAAATCTGAAAGCTTTTCGTAAGTGATAAAGAGCCACCCTTGATGTCATATCTACCCGATGTGAAGGTATGATGGCGGAGAATGCTCGTTGTTCGTTAGTTGGAGAACTAGTTAATATCCAGGAGGGCACACAGAGATGCTAAACCTTCCAGAGTTGTCAGGCAGCAGTGGCACCGTATCATGTGCGAAATACTTCCGGGTTTTCATTCTGGTTTTCTCCAAAGCTGTGAGACGAAATCTGTTGGGGGGGGGGGGGGGGGGGTACCAGTCCACCTGGCTTCCAGCATGAGTAATTAATCTTGTGGCCTCACAATTTGTGTATTCATGTTGTGGTATGTACTTATGTAAAGCTGTGCACTGTCACTCATTAGAGGTTATGCATATGAAATAGACCACATCCTTCACAAAAATTTTGTTCGCGTGCGCGTGGGAGAGCCTGGGAACGAGGCTAGCGGCGGCCAGGGAAAGAAAGAAAAATGGACATTTTTGAAATGAAAGCTCAAAGACCACCTCCTGAGGATTTCCGATGGATAGAAATGAGTGACACACGATATTGCTCTGGAATGTTGTGTAATGAAGGTCAATTTGTCTGAGGACGTATAGGTCGCCATGTTTAATGACTGAAATATCATCCAATTCACCAAGTTTGCTTGCTGTGACCTTATAAGGCAGTTGGCTTTTTGGCTCTTGTCGCTTCATTACACCTGTGACAATCAATAGAGTCCCTGTCCATACAGGGGCCTCTGGGTGAACCACCTGTTGATTAGGTAACGGTATTGTCTTGCTTACAGGCTGGCACCAACGCATACAGCACACAATCAGTACACAGTGGTGCTCATTGTACACAGCTGATAATGGAGTGAACATTTGGGATGTTAGTTGTCTGTGTAGCTGTGGGTGTTAGGTGTCAGTGTGCGTGTGAGTATGGTGTTCTGCAAGGAGGTGATCAGTGCTTTAAAGTTCCCAGGCCAGTGTGTAGCTGTGTTGTGTAGCTGTGGGTGTTGCGTGTCAGTGTGCGTGTGAGTATGGTGTTCTGCAAGGAGGTGATCAGTGCTTTGAAGTTCCCAGGCTAGTGTGTAGCTGTGTTGTGTAGCTGTGGGTGTTGCGTGTCAGTGTGCGTGTGAGTATGGTGTTCTGCAAGGAGGTGATCAGTGCTTTGAAGTTCCCAGGCTAGTGTGTAGCTGTGTTGTGCAGCTGTGGGTGTTGCGTGTCAGTGTGCGTGTGAGTATGGTGTTCTGCAAGGAGGTGATCAGTGCTTTGAAGTTCCCAGGCTAGTGTGTAGCTGTGTTGTGTACTGTCGATTTCACCTCGCTTCGAACATGCGTATTTCCGTGGATTTTCACGGAAACTGTGTTCTACAAATATGGCACTCACGCAAAGTGCCCGCAGCTTCCGGACTCCAGTGTATTGTGGGCCGTGCGATTTCCGTAAAGCTCCACCCACAGGAAGTTCTTGCCGCAAAACTTGGCACACAATACGCATGTTCAAAGCGAAGTGAAATCGACAGTAGCTGTGGGTGTTGCGTGTCAGTGTGCGTGTGAGTATGGTTTTCTGCAAGGAGGTGATCAGTGCTTTGAAGTTCCCAGGCTAGTGTGTAGCTGTGTTAATAGCTAGCATTCAACTCAGAGCGATAGAATGCTACAGCCTCAGGCCTCAGATTGAGAGATGACTAGAGATTACTAGCTTCAGCATTGGCATATCCTGTACAGAGTATATCTGACAAGAGGTGTACATGTTGTCGAGGCCACCTGTACTACATAATCATGGGAAACTTACTAGAACCATATGTATATCAGGTGCACCAAAACAAAGCCTCATTCCCAGGCTTACTGTAAGCGATGAAAAGCTGGGCGATGGCCTGGGAACGAGGCTACCAAAATGTCCAGCCGTAATTAACATGGAAATCAAGTTCCATTAGGGTTTTTTTCAGACTCTAGATTCCGAGGGTACTAAAGTATGACCCACTATGTCCCTTCTGCAACGATATTCATGCATCCTGCGTGCAAGAATCTACTGAATGGGTAGTTGGTTTAGTATAGAACCTCGCCCAGTCTCTGCATGGAGAGCATTCTTCCATAAGGTCTGCATGGTAACAACCATGAATGCTGGCCTCAATAGCCAATCCCTCCAAGTGTCTCCACCTGTGGATAAAGCCCAGCCCTGCGTGCCAGAACCTACCACATGGCAGGCCATATTGGTACTGTAATTTTGCAGTTGATGTCCAGTCTGGCAAGTGTGCTAGTAGTGATATGGGGATTTCATGGTGTTGAATGGTGATGGAATGTTAAAATATAGATGCCAGCATGTGAGGCTCAATGGTTGTATGTTACACTGCACACATGCTCCACACACACACACACACACACACACACACACACACACACAAACATACACACACACACACAAACATACACACACACACACACACATACACACACACACACATGCACACACATGCACACACACACACACACACACACACGCGCACACACACACACACACACAAACATGCACACACACAGTGCTATAACAAAATAGACCAGATCAGTCTGGAAGAGGTGGACAGATTGGCCAGAATGTCGCACAGCACAGTCATCAGCTGTGAGATGGAACTCAACCTGGACTATCTGCTTGCCACACTGTGGGAGTACCTCTCTCTCATACGCATCTATACCAAGAGGAGAGGAGGTGTGTGCATGTGTGCGTGTGTGTGTGCGTGCGTATGTGCATGCGTGTGTGTGTGTGTGTGTATGAAAGAAAGAAAGGCATAAATAAGACCTCACTACACACCGAGAAGGCAATACCGTATAGCGGGTAATTTTGTGAGGTTCAAATTTTCTCATTTTTCGCGACCGGTTGCCCGCACGCGAAAATTTGTGCCCGTAAAAAAAAAATTCCATCAAACATTTTGTCACGTAGTACCTGAACTAGCTAGCCATGTCACTGCATCGCTACTTTCAACGTGCGCAATGGCTGCCATCCCCCAAGGGACCTTAGTCGGCCACCGTCAGCCCCGCTGCCAGGCTGCTAACCAAGAAGTGAGCAAGCAACTGCCGTCTAGAGGAAGCTACAGCAAGCAAGATCTCGAGCGTGGCCCACAATCATCTCGCCTTTCACCACCGCCACTGCGAATGGATCATCAGAAGTAGCTCGCTCCCTTCGGCACGGTAGTTGATCCCGCACCATCGTCTCCACACTGAAATACCCGCTCAGTTCTGCAGTAGTCGCCATAAATTGACATGTGAAGTGATAGTGATAGTAATTTAAGGGGTGTGGTCACCGGTCATAGGTCTTGACCCGGTACCAGTACCGTATTCGTGATATTAAAAATTGTGAAATGTTTTTCAGAACGGGTTTCTGGAAGATTCACGAAAATTTAAACCTGCGAAAATTATCCGCTATACGGTGTGAGAGAAACTTGTGTTTGGCACCAGTGCCATAGTCTTGGTGCCCTACATTTGGTTGGCACAGGTGTCATTTCTAGTTCTTTAACAGTCCAATGGGCTAGTGGCTAATGTCCTGTTAACTGTTGTGGCTCACTACCTCTACACAGTGTGCTAGGAGGCCAGGTATACAATCACATGAAATCACATGGCATCACAATGTAGTCTCATTCCTAGCCTCACTTCTATACCCTCGTTCCCAGTCTGTTCTGGCTTCATTGCCAGGCCATTCTAGCCTCTTTCCCAGGCTGTTCTAGCCTCATTCCCAGGCTGTTCTAGCCTCATTCCCAGGCCATTCTAGCCTCATTCAGGTGTTCTAGCCTCTTTCCCAGGCTGTTCTAGCCTCTTTCCCAGGCTGTTCTAGCCTCTTTCCCAGGCTGTTCTAGCCTCATTCCCAGGCCATTCTAGCCTCATTCAGGCGTTCTAGCCTCTTTCCCAGGCTGTTCTAGCCTCTTTCCCAGGCTGTTCTAGCCTCTTTCCCAGGCTGTTCTAGCCTCATTCCCAGGCCATTCTAGCCTCATTCAGGCGTTCTAGCCTCATTCCCAGGCTGTTCTAGCCTCTTTCCCAGGCTGTTCTAGCCTCATTCCCAGGCTGTTCTAGCCTCATTCCCAGGCCATTCTAGCCTCATTCAGGTGTTCTAGCCTCTTTCCCAGGCTGTTCTAGCCTCTTTCCCAGGCTGTTCTAGCCTCTTTCCCAGGCTGTTCTAGCCTCATTCCCAGGCCATTCTAGCCTCATTCAGGCGTTCTAGCCTCATTCCCAGGCTGTTCTAGCCTCTTTCCCAGGCTGTTCTAGCCTCATTCCCAGGCTGTTCTAGCCTCATTCCCAGGCCATTCTAGCCTCATTCAGGCGTTCTAGCCTCATTCCCAGGCTGTTCTAGCCTCTTTCCCAGGCTGTTCTAGCCTCATTCCCAGGCCATTCTAGCCTCATTCAGGCGTTCTAGCCTCTTTCCCAGGCTGTTCTAGCCTCTTTCCCAGGCTGTTCTAGCCTCATTCCCAGGCCATTCTAGCCTCATTCAGGCGTTCTAGCCTCTTTCCCAGGCTGTTCTAGCCTCTTTCCCAGGCCATTCTAGCCTCATTCCCAGACCATTCTAGCCTCTTTCCCAGGCTGTTCTAGCCTCATTCCCAGGCTGTTCTGGCCTCATTCCCAGGCCATTCTAGCCTCTTTCCCAGGCCGTTCTAGTCTCATTCCCAAGCCGTTCTAGCCTCATTCCCGGGCCGTTCTAGCCTCATTCCCGGGCCGTTCTAGCCTCATTTCCAAGCCGTTCTAGCCTCATTCCCGGGCCGTTCTAGCCTCATTCCCGGGCCATACCCAGGTAGCTCTCAATTGCTTGCAGTTTGCATTATCCGTTTGGTCAACACTAGCGTTGAATGGCCTGGAGAGTGGAGACCTGCCAAGTGAGGGTGCGCTGGTTGTGATATGAAAGGTGGTTGATGATCGTGAACTCTCTACATCTTCTGTATAATACCACTTGAAATTTGGTCAGCACCCTGCAAAGACAATCTAAAGCTAAGCCACCTGTCTTCAGTGGCCTAAAATACTGTTCCCAGGTTCCAGCATATTTAGGCTTTGTGTAACAATCCAAACTTCCTCTTTCAAGGGATGCTGTGGTTTTAAAATGTTGTGCTGATGTGCCCTTTCCACAGGTACAGGTGTCCCCATGAATAGTTTGTGGTGCCTCTATTGGATTGTGGCTGCTATGTCATGCATATTTTTGAATTTTGTCTCTCAGAACCACCGGATTTAGGGCGAGGTAATGCACTCATCCTTAGACAGAGCAGCACAGTCGAACATGTGGTGAGGAGTACATTACTAGCCTCATACCCAGGCCTTCTCACCCCAGCGTTTGTCGCTTGCAGTACTAACTCCCGCATTAGTACTGTAAGTGACAAATGCTGGGGTGGGAAGACCTAGGTACGAGGCTAGAACATTACAGCATTTACTTTTGGTGTTCCAATCTGTTCCTCTGTTCCAACGTCATGATCATAGTAGCGAAGGGCAGTACAATGAGGGCATTGTATCCCTCCCCTTCCTGCAAAGTTTGATCATGTGTATCAATTTCCATTGATTTCATTTCTACAACCCACCCCCAATTAAACTAAACCCCAAATTGGATGCCAGTATGGGAAGGCCTAGGAGCACCGCAATGGAAGCATTGCAGGCGGGCGAGACCAATTCAGTGTCTAGTTGGTCGATCTTTGCAGCATCAAAATGCACTGAGCGATTGAAGAAAAAAAATTAAAATCAGGGAGTGGCCATATTTTCAAAATACCTGGTTTGCCGTTACTGAGCTGTGGCCTTGTTCTTCACTTCAGTAGACGAAGCTTGGCTGCTAATAATTGTCTAGTTCCAGTTTATGCGGACGTTGACATGCCTGCTACGTACCTTTACTACTGCACTTGCAACCCAGGTGCTCTTTGTAGTACTAACCGTACATCAGTGTGTGTCCCGACTTCCTTTCCTGGATGTAACATGCATGGCTACACATAGGAAAGTGAAGCAGCTATTTGAGTTGTATCCTACAATAGTATTGCTTCATTCCTTGCATTCGCTTAGCTTGTTGTTGCTTGCATTGTGAATGTATTGCTTTCATACTGTAAACAGCCAAACGCTGACAACAAGCTCAGTGGTATGGTGTGGGACACATCAGAATGCATGCTAATTGTGACCACATTCCATCTCTAACTAGAGGTACTCCCCTGGAGTTTACAGGTGCATGCACTGTGTATAGTGCAAAATGCATACCATCTGGCTTTAATGTGTTGGAATGTGTCTCCAAATGGTGTGTACCTAATATGCTCCCCCAAATCTACCTCCTCCTGTGACGTCACAGTGAGCAGCTGGTGTTGCACCCATCCTCAAATAGCTTCTCCTTGTACACCAAGTGCCAAACCTGTTGCTGTGCTCATACAAGTGGCGGGCCACTCCTCGAACACCTGGAATGTCGCATGACAAGAGATACCAGGCTCTCTTCTGTTTTGTGGCAGTCAATGTTAAGACTAGTGATGACTGTCAGTATGGCAAAATGTGTTTGTTACCCATGCCGCATACAATCCAAACTGTCCGAAACGTTTGTTTTCATGATCCAAAACATTCTTAGCAGAGCATTCCTTTCCGTACTGTGAGCTACCAGAGACTGGCTGTAGAATGACCTGGGAACTTGGCTGTTGTACGTACACACACTAGCCTTACTCCCAGCAGCTTTTCCTCGCAGACTCGCGTGTACTGCAACACATTCTTCATACTGCAAGATATTCTTCATACTGCAAGACAAATCTTCATATTATTGCAAGGCTGACTCATACTTACTCGGCACACACAGTAAGGAATGCGGAAGAGAGAGCCTGGTGACAATGTAGTTGTGTAGGTAATTACCTCCTTGGAGGACAAAACTAATTACTGTAATGGATACCATAATATTTTCCTTGGACATTGACTTGACCTGGTGTGGGTAGGTATTGGTTATTCACTGCACAGTGCAGCTGGGATGAAGAACTGGATTGTCAATAGTATGTAATCAGCTGCTGATTGTTATTGTTGCATTATTTTCTCTGTTTTCATAGTGTCATGGCGTCCATAGAGCAGTTGTGGACACATTCAAGTATGCCCTTGTCTGGGTAGGTGCAACTAACGGAATTTTGATGGGCTTCTACACCGATTGTGTAGTTACCCCGTGCGCGCTCATGTGCAGCAACACATGCGCAACAAGGGTAGAGTGATTGCTCTGTATGTCAGTATGTCCATCTATCTGTCTGTCAGTGGACACAAAAATGAGCAGTTTTTGGTGAAATACAATGTAGGAACGCTTCAGCCTTTTATTGCAATGTACAAATGACTTATACGTACCTCACAAATGTGCTAAGAGCAAGGTTTCGCTCTCTGTCCAAGCTTATTGAACAAGGCCACACCTCAATTTCAAGGTAGGCCAAAATCTGCAGGATGATGTCAGTATTTCTATTCGATATTCATAAAGCACATCAAGTGTTGCCGCATGTAATCAGTGTATGGGGTTAAGTGCCCTACTGGGCACTTCTTGTTTCCCTATGCATGAGTTTATCTGCCCTCATGGGTGGTCTCCGTGGCAACAGAGATCATGCCTCATGGGTGGTTTCCATGATGTAATAGATGTGGTAGGTTCACGGTTGGTTCCATGACGATGTACATATGGTGGTATTGCACTTCTCCGTATTGAGTACTGGCAGTACCTGCTGGAGCAAAATGTGGCTGTAACATACTCACTATTCAGCCTACCTGTTTGGCAACCATCAGAAGCTTACATTTCAGGTGAAACGGCGGTAGTGCTGGCTCGCCAACAGTACTACTAATGCTTCTCCCAAAGACGTGTCCAACCAGGCATGTTGTAGACGAAGGTGAACAGTTCATGATAGTGCGGTGTGGGCACACACATTAATTTTATGTTCACCTGGGTACTTGCCCACTGCTGTATACCCTTGGGGTATGCGTGCATAAGCAACTCTGCATTTATGTGTACATAAGCCACTGGAGTGTACTTAAGCAACCTGCAATTATGTGTACATAAGCCACTGGAGTGTACTTAAGCAATAGACTAACAGTAAAGGAGGTGGGGCTCACAATCACCAGTGCTTGGTATTGAAATTTCCAAACGTTCATGCAACAAGCTCTACGTTCATGCAGCGGCTGTCTAGCTGTGTGTTTGCTCTCTTCTCTTTTCAGGGCACAAGCACAAAGTACAGTCCCCAGAGAGTCGGCCTACAGCACCAGATGCACGATGAAGACGTCATTCAGATTGTCAAGAAATAAGAACAATCAGCAGCTTATAATTATTATTGTCCATGTGATGTTAACTTTTCAGATTGGTGTGGCAATGCAGCATGAAATGGTTATTCCGTATTAGGGAGATTTTGGAATTCGAAACCTGCAGACTGAAATATGTGAACATTAATTCAAGTGTGAAGAGCTTAACGGGCTACATACACTCTAGCTGAATATGGCGTGCAACTCATGACAAACGTTACGTAAAGAGTGTTACGTACGTACAGTCAACATACAACCAATGTAACAGCTGAATGGGGTGCTGTGCGGAGTGTCCTTAATTCTCAAGCTTCATCCTTACGCAGCCACCATGCTTATCTTCTAGTACTACATGGAAATGCATGGTGGTTCAATGCCACCTGCATTGATCATGCATGGTCCCAGTAATGCAAACTGGGTGTATAATCTGTGCTGATTGTGGCTACAGTTTGTAAAGTTGTGTCTTCTTTGCAGCTATTAGGAACCCCATCAACTTGAATGGGTCCAGTTAATTATAATCAGCTGATATCCATTGTTGTTGCTACAGTAGTAAGGATTCACGTACACATCTCCACACATAATACTGTTTCTTAATTGAATTAACGTTTTAATATTAACATGACACATGCAATCACTGTAATAAGCAGTAATCACTACAAAACAAAAATCTTAACATGAGAACACGATGTACACAAAATGTGACGATTGGATCTGCTAAAATGGCATCAGTTAACAATCTAAGTGCTTTTGTCGCGCAATTGGATGAGTCTAAAATAAGTTTAGAGTTCGGATATCTTGCGAAACGGAACGCAGAAAGTGACATGTTGCCGTGTTCAATATTCCCATAGTGTCGCATTGGAAATCGTATTTCCTCCAGATGCTGAAAAACCACCGTTTTGCTGGCCTTTGATATACTGGCCATTGGGAGCAGTGATGCTCATGTGGGTATGAGCTCGGAGCTCAAAGAAGAAATCTACAGGTGTGTCACCGTTTACAGAAAGTGCGCCATCACCATCGACCTTCCAGTACTTGCCGTTGACCCCTCTGAGCTGGTACGAGCCGGCATTGCCTTCGACTATGAAAAGGTCATAGTGTGACCGGTTGCACTCCAGGATGCCAGAGGCGCCCTTCACACCAACAAATCCAAATTCACCTCGGAGAACAAGGATGGGCCTGTTCAAGAACTCAAACACAAACTTGCACTGATCGGTGATCTCAGGACTAGTAGCAGCCATCTGGCCATTGGGCTTGACCGTGACGTACTTTCCATTGAGGGCCCTGAGGGCAACCATAGGACCCATCCATACAATATCGAACTGGCTTGCTGGACTCTTGAAGTCTTCCTTGTCAGAAACAATTGTACCACCTGAATGCCAATACTTCTTGTTCTTCGAGTGGAATGCCCATTTCACCTCGCCTGTGCGGTCTGTACGGTCAACTGCTTCCATCTGGAACAGCTCAGAATCAGTGAAGCCACCTTGATTGGCACGAACTTCGACACCATCTCGGATGGACACGTACTTGCCATTGGAAGCAATGAGTCGAACCTGTGGGTGGCTGTCCTCCAGCACAAAGAGTTCGTCCTTGCTGATTGTGTCCTTTCGAGACTGGACAGTAGCAGACGCACCCACAGCAGTAAGATACTTTCCCTTGCAATCCCTGAATGCAACCTGGGCATTTCGGAATACAAGGGTATAGAGGCAGTCAGGACCCAAATTACTGGGACTCACGAGAGCACCCGTGCGCGTCAGGTACTGTTGGTTGGCAGCTCGGATGGCGTATTTACCACCGTGAAACTCGAGGATGATCATTGCATCGTAGCCCCAAGGAATCTCCTCATTGCAGCGAATCTCGTTCTCGTCTAGGTGGCAGTAGGTCCTTCTGTTCACGCTGCGCACATTGATCTGTGGATGCATGGCGAGGTGGATCGTGAAGAGGTTTGTGGGGCCGATCTCCTTGTCGTAGCCGGTCAGCTGGTCTCCGGTGCCTCCAATGTATCGGCCATGCTTGATGTTACGGATTGCAATCTTTCCATCTTCCTGCGTAATGAACTCGAACCTCTGGTCGTCCCCGATCTCCTCCCCCGATGCGTCCAGCTTGCCGTTCACATCAACCGTCAGGTAGCGACCCAGATGGCTTTTGACCGCGACCTCGTTTTCTCCCTCGCGCTCCAGCGTCCAGATCTGCTTTTTCTTCAACGTGTTGCCATTGCAGGTAACCTTGGACTGGAACGTCTCAGCAGTCAGGTACTTGTTCGCAGAGTTTATCAGGCCGAAGGTCCACTTCAGCGTCTCGTTGAACCCACCGCCAGACATTGCAATCGTCAGAGAGAGAGAGCGCGCAAGATGCAAAAGAGCTGCAGTCTGCAACACCAAGTACGTGGCTTCAAAGAAGGGTGTGTCTCTAAAAGGGGGCGGAAAAAATGGGTGTGTCTCGTACCGGCACAACCGGCTTTTGGCCGCCACATGCACGGTCACGTTTTGTAATCTGATTGGTTTACGTTATCGGTTACACGTAATACGATGCGGTAGGACCGTCGCATGACAATGGCCAATCAGATTGCAGCAGATTCGCAGAATTGCCTTTTTTGGTAAAAATCTGAGCGCACTCAGCTGGGCGTGGCGCGCGAGGAGTGAGGTATACCCAGATCTTGATCTCAAATCTTTCTGTTGGTGCTTCAGCTCCAAAGAAGTGGTTTGTGGTGTCTTTGCTCTCGTTTTGGTGAAGTGTCAGACTCTTCCTCCATCTAGTCAGAATGTGCGACGAGGACGTAGCTGCGTTGGTAGTTGACAACGGCTCCGGCATGTGCAAAGCCGGGTTCGCCGGCGATGACGCACCCCGTGCTGTCTTCCCCTCCATCGTAGGCCGACCTCGCCACCAGGGTGTGATGGTGGGCATGGGCCAAAAAGATTCGTACGTCGGTGACGAGGCCCAGAGCAAGAGAGGTATCCTCACCCTCAAGTACCCCATCGAGCACGGTATCGTTACCAACTGGGACGATATGGAGAAGGTAAGAGCAGTTTGCAGTTTTGCGTTGTATGCAGCATTGCCGATTGATTGATTTCAGATCCTACCTAAAGTGATGCATATCATCTGCACGTTCGTGATTGTGTCTCTCCCGTCCCCCCTGCAGATCTGGCATCACACCTTCTACAACGAGCTGCGTGTTGCGCCCGAGGAGCACCCTGTCTTGCTGACAGAGGCACCCCTCAACCCCAAGGCCAATCGTGAGAAGATGACCCAGATCATGTTCGAGACCTTCAACACCCCAGCCATGTACGTCGCCATCCAGGCCGTGCTTTCGCTATACGCTTCTGGCCGTACCACCGGTATCGTGTTCGACTCTGGCGATGGTGTCTCCCACACAGTACCCATCTACGAGGGATACGCCCTCCCCCACGCCATCCTGCGTCTTGACCTCGCCGGGCGTGATCTGACCGACTACCTGATGAAGATCCTCACCGAGCGCGGATACTCGTTCACCACCACGGCCGAGCGTGAGATCGTGCGTGACATCAAGGAGAAGCTGTGCTATGTGGCTCTTGACTTTGAACAGGAGATGCAAACCGCCGCCACTAGCTCCAGCATCGAGAAGAGCTACGAGCTGCCCGACGGACAGGTCATCACCATCGGCAACGAGCGCTTCCGGTGCCCAGAGGCCCTCTTCCAGCCCAGCTTCCTGGGTATGGAGTCAGCTGGCATCCATGAGACCTGCTACAACTCCATCATGAAGTGTGATGTGGACATCCGTAAGGATCTGTATTGCAACACAGTTCTTTCTGGTGGCAGCACAATGTTCCCAGGCATCGCAGACAGAATGCAGAAGGAGATCGTAGCCCTGGCTCCCCCGACAATGAAGATTAAGATCATTGCTCCTCCAGAGAGGAAATACTCCGTATGGATCGGCGGTTCCATCCTGGCTTCCCTCTCCACCTTCCAGCAGATGTGGATCTCAAAACAGGAGTACGACGAATCAGGACCATCCATTGTCCACCGCAAGTGCTTCTAAGCACCCAACCGAACTCTTAGTCTACTCTACAGCACTAGTTTTAACAGATTAGTGTTTTTCTCTTGTGATATGCATATATTAGTGTGTGATCATGCAGGTTGTATCAGTTTGCTGAGTTTGTGCACACATTGTTTACACTGAACCAGAAAAAAAAAATAATTGGTCAGCTGTAAAGTGAGTGACAATGAGAAGCTGAATGCAGGTTTGTTTGGGAGGTGGAAGGGGGTGTCTGAAATACCCCAAGGCTGAGGTGGAAGGGGAGGCAAGGAGAGATATTCATGAAGTGGGCAGTATTTGGGAGATCTGTTTATCTCCAGTTTGGGAAGAAGCTTGTGTACAAGAAGAGCTAAGATGGATGGTTGGTGAGCACTGCATGGTCCAGCTGTGCCACATGGCAAGATTCTGGTTGCGTTCACTTTTGCTGGGGGTGGGGCTAGGACTAATTCTGCCTTTACTACTAATCTGGATTTCACGGCACCCCCAACCACGTCTGCATAGCCCACCTGCCACTGATGAAGACCTCCCGGATATACGGTTACAGACCCTAATAGGACTGAAGAGGGGGCCACGCTTGTTTCCTCCTCCAGTAGTTGGCAATCAAAGTAACGTTCACCACTTACAATCTGCAGCTGATCTGTGTAGGTGGGTGGAGCCTTGGTTTGCAGACAAAACGTGGCCCAATACGCACCTCATCTTCTATGGCAAGCCGATCATGCAAGCAGTGAAGAGCATTTGTGTTCACAGACATTGGAAAATGACTATGATCCTCAATGATTCATCATCTGGACTGATGGAACTCAAGCGACTATCCTCCCTAGGCTACAGCTTTACCATTACATTCACCTCATCAAGAGCTTTGCGTCACCCTGTCATTCACAGACTGGCAAACTCTACCAATGCTCTAGTCTCTGCCATTCGATATGCATACAAGATAACTGGAGCAAAGAAAGGGCAGCTTGAGGCATTCAGGAACCATTTCCATTCGTACGGTTGCACTTTGGAAGAGATGAATGTAATGCCAAGATCGTTTCTGCTGGATAGCTCTTTGGAATGTGTCCAGTTTTTTAAGTATGCAAACTCACGTCCTTCCTCTTGGTGGGTGCTCAAAACCTCGCAGGGATATGGAGGCGACGGGATAACCGTCCTCCCCAATCTAACATCTCTTCACAATAGATTTGGAAGATGTTCCAAACAGAATGGCGAGTTCATCGTCCAAGAGTACCTCTCTGACTTGCTGCTTGTTGAAGGGAGGAAGTTTGATGTGAGAGGATTGGTACTGATTGCAGGAACCAACCCGTACATGCTGTTTTATCACGATGGCTACCTCCGTGTCTCGGTGAAAAACTTTGATATGCATGGGGACAGATCGGTACACCTGACTAACAGTCACGTACAGGTCCACTCAGATGGATTTGCCCCAGAGAAGCACTTTTGGTCCTTTGCAAGATTTCAGGAGTTCCTTGATAAGAACGTCCCTGAGAACGATAGGTTTGTGGAGAGAAGTCTCATTCCGTTTATCAAGAAGACCAGTTTGTTCATTCTGAGAACAGGTATGCATTACATCTTATTATACAAACCTTAGGCCTGGAGGGAAGGCAGACTGTAACTTTCTATATGTATTGTTCACTGGTTGAATCATGCACTGACTAGTGATATTTTGGACCTATTTAGTTCCTGCAAGTGGCAAGTTATATGGGGAAGGATAAGTATTGTGCTATTAGATCTATATACGTGGCCGGCCGGACCTTCCCAGAGGTCGCTAGCTTGCTGCTAACTCCATTTTCAGTACTGAAAATTGCCACTCAAGATGCACATTCTTTGAGCTGCATAATTACATGTACACCACGTAGCATGTACACATGACAACATAGTGTCCCATTTGAGCAGCACACTATTCTCCACACAACAGGTCTGAATATCTTTGAGCGTGCACCCTCAACTTTCCAGTTCCTTGGTCTGGACTTCATGGTCACGAGGGACCTGCACACGTGGTTCATTGAGGCAAATAACTACCCCCTCTGGCCCAAGGGAACACCCTTTATTGACAACCTCATCGACACACTGGGGGTGAGTCAAGTGAGAGTCAGCTGGAGATCTGTAATGTTCTGTCGACTAGTAGTGTATAAAAGATCCTACTTTCTTTAGTCTGATTCCGGAGTTCGGTGTATGTTGACAGAAGTGAGTGTTGACCTTGTTAATCCTAACCTCGTTCCCAGGCCCCGCCGTACTACAAGTGACAAAAAGCTGGGTGGGGCCTGGGAACGAGGCTATACAAAGGTATTGTGGAATATGAAACGCTACGTAGGTATAGAGTGAGTATGCTATTGAAGAGACCAAAGGCCAGACTGGCAGATGAGTAGCATCCCATGGTTCTCTGGCCAAGGTCATGTACTCTACAAGGTCCACTTTTCAGCATCATAGACTCTGCCTAGCCTCATTCCCAGGCTCTCCCATGCACGACAAATTGAGAGAAAGGGGTTGTACTGTAAGCAACAAAAAGCTGGGCGATGGCCTGGGAACGAGGCTAGGCTCTGCCTATTTCTTCATTTATGGATAAAACTCCCTGCATGGTGAGTGGAGAAAGCCTGCCTAGTTCTGCAGGGGGTAGGTTGACCTGGGCTCGGATTAGTTGGCATGTTTTCTTTAAATGTTTTGGAAACAACAGGCTGAATATGTACCAGCAGAATCACCAAACAGCTACGTAGTACTCAATAGGTTAACACGTACAGAAAAAATGCTGCATGCAAATACTAGTAGAGTGCCATCCGATTGCTCCATGCAGTAGCTTCCTCAGCAGCCTCGTTACCAGGCACTTCTGCATGAGTGGAGGAGAGCCTGGGAACAAGGCTACTTCCTCACCAGCGTATTATCAGCCACACGTATTCGCAGATAGAATGCAGTCCTCTGTAATGATAATAAGGCTCATTGCTATGTATCGCAATATCAATGGGGGGAACAATCATATTGAGCATTTGACATAGCACAAAGGAAAAGGTATATAGGACGTTTCGGCCCGAGAGCCTTCATCAGCTATCGCACAACTGAGATAATACAGAAACCATAAAATGGAGTGAATTTTTGTTTCATTATTTTTTTGTTTTGCCAGCCCCCATTTCCTGTTAACCAGTCCATAGCTGATGAAGGCTCTCGGGCCGAAACGTCCTATGTACCTTTTCCTTTGTGCTATGTCAAATGCTCAACGATTGTTCACCCGATTGTTGATATGCAAGACGTTTGTCTGTTGCTAAGCAACCAAAGCTTTGAACATGGATATTACAATGAGTGGGTGGAGGTGATAATGGAGGGTTGCCAGGCAAATGGAAAGTGCAACCCCATTAATTTTGTGCTGTACATTTTGCTGTTCAGTATATGTACATGTCCCAGGCTTTTTCCCAGCTGCATCAGGAATATCTGTGGGAACAAGACTTGCACATGAGCCGTTTTCTTTCTCCCTACATGCAGAACGACATGTTTGACTTGCTCTTTGAGCTCCGCAAATCTCCAGGCAGGTTCACCCACATGGCCCCAGGGGAGTGGTACAAGTCTTGGCAACTGGTGTGGAGTGAAGTTGATGCAAAGTGCTCCGACAACACCCCCCCATACAACCCCTGTGAAGAGTTCATCCGTGCATGACCTCCACCAAGCTTTTACTTAGCAGTTTATCTTGGTCTTTCTGTTGAAATCTGTGATTTTTATTTTGCTCTAAGCTCCAACTCCGGATCCACCGTGGCAGGATCTAGGAGCTGGTGCGGATGCACTGAAAATTAATGCTACGACTTATTTTAACCCTTTAGCTTCTTGAAATTAACTCTTCCTCAACTATAATACGGTTAAGCGTTTCGTGACAGGTACTAGGTGGGTATCGCGATCCGAGGAGCTGAGATGAAAGCCTATAGAGATCTTAGCCTAGAGATAGGTGAGCGCAAGCTGGCGCAGAATTTGGACCCCGGGGGTACGCAAGCCAGTATGGCGGGCAAGATGCGGGTCAGAGGGAGGAGGGCAGGAGCACAGAGGAGCTGGGTGGACAAGGTGGCTGGCAGGGACTACCTGAGTACGTGATCTGTACGTGTGTACGCCCAGGACTGGGGTTGGAGTAGGAAGGTTACAGCTGCGACAGTAATGTTCAGTGACTTGCTAAGTTGAGCTATGGGGACCACACCCACTTAGGAAGTGGATGTGGCTAGAAGAGGCTGCAAGTTGATCTTGCTAGTCACACCCAGGGCATAAGGTGTACAATACATGTCATTGCTGAGTGTCTGCATAGGCCGCAATCTCAACTTGTATAATTAATTATGTTAGCTACACTCAGGAGTGTGATTACTGGTTTTAAGGTAAATGCATGTGTGATGATGGTACGTCCTGGATATGGACTCTCAGTATGTACGCTAGTGATGGAGATGGCGGACGAGTTGTGCGAGTTGAAGGGACCAGTGTGGCACAGTCAGCACTTTGTAAGAATTAGAAAATGGAGTGCAAGCACTAGCCGAGATCATAGCCTACTCAGAAAGAACACTGAACTCCTGACTGCATGTGGCGTATTACAGGTGGCCACGCCTACTAAATATGCTCATTTGCCTGAGGCATACTCTGTCCTAGTGCAAAATGGAGATAACACACTGTGCATACTGTGGAATAGACATGCCTTCTGTGACAGCTGTGTTCATTGCCTTCTCTCCTCCAGTATCAAGAAAACTGCGTAATGCTGCCTCCGATGGGAGTTATGAGGAAGGTGTGTAGCAGAGATGCACTTACCATAATTACTGCTTCTTATCCCTCCTCCCTGCTCACTACCTCCCTCCATCCCTCCCTCCCCCCTCCGTCCCTCCCTCCCTCCCTCCCTCCCTCCCTCACTCCCTCCATCCCTCCCTCACTCACTCCCTCACTCCCTCCCTCCTTCCTCCCTCCCTCCCTCCCTCCCTCCCTCCCTCCCTCCCTCCCTCCCTCCCTCCCTCCCTCCCTCCCTTCCTCCCTCCCTCCCTCCTTCCCTCCATCCACCCTCCCTCTTCTCCTATAGTTCTGAGTTTGGTCAGGAAGGGTGCTGATGTAAGAACTGCAGACAACAAGGGAAGAACAGCTCTCCACTTTGCTGCGTGCAGGGGAGACGCTAACCTGGGTACAAGCAATTCCTTGCAGTTCTCTCTTCTATTTCCCTCCCTCGTACACACACACTTACAAAATACATTAATTTATGTGGTACAATCACTTCTCTCTAAGTTTAACCCACCCCCCTTAAATTAACCATCTACAACCCCCCTTCCCTCTCAACACGCACGCGCACGCACACACACACACATACACACACACACACATACATATTATGTGCATACACACTCGCATTCACGTCTCCTGAATCATGGCTTCCTCGTGGCATGCAGTGAAGCTTCTCATTTCCTATGGTGGGTCAGTAAACCAGAGGGATTGCAATGGAAACACTCCATTACACCTGGGTAAGGTCAGATACTGCGTGTGCTCCAGTAAATCATTTTTAAAGTGAGGTTTGATTGTCAGAAATTGTCATCTTAGAAACTAGTGTATTTTATTGGTTTGCTCTAAGCATGGAGTGGGTCTGATTATGTTAATTACAAAAGGCTGCCAAGTAGAGCAAAGAGAGTTTAGCCTGTCAAAATTGCCAAGATGGCGGATCTCTTCACACCAAACAATTGTAGTGACATCTCTGCCTCTCCTCTTTCCATAGCATGTTGTACACATCATGTGGGTGTGGTCACGGCACTTCTGAAAGCAGGTACTGTCATGTAGTCACGATTAAGATATCACACTATTCGATGTTGTAACTACTGGTTTGTTTGTGTACACTTTCAGCCGATTTTATACAAACCCAATTAAAGCAACTGCTGGAAAAAAAATTGTGCCACATAATGTAATCTAACCTCACAGCTTGCAGGAAAGGCCTACAAAGATTCTGACTACATTGTAATCGCTATCATGCAGTGACCCAAGCGTACAATTTTCGTGCTGAAACTCACCTTGGTGGTGGAGATACAACTGCTTTTGACTTTCATTGCCAGTGTAGCTCTTAGGAAAGGCGCCTGAAGATTCTGACCACACAGCCGTGATCGCTGTCGTTCACTGACGCTTACATGCTGAAACTCACCGTGCTTGCGAAGTTGTGAGCACTGTAATAATTCTTGTCTTCCCTTTGGCCGCCATTGCTAGTGATCGACTGAGCGTGATTGCCGCGTGGCATGCGCGTTAAACAAACAGCAATGCTTCGCTTGCGCTAAGGCGAGTTGCAACCGGCTACCAGGAGTACGGTTGCCCCTCAATTTAATGTGAAACGTTATGCTGATAATTGTAAAATCACCACACATACAGCTATCATGGGTTCTTAATATCACAGTATGCAATAAATTGCCCAATGCTGTGTTTACAGGCGATCACAAACCTGCAGTCTTGTTCCCAGGCAATGAACGATAGTGGAGGACCTGATGACATTTTTTTCTTGGAAGAGGATGACTGGGTTATAGTGTGGTTGGCTCTTTCCGTTGTTCTCAGGTACAGATGTGAATGCCGTGGACCTGCGTGGAGTGACCCCACTGCACCTTGCCCAGTCCAGACTGAGGCTCATTGGGGACAGCGAAGGCAGAGGCTCTGCAGAGGGGATTCCGCTCACGAGGAAGAAAGAGATCACAAATGTATGGTCTCCGTACCAAAAGTTTAGAGAGAACGAAGGCCTCTTGCAAATTGAATATTCCATGAACACGGCCTAGCCTTGTTCCCACGCCATACTGGGGAGTAAGTAGTGTTTTCCCCTCTTCCCACATGGCCTGGGAATGAGGCTAATGCTAGCCATGAAGTGCGCAAGTGATAATATATTGGTGTGCACCCATTAATTTTGCACTAGGAAAATGTCACCAGCACTCTTTTCCAGTTTTGGTAGCCTTGTTCCCAGGCCCCGCCCCAGCTTTGGTCACTTGCAGTACGTACTGCAAGCGACCAAAGATGGGGCGGGGCCTGGGAACAAGGCTACGTTTTTGGTATGAACAAGGCTACTCAAACTTTAGCATTGACCCAGCAACCCTCCCTCCAGTGTCTAGGTTGCATCTAACACTCAAACTTGGTCAACTGGGAGTTCATTCAGTATCACTCGTACCATCGATACGCCTTCCCTCACAGATTGTGGATATGATTCGGGAATACCTCCAAATGTCAGAGGACAACAAAGAGGAGTCGGATGAGCTAGAGAGACTGGCCAGCCAGCTCACACTCTCAGAAACACCACAGCAGGTCTGTGAGTAGTCAGTGAGTGGATGCTGTGACACAATCGTCACTGCTTTCTTATTCCATTCTCCCCAGGTTGATACAGTGCAAACCTTACTGGAAAGCTTCACTGCTTTATCCATTCAAAAGAGACAAGAGAAGTGATGGTGTTCTCGAATTCAAGGTCCAGGTGCTACTATGAACTATATACATGTACAGTGAAGTCTGTCATATGGCCACTGAATTCAGTATCCTCATCTATATAGTCCTTTCTCAAGCAATCATCTTTTACAGGTCACTATTCCTTATGATGAATAGTTCCACTTCTTTATCAGTGCCTTTCTTTCTCTGGAGTTTATTTTAGTGAATGTTGCAACTGTCAGTTAATGGTACCCTCACCAGCAAATAAGGGCAAATATGGATGTGTATGATGAACGATGCAGTATTTATGCCTTAGACCAGGCTTTATAACACTGACTGCATGACTTCTTTCCCAATGGAAGGACAAACCTGCTCTGATGTTACATACAAAATGGCCATCAGAATCACCAGTTACAGCACACAGTAGTTTAGTACTTAATAATGCCCCACAATGCCTGAGCTCCAGTAGCTCAGTGGTTAAGTGGCCAACATTCAGAAGACCCTGGTTCAACTGGATCTCAGGGTTTTTTTCTTTTTCATGTATGTTCGTAAGGTGCTTGAAATGACATTGTATGCCTGTTACAATATGTATACACATGTATTAATCTCTGGATATATATATAGTTAGCGTACAACTAGTTGACAGTTCCATCCATCATGAGGGAATAGTAGTCATTGTCAGCTAGCAAGTCATTCTGGTATCCAGTCTCTGCTGTGTGAGGCTGTCCTTCTAAATTGGCCATCTTGGGATAGTCTTTGGGGGGGAGTTGCTTTGGGTAATCCCTTGGGGGGAGTGCTGGTAATGTGTCCAGTCCTCCGTTCTGTAAATGAACAGGTATTTCATCTGTATGTTTGGTTTGTGTGTGATGGGTGGGGCTTTGCTCTACTATTGTACGTGACTCAGAGTGTTCATGTTCTGGAGGTTGACCCACCACGTCTTCTCCCTCGCTGAGGTGGTCCATGACACCAGAATCTGGGGATACAACTTCTCTATCATTATCAGCTGCTCCGGGTTGTTCATCTTCCGTTGTCTCCTCCTTTATAGGCGCACGATCCTTCAGCCATGGAAGTCGTTCTTTTAGGTTCATCCTGTGCACCCCTTTCTCCCTGATGTCGTAAACTTCCTCCTCGGGACTGGAGACCACTTCCCCTCTTGGCTGCTGCTGGCTCTCAAGTGTGTCTGCTTCTTCCTGGTCAGCTTTTCTCTCGGAAATCTTGTGTGTTTCTTGTCTGATTTGCTCTTTTCTGGCAGCTGCAGTGGCCGCTGCCTCTGCAGCTAGCCCGGCCAGGGTCTCCTTGCTTTCCTCCTCGCTCTGCTTCCTCAGCAGGTTGGTCCTCTTGTGCCGCTTTGACCCATGGTTGTCCTGAATAGCTTTCTGTATGTGAGTGATTGGACAACATGAATAAATCTGTGATCAAGCATTACTTTATCACTCGGTGTAGTGTATATTCTAGATGGATTCCATAGCATCCTTCACTATGGCAACTGGAGGGCATTACATGCACATCAATCACATGATCTTTTTACCCTCCAGTGAAAGATGCTAGTAATCCACTATGCAATTCTGTGATCAATACAATGATTGTATATTCAACTAGGATTGGTTTGAGGGTGATACATGTATAGATACAATAAATTCCATTCAGAAAGAACGGAATGACTGCATGCAATGCATCAGCTATCACAAACCTTCCACTCTTTGATGAACTTGGAGAACATCCCAAAGAAGTCGGAGGGCTCGGTGGATTTGGGGCTCTCACTGAACATGAGGCATACCTCCCGGTATGCATCCTCCATCTTGGAGTAGGTCTCCGTGACGTGCTGTACCTTCTTGTAGGCATGGCTATAGAAACTGTGAGAACTGTTAAGGATTCATTTGCCACAGCTGCATACATACAACTGGCTGTTCACCTTCGATATCAATATGAAGCTAGGCTGAGAAACCCATATAATGATCTGCTGGGAACCCTCTGTGTAAATAGTTGCATGTAGTTGTATTTCGTCTTGTCTTGTTTTGTATACAATATTGTGATTGTGTTAGTTCTTTGTTCTGTACGTTAGCGTTTTTTTTTTTGTTTGTTTGTTTGTTTGTATTTTGAAATTTGTATTATTTTTTTTCCTTTGGTTCTTAGTGTAAGGTAAGCTGTAGAGCAGCTCGTATTGTTCTGTGCCCATAAACAATTTGTCATTTAAAAAAAAAAAAAAAAAAAAAAAAACCAAATAAATAAAAACTAGTGTATGTCCAAGGTCTGGAACCATGCAGTAGTCATTAAATTCCGGAATTGTGGTGGCACTGACTATACACGCACATTGGCCGCCTACAGCAGAGAAGGAGCGTCCAACTGCATGCATACAACATGGGTTTTCAAAATCCCATTAAGACTTTTACCTTATTTGGAACGTACTGTAGATAAGTACATACAAATGTAGCAAAAGTTCTCAGCATGATGATGACCACCTGCGTTTGACGGTAGTGAGCATGTGCACCGCTACTGGCTATGCTTTGCCATGGTTGTAACACTATCTCCTTGCAGGCTGCATGTACCGTATGTGTATGGGAGGATATGAAGACAATGAAGTTGTCTGGGTCCTTTTCTCTCTCAAACTTTAGCTCTTCCAGTCCTTTCTTCAAGTTCCTGGTATCCTCTGAGAGCATTTGCATCGACACTGCACGCAGAAGTTAACATTCAAACCACAAACAGTACCCTTGCCTACAGCTACTTTGCGGAACAGTACATACCTTGACATGCCTCTTCAATGTCCAGATCATCGTAGAAGGAGAGGACATTGGGGTACACCGTTTCCACCACATGAGTGATGTACTGCAGCAAGGTCTGTTTGCGGTTCAGGGACTTGGTGTCGGTTAACTGAGTCATGGAAAGAAAGAAGTAACATGACCACTTGTCCCAGGGGTGGAGCGGCCAGTCAGAGGACACACTAGCCTCATACCCAGGCCCCGCAGCCACCTGCCCGGCAGGGCCTGGGTACGAGGCTAAGGTCACACACTGGGTGACAGTGTCAGAGACCATGACCCGGCTGAGAATTTTGCAACCAAGCATGGACAAATATTTTTGGCTTATTTGTCAGCGGTCAAGATGCTCTTGAAGATCACGCACTAATATCACATTTTGTATCCCTCAGTATAGGCTGACATCGAGCACATGGTCAGCTCATCAACCTCCAGCAATCATCTGAACAACAATATTATTGGTACAAAATGTGGGTAGTCCAGGGTGTCCCTGCCACCCCACTTCCAATAGCCCTGCACTTATAGGCTTTCTCCCTGGATGAGATCATTACAGTACAGGTGTCTTGCTCACCTTGCTGAGGGACTCCAGTCTGAATCCATACACTGCTCCCCTCCTGCTGCTGTTCATGTAGTTACCAAAGGCCAGGATGATCTGAAGATCATGCAGTATACATAAGAATTGTTAGTACAGTGGAACCTGTCTTTGGTGACCACCCGTGGAACTAGTATTTTAGGCCACTATTATAATAGAGCAACCTGTCTATTGTGCTCATTACTTCTAGTCCTAGTCGCACTAATGCAGTACGAAACATCTGCCTTAAACAATGACCAATTATGGACAGCTTCCTTAGTATATCACTGAGGAGTGATATATTAATTGTGTACTGATTGTCAATCACCTCGAAGACTTTCTTCAATCTGCTGCTTCTAAACACTGAGAGTGAGGCCAAGAGAACCGCATCTATTTGCTGGATAAAAAGAATACAAATTTCTGGACACCCGTTCATATATAAGCCTCAATTGTGAAGCATGTGTAATGTAGTGTGTGTATCCATCAATTATTATGAACCACGATGAGTAGCATACATATCCCTCCAATTGTGAAGCATACTACACATCCTTCAATCAACTAGGGCTAGAATGACTAGGGAATTTCCCTAGTCGACTAATTGGCTTGTAGTTTGCAAGACTAGTCGACTAATTGCTGAGAAATATGCCAGAATGTCATCACTAGCTGCATGTACACAGCACAATCATTTCACTGACATCAGAAAATAATTTTGTTCAAACACGCTAGCATCTCTACATGCTATGGAGTAAGGCTGGCCCTCTTGACTAGTTGACATCCAAGAAACGTAGTCGACAACCTTAGTTTAGTTGACTAGTCGACTAATTCAACTAATATTCAGGCCCTACAATCAACTATAATATATGTTGCATGCATGCACATAATTATATTATAGAGCATTATAATTATGTAGTTGAACTAGGGTATGTATAGTGCAAGTGATTGAAATCTGGGGACTTTTCCTGCATGGAGTGAGAATAAGAGCTTCGTGCTTACCGGTTGTGCACTGTTCAACAGCTCATCGAAGTTACCCATGTAGGCCATGGAGGATAGCCTTGATTCGTACCTGTCAATCTTCGCTAACTGGATTGAAAGAGGTGTATATAGCACTTGGGTAATTGTAATTTCGGTTCAAGAAGCAACATAATATTTCCAGACCTGATACATGAATCGTTCTGCTTCTCCAAACTCGTCGAAACGGTGGGCATGCTTTGCCAAGTCAGTCAGCTGCAACCAGGAATTATTAGGATGAATCATGAATGATAATCAGCAGGAATCGACTACAGATGTATGGCAGTTACCAATTATTCAGTAGGTATGAAGTAAGATTTTGGAGAGAGATTTTGTAATCTCCTATTATTGGTGATGGGGCTGAATTCACGTATGGTCATTGCCCACAATGACAGTGCTATGACAATTAAGACTGCAATGTTTACAACATAGTGGACGCTTCTTGTTCCTCACCTCCTCCTCAGCTGGTATGAACTTCAGCAGCAGTTCGCAATGTTCGGGCAGGAGCCCATCTAGGTCTGTGTTCAGGATGAACAGCTTGATCTGGACAGGGGTGTGGCCAATACGCCGCTTGGCAATCACTGGGGATTGAAGGAGATACATGGAGAAGAGTCTATGTGCATTGAATAATGGCCGTAACTAATCTGTGTGCATTGAAGATTAACAAGTGCATCACATCGATCATACTGCCCTGCTCCAGTGGTGTGTTGAACATGACCTTTTGCCCCACTCACCCAAGTTGCATGCCCCTCTTTTGCCCCATGTACCCACCAAGGTTGCATGCCCCTCTTTTGCCCCACCCACCAAGGTTGCATGCCCCTCTTTTGCCCCACCCACCAAGGTTTCATGCCCCTCTTTTGCCTAATTAGCCCACCAAGGTTGCATGCCCCTCTTTTGCCCCACCCACCGATTGAGGTTTCATGCCCCTCTTTTGCCCCACCCACCAAGGTTGCATGCCCCTTTCTCACCCTACTCACCAAGGTTCCTTGCTCTTCTACTTTCAATGAGGCATAGCTGCTCTGCAATTTTCTTGAGATCTGCAAGAGTTAATCAGAAAAAGGTTGTACTGGCTGCAATGGTCATGCTCTGTCATACCCTAGCCTTCAATACTATGTCCATTGGGTAGTGGCAAAACAAGTTGGAAGTTTATGCACTGGTTGTGGTAAAAAAAAAGCATGGAAGAGGGAAAAAGTCTCAAAACCTCGAATCTAGCAGACTGCAGTTGCATCAGCATCATATCCAGTGCTCATTTGGGCAGCGTTAAGGTATTTCATGCAGGCACTATTAGCTGTGACAGTGATCTATGCATCAGAGATCTAGAGATTACTGGAAAAATAGATTTCGTGCTCACTCTCTTCTCTCTTGACAGTTTTCTCATCTTTCTTGAACCTCTTAACCTGGAAGAGGGTCTCGAATTCTCCAAAGTCTACCGTCTCAATCACTTCATCATCGTCAAGTTCCTGTATTACGCAACCGGTACGTAAATAAATTACAGTTCCATATTACGAGAACTGTGGACCACTGCCACTTGAGTTACTTAGATCATGCATTAGTGTAGAAGCAGTTTTAGAAGTTGGTTCTGGACACAGGGAAACTAGCTACTATAGCCTTTTTCCCAGGCCTCCACCCAGATGTTATCTCGCAGCTATGGAGAAACATTTTCCATGGTTGTGAGATAAAACTGGGCAGAGGGCTGAGAACAAGGCTAGGAAACTGCTTCTGCTTTTCTCTGAAGGTCGTATAGCAAGGTTGCCAGACAGTGCTTAGTGATGCAAATGGGTGCAGTGGCGTACTTCATGGATACACTTCATTACTGATCCTCAAGGTCAGGCATCCAGGCTACTGGGTTGTGACGTCCACTATAGTGATGTTTGTTGAGTAAGCCCATTGAATAAGACTGAGCGTCTGGACCGCCACATGACCCAGGTACCGGCCTGGGACTAGTGTATTACCTTGAATATGGTGTGGTCTGGGTTCCTGATCGGTATCCAGTTCAGCATTGGGAGGGGCACGTTGGGGATCACTGGCTTCTTCATTCCCTTATACCCACCAATGGGAGGGGGAGGGGGGATGGGAGGAGCACCTGTACATGGGTGAAGAAAGAGAGGTCATTATCTCGTAGGAAAAATCCTATTTTTGCTGAGGTAATATCCATTAAGAACAGGCAAACATCATCACAGCTAAGGTTTGTGAAATTGGGGGAGTAATCTCTGGTTACCAAAGGGGATAGGTGGTGGTGGAGGAATGAGAGACCCATCCTCCATGATGGGAGGAGGGGGTGGGGCAGCGGGGATAGCTGGGGCATCAGGTGCGTCAGTGGGGACAACTGGAGACAGCTGGACGAGGGACTCTGTGGTTTGTGCTGCTCCCTCTGCCACCTTCTGCAGTGTTTCAATCTGTTCCTCTAGCTCTTCAATTCGTTCCTGCTGCTGCTGAAGTACCAAGTTCTCTTGCTAAGATGTGTGTGTGTGTGAATGTGTGTGTGTGCATGTGCGCAAATGTGTGTGTATTATGTGTGTGAATGTGTGTGTGTGTGTGTGTGTGTGTGTGTGTGTGTGTGTGTGTGTGTGAATGTGTGTATGTGTGTGTGTGTGTGTGAATGTGTGTATGTGTGTGTGTGTGTGTGTGAATGTGTATGTATGTGTGAGTGTGAGTGTGTCGAATGTGTGTGTGTGTGAATGTGTGTGTGTGTGTGTGTGTGTGTGTATGTGTGTGAATATGTGTATGTGTGCACATGCATGTATGCATTATGCATACATTGGTGTGTGTGTGTGCATGTGTGAATGGGGAGGAGTGTGTATGCTAATACTGAGAACTCAACACTGATTTCATGACCTACCAGGAGGTTATCAACCTTGTCCTTGAGTTCCCCAGTGTGCATATGGTAGCTTTTGTTGGCCTCCAGCAGTTGCTCATTCTCTCTAAGCAGTTCATCACGCTGTAGTTTTACTTCCTATGAAGGGGAGGGGGTGGTGGGAGAGGAGAGGTTGTAAGGAGGTGAGGGTGAGAGGGAAGGGAGGTGCGGGAGTGAGGGGAGAGGGTGGAGGGATGAGGGTGTCAGGTGGTGAAAGTGGGAGGAGGTGAGGGTGGGATGGGTGAGGGGTGGAGATTTGCACATTGTGGTTACTATAGTAAGGAGTTTAAAACTTTGCAACTTAACGTACCAGTAGGTTGTTGATGCTGTCGTTCAGCTTGGCCACCTTTTCTCTCTGCTTCTCAATCCTCTCGTGCATCTAGACACGTTGGAGACATGGGATAATCAATGATCACACCGATGTCCATGTGTGAATATTATCATGATGCTCATAATCTGGTGGTAGAGTACTGCTAGTATGTTGCAAGGGGATAAAGTGAGCTTACCCTCCTTGTCTGTTCATAAAGTGCTTCTCTGTCAAGGTTGGCTTCATGGAGGTGTTTTTGGCTTTGCTCCAGCTGGGTGTAGAGGAAGGGGGAGGGGAGGGGAGAGGGAGGGGGAGGGGAGGGGGAGAAGAGGGGGGAGGGGAGGGGGGAGGGGAGGGGGGAGGGGAGGGGGGAGGGGAGGGGGGAGGGGAGGGGAGGGAGGAGGGGAGGGGGAGGGGAGGGGGGAGGGAAGGGAGGGAGGAGGGGAGGAGGAAAGGAGATGGGAAGGGATTTAGTGTTAGTTTCAGCTGTGTTGTACACACACACACACCTCCTCTTGGAGATTCCGTGCCCTTCCTCTGCTGACGGCGAGGTCGTCCATGAACTGCTGCACATTAATGAAGTTCTTCTGCCACTCCTTGACCTCATGAAGCACTCGCTCATCCTGGCGGCCATGCAGTGACTGTGAGTGTGTGTGTGTGTGTGTGTGAGTGTGTGTGTGTGTGTGTGTGTGTGTGTGAAGGAGATATGGGCGTGGGGGTGACATTTTTCAAAGTAACTTGTCGTATCTTTCCACCTCATTATATGATCGATTGTATACCTTCTCCACTTCCTCTATACTGAACCCCGCCTCCAGGAACTCATGTTGGTGGAACACCTTTGTGTTGGGTCCCTGGGCAGTGTGTACCACGGTGTTCAGGAAACATAGAGCTGCAGCCTGGTGGAGGAAGGTAAGAGGGGAGGAGAGGGAGGAGGGGGAGGAGGGGGAAGGAAGGAGTGGGAGGAGGGGGAAGGGGTGGATGAGGGTGAGGAGGGGAGGAGGAAGGAGAGGAGAGATGAGGAACAGGAATATGATCATTCCCTGCTTGGAAGATGAATTTATCTACTGCAAGCAAAGATAGGTGAAGGAGAGAGGGGGGAGGAGATGGAGGAAGGGGAGGGGAGGAGGAGAATAGGGAAAGAGATACAAAGAGGGAATGAAATCTAAGCACCTGATAGGCAGGGTCGACTGGCTCCTGTGTCACTGACGCAGTGAGCATCTGGAATCTCATTTTCTCCTTCATGACTGCCCTGAAGTAGTCAAATGCCTGCATCACCTTCCTGTGCCCGCCCGGGGCCAGCAACACCATCACCATCAGCTGCAGGGAGATACAGGCAGGTATAGCTAGCTGTTTGGTAGCCTCATTCCCATACCAATTGGGAATGGGGAAATGTGTACACTAAATTCATTTACAGTTAATACAGTTAGCGCAGGTTGCAGCAGCTATACGACTGAGTGGAGAAGTTGTTTCTCATCCTATGCAGTGGCTAGCCAGGAACAATGAGCTTTAATGAAGTTAAAGCATGGAGCGTACGTTGACCAGGCCCGATTGGGGTGGATTGTCATGTACAAGATCTAATTAGGATCTTTACATTACATAAGCCCTTCCAAACAAGATACATACAGGACTTGAAAAGTATGTAAGCATAGAATTGCTTGGGCAACCCTCCTTCAGGGCCTACCGCCAAACACATCATCAATATGCCAATTCAGAATCCCAAGCATATTAACAGGGAATTATGCATATAACGATGTATGCCTGCAGTCTCAATCCCAGATTTGAACGGAGCCTGTGAATGAGGCTAGGTATCTGCAAGAGGATATTGACCTGTTTACCACCTCAGCAGTTCCAGGGTCAGCATGCCAGTCATCAGCAAAGGCTGCCTCACCTTGAGTATGAGGACCTTTGTCCTGTTGCTGATGCTGTTGAGGCAGTAGGCCAGCACACACAGACTGGGGTCATAGCTCAGCACCGCATTGAATCCTTGCTGCATGGCGGAGGGATTGGGGAGGGGAGGGTAAGCACACTTCAAGAATGAGATTGGTGAACAAATTGCATGCCCAATGTTTGTGTGCTAGAAACTACACTACTATCACTGGAAGTAGCAGTATATAAAGACTTCTATACATGCTTTATACTACACGTTTATCACGGCATGTATGTAGTGGCAACCACATATCTAGCTACGTGCTATGTACATTACGAACCCTGTGACTCATGAGGGCTTTCAGGCACAGCAAGGAAATGTAGAGATAACTCTGTGTGGAGAGTGAGGGTTAAAGATGTGAACCATTAGTAGAATGTGACATTGAACGTGAATCATAAAATCAACTTCTGGTGAGAAAGATTAGAATTCTGAAGACAAGTGTGTCATATTCATCAGCTCACCGGGTCTCTCTCTAGCATGGTGTACTTCCTGGGGTTCTTTCGTGGGACTGAGTAGGGGTAGTCAGCGAGGTCTTTGATGAGGTCGATGAGGGCCACGTGACCGTGGTTGGGGGTGCTGACAAACTCCGGCACCCAGCTGGAGGGAGGAGTGTGTAGAAGGTATTATTACGAGGGATCTTAGCCACTGGCTGAGGTCCACTGGCTAAGATATGACCAAATATATACCATATTTGGCTAACATCTGACTAATCAGAGTATCACATTATGGCTAAGATATAATTTTGGCGATAATACAAGTACAACGTTTTTCAGGCTGAGACCAAACTAATGAGAGAACATTGCGCTCTCAGACCAGAAGTCTAAGCCATAAATGAACTAGCTTAAAGTTGCTAAGCCAACCCGTGCAATCAGAGATTCTGGTCAATGTCCTCATTGCTGTGATGGTAATATAACTATTCAGCTAAGGTCATGAATTCCATTAAAATTCTCACTTCATGTTTATGGGCAAATTGAAGCCTTGATTTCTTGTTCTTACTCCACCCCTAAAGGCTGCCTCGTGATCAACTTAATTAATTGAGCCACAACCAGCAATTCCTGAGCTGTTCACGTCTGACTCACCTGTCATTCGGGTTGGTCCTGAGGTCCACCTCCAGGTCACTGAGCACTCTGGACAATGGCTGCAGGTTCTCCAGCAGTTTCTTCTTAGGTCGCTTTTCTTTCAGCTCTGGCTGTGCATGGCGGACGAGCTGCTCAATGTAGAAGACACAGGCAATCCCTGCCTGGAGCTCATGCTGTGTGTGTGGCCGAGGAGGGGGGAGGGTGTGTGTGGTGAGAGAGGAGGGTGTGTGTGGTAAGAGAGGGGGGAGTGAGGAGGGTGTGTGTGGTGAGAGGGGGATGGTGTGTGTGGTAAGAGAGGGGGGAGTGAGGAGGGTGTGTGTGGTGAGAGGGGGATGGTGTGTGGTGAGAGAGGGGGGAGGGAGGAGGGTGTGTGGTGAGAGAGGGGGAGGAAGGAGGGTGTAGGTGCCGGTGTGTGGTGAGAGAGGGAGGAGCATATGTAGTGGAGGGTGTGTGTAGTGAGATACCAGTGGCATCCATCTGGCCCTACCTGTGCAAGAATCAAGCTCCACTTCTGTTCGGGACTCCTCATGTTGAGCTCTGCCACCCTCTCTGGACTGAGACGCATGCGCTCCTGCAACCACAAACACACACACGGGCAGGAGGAGCGAAGGACAACACTCATTTTCTTAAATAATTTCCTAAGTACAAGCTCAAAGTTGACAATTAGAAGACAACCTCTTGCTGTGTAAGCATATATAGTTAGACAGTGGATGGAGAGGTTCAGATATGGACCAGTTCCAGCCCTATAGCCTCACTCCCTAGTTATCCTCATTTTCTAGCTGCTAAGCACGGGAAATGAGCCCCTGCAGGATAACTTGGAAGTGAGGGAGGAATGTGCTACCATACTGGGGTTGGTTTGGGTCTGGGATGATTGTCTGGAAGTCCACCTTGAGGCACAACCCCACCATGGCCAAAGATCACTTTGTCCCACCAACACTAGTTCCTTCACCTTATTGGTCTGGCGAATATGTGCCAAAATCTAATCTCTTGAGGAGGCCAATTACCACATATTTATTCATTCAGGCACTTCAAGGCCGTGCACAAAGGTTGCCTGGAGTAGTTGTGCCTCATCCCACAGCTACTCAAAGTTTAGACTCAGCCCCATTGAGAAGTGCTGAAGGGGCGGCAGTATCAGTGTCTAGTCCATGATAATTGCAAATTCCCGGCATAATACTTGTGCTCCAAAAGCGATTTCTAACAGCTACGTATACACATGTACAGCAACTCCAAGCTGTAATTCAGACCCAAAAATGACTACCAAGTTTGAGATTTGTATACCATACTAATCTCTTGGTGGATGGGGACAATGTGGATGAACCTTACCACTAGTCTTTCGAAGAGGGCATTCAAGACATCGTCACTTGGTAGTGGTCTCTTTGATGCCATAACTGGAGGGAGAGAGCATAACCCAGAGGTGACCAGGAGATCAATCAACCACACTCGTTTAATATCCAGCGGTACAAGATCATCATTTCAGGTTTAGATACCAATCAGCGGATCAGATAAATTATATGCTTGTCGGAGGTTGGTCTTGGTCACTTAATCTCATTGCCAGACCCAAACAACTGCCCAACGTGAATCACTTGGGAGTATCACTCACGGGGAAGGAGGGCCTGATTTCTTCTCAACTTGGTACAGCCAAGCTGGGCAACCTTACCTGTACGTACCCCGCCGAGCGCTCATCACGGATCATGCATCTATGGGGTGGGACCCTCTACAGCAAGGGGGGACCAGGTAAGGCTGTGATATTTGGTCCAGGGGGACCGATTATTCTGCCATGGACAGTCCGGGGGACAGATTTTCAGGGGGGACTGTCCACGGCGTGACACTCCAACTCCTTTTGGTCCCAAACCAAAGAAGCAACGTTTGGAGTTGCATGCGTCCGGAAACACTCACTGTCTAAAAACCCACTCCCTGATTTATATTCCTTTCTCTCACCTTCAGCATTTGCTGGTCGGCTGATGGTGGGTCTGGAGGGTTGCAAGGTCGGCAGGGTGCTTGACTCCCCTGGCTGTCTCATGACCTTAGGTGAGTTAGAGAGCCTGGAGACTTGGGCTGTCCGCTGGAACATGTCTGTCCTCCGAGGATTCTTTGAGGAGGATGTGTGGCCCTTCTTCTTAGAGGATCGGACACCAGCCTCAGCCATTGCTGTCAGCTTTCAGGTTGATAGACCGATCTGTAAGTTTAGTTCCTGTTGTGGAGGTAAAACAGTGCATCACACACACACACATACATGCATGTATGCACACACACACACTACTACACACAGTCACACACACACTACTGTACACAGTCACAAACACACTACTACCGGTACTACATACAGTCACACACACACTGTGTGTGTGACTGTATGTAGTAGTGACACACTCACACAACTACACTCAGTCACACACACACACTACTTTACACAGCAGCATGAACTTACTGCAGCTTTAGTCAAAATGTTGAACTCAAAACAGGAATTTGCGCTGCAATTTATTGGCTAGAACTAGCTAGAACAGTTGGTGGTTGGATATGTATCATACACATCAACTTAGCTAACTATTATAGAACAAAATGACGTCTGTTTAGGGATGGATGTTAGATACAGTCATTATTGGCAGTTAATAAAGGCGTCTCCCCGTTCACTTACCCCAAACTGTTCTGTGTAGACTTGAAGCTGATCTAATAGCGTTTCGCCTCTTGTTGTTTGCGTGCAAAAAGGTGGGCAGGGCTAGTATTGAGTATCCGTTGAGCCACGCCCTCCATCTGTTACGATACCACGCATGCGCAGAATACGTCCTCTTCTCTCCGAAATCCAACGTGGGTAAGATTGAATTTGTGTACGTTGGTGTATCCACTTGCATCTCTGCCATTTGCTACTTGTTCTGGCTCTAACCTATCTTGTGGAACGGAATGTTCTTCCTTCATGCGGTGAGATGATTCTCGTTTACGTTCCTTGTCTCCCTTTTGCACAGAAGCCCTCTCTCCTAACTGCTCCTTACTGGCGACTAAAATGGTAGGTATGATGAGTAGTTGTAGCATTCAGTAGTTCTAACACCATTGTTGTGTAACTGTTACGGGTCAAGTTGAGTTGACGGACCTTAGGTCTATTAGGCCTGTGCAGGCTTCAAGTACGCAATTTAGTTTGCTGGGTCCGTCAACCCAACTTGATCCACTATTACTGGTGGTAGGTATTCTCTGGAGGTGGTGCATAGTCAGGGGTAGTCTGGCGGTTGGTTACTCCAACAGAGCTGCGATCACACATCTTGACCCCCGTAGACTAAGGGAGAGGTGGAGTCGCAACATGGTCCTCCGTATATGATTGGTTCAGAAGGAAAAATCTGTGTGTAGTCAAGTCATGGCAAATACAGTGTGGTCACCGGTGAAGCCAACTACCGTTGAAATCAGTAACTGACGAGCGATTTGTTCTGTTCTGTCAGAAGTCAAGTGTGTGTGTTTGTGAAGGGGGGAGGGGGGAGTAGTAGATGTATGGTGGAGGTGTATGGATCTCATTGAACTTGCCACAAAATGCTCCCTGGCTGTAGTTTTCAATATGAGTCCGTACTACCGGTGCATATCGAGACTCCTTATGTGCCTTGATATCTACTGCATTGTGAGGTTTTCTTCATTGTATGATTAACAGCCAAAGAAGATTGAGGAGATCAAGGACTTTCTCATCACTGCAAGAAGAAAAGATGCTAAATGTATGTCGTAGTTGTCTGAGTGTAGGGTATGGTGACATGAGACTAGTGTATTGCTTATTTGGGCTGTGACCTCCAATATCGTAGCCTTGTTCCCAGGCCATTCTCACCACCAATATTCCGGTATGCAAATACAGCGGCAGGGGAAGGCCTGGGAATGAGGCTACCAACAACACCTTGGCATGTTTACCTGTATAGTTATATGTGCTGAATTGTGTATTGTCTTTACGGGAAGCACTGAAGTGTATGTGGTAGGTAGTACCAGTAAATAGCTATTTTGGAAAGTCACATAATGTGAGCTGCTGGCATTAGTGACTACAAGTACCTTTGTTCGCTCAGCTGCTGTCTCCTCATTTGCCTACGTCAGCAGTCCAGTGCTGGGCAACTCTGTGCAGAGGTCTGACAAGCTCTCACCACTGCTCCACAATTGCATCCACTTCAGCTGCTGCTGCTTTTCCACTCGCATATGCCTCAGCTATTGCCTCCTGATTGCGTTACTGCTCTCTGATCGTGTTGCCTTCAGCTGCTGCTTTCTGATTGCCTATGCTTGAGCTACAGCTCCCTGATTGTGTCCATTTGCAGCTTCATCCATTCTGGAAGGTTTCAGCCAACGTTCTCAAGCATTCTTCATGGAGTTCAGGTAGTAGTGAAGTACAAAGGTCGTGTGTCGCCAATCTAGTTCTGCCCCCCAAACATCCCACTTCGTTAGTCGCAGACAAACAATTGGTAACAGATGAGCGTGATTGTCTGTCCAAAATCATGACGATTCAACAAGTGTGACCATGTCAGTCCCTTTTCAAATTTTTCGCATGGGCACTATTATAGGTTTGCCGCTTGTGTATTGCTTGGTAGACAACATTATTGTTCAGGCTCTGTCCTAGACCTTGACCTCTGTTCTCAGTACTGTATGTGGTAGCCTCGTTCCCAGGCCCACACGCGAAACGTGGAAGTGGGCCTGGTGACACTTGGCAAAATTTCCGTGTGTACACAGTCAGCATAACTGCGTAAGCGATTACATTCCTTACTTGGATGCATCGAAATCACACGGAAGGTAGCTGTTGGTGATGGCTAAGTAGAAAAGTCCTTGCCAAGGAGCGACCAGAGGTGACTCTTGAAGGCTAGAACAGCTGTTTTATTGAACGCAGTAATTTGCAATGGACGAACATGATTCGCCTACCCAAAATCAAGACTGCTGAGCTCAGCACATACGGGAATTTTGCCAAGTGTCACCAGGCCCACTTCCGTGTTCTGCATGAGGGCCTGGGAACGAGGCTGTGTATGTGGTACACTGGACAGTGGGTGTGGCCTGGGGCTGAGTGAGGATATGTTGTGGATATCTACACCTTACATGGAATTCTCTCAACACACCAGCTGTCAAGATCATGAAGACAAGAGACAAAGTGAAGTTCAAGGTTCGGTGCTCCAAGTACCTCTACACTCTGGTTGTCACAGACAAGGAGAAGGCAGACAAACTGAAGCAGTCATTACCTCCAGGTGTGTGAACAAATGGCTTTGAGAGTGGCGTACAGTAGTCTCAGTACCAGACCCTAACTCGCACGCGGAAGTAGGTCTGGTGCACTTGCATACATAAACTGTTTATGGGATACGCTGACGTATACAGGTTTCCCGAGTGATAATTGAAGGCTTTGATTAATCTACAAGTCGGTGCCAGAAAACTCAAAAAGTGCATGCACTCAATGAAACGGCTACAGCTACATAGCTACAGGCAGTAGACCTTGCGATCCTTGTCAACTCTGTTCCTGCCAGGTCGACAATTACAAGAACCGACGGAATGTTCTTACTCGGAGAGCACTACTGCAGCTTTGGACCCATTATGCAGCGAAGTAGGGCACACCAGAATGCAGCTGATACCTGGCCCTGTGTGTACAAGATGTTTACATGTACCTGATCCAGCACGAGCGCCTTCAGAGGGCTTATGACAACAACAATTGACATCGGTGTGGAACCGCTGTGCAAATATCTAGCTAGCTAGTTGAACACAAGTGGCAGACTAACCGTAGCAGAGGGACTTTCCAGCGTAGAAACAAAGACGTCTCCCTTTCATAGACTCCTTCCCAGCTTCCAGCTCCTCGGGATTTGCTGCAGGGTATCCAAGCGTGGTGAACGTCTCTTCGACCACTGTCTCTGTCTCTCAGCTGTCACTCCAATTTGCAATGTGCACGTGTTTGCGTGAAAAGATATGTAATCGAACAGCAATCAACCAATCAGATTCATCCCGCTGAAATTCCGCGGAGTTCACATATGTATGCAAGTGCACCAGACCCTCCTCCCGTATGCGAGGGTCTGGTACCGAGAGTACATGTGCAGTTGCTTTGACACACCTGTTCTTTGTTCATTTCAGATCTTGCAGTTAAAGAACTTGGCAAGAGCGCAAAGAAGTAGTGTATGCATTGATCATCAATTTTTTTTATCAAAGAGCCGTCAATACTCTGCTGCTGTGATGAAGATGATGTGATGATGATGATGATGATGATCTTCATTTTGACAGGGTAGCCCCTTCAGCATGTGGCTTCTGATCTCCCAGGGGCCCTGCATGCTTTGTGGAGCCTGTGTTGGTCCATGGTGTTGACTAGTCTCGTTCCCAGATCCTGGGAACGAGACTAGTTGTTAGTCTCGTTCCCAGAACGAAGTTGTCCGGCTGGCCGAGAAAATGGGAATGTGTTTCGATCTTAATTAACCCCTTAGATCAGGACTACAGCAGCACGAAAAGGGTTAGTCGGCTAATTTATGGGATCAATCATGTCAATTGAAGGCATGGAGAGAACTACTCGGTCCGCCGGCAAGTTGAAGCACCGTGAAGAGTCGTCGTCTGGGGGTAATGAGAAGGAAAAGCCTTGGGTGGTCTCTGCTACTAGAATCCTGTGTCGCACTCTCCCTTTTGATTCGGGGAAGGCCATTCTCTTTCTTCCCGAGAAAGGAAGACAAGGAACAACTTCTGGTGATACTTATCGAGGTAAAGGAGAGGGAGAATCATGCAGGAAACTAGCTGGAGATGAAGCAAAGCAGTTCTATGAAGATGTCCTCTCAATGCCAGAGCAGTCGACAAAAACTGACAGAAGAGACAGCAAAGGAAAGAATAGAACTGGAAGTAGGCCTTTGAGAACATCACGACTGAGACACAGAGGTGTGGTTGTGTCTGGGGTAGAGCCGAAGGAAGATGCAGGTTTTATTTCTGTGTCCCAATTGTTTCGTTCTGCTCAGGAAGGCGACTTGGTGTCCTTGAGGTCTGCTCTCTCAAGACCTGACAAAGCCTATGATGTCAATGTCTTGGATAATTTTAATTGGACACTGCTCATGTGTGCGTCACATGCTGGTCATGTGGATGTGGTGAGCTATCTCTTGAGTAAGGATGCGAAATGGAGAGAATTTGTGGACCGGAGTGGGTACAATGCTGTGGACCTTGCAAGAGCTGCAGGACATTATGATGTTGCAGAACTGATTGAAAACTACGAGTACTTTCAAGACTACCATTTCCATAGATATCACACCGGTAAAAGAAGTGGGGAGGGCAGTGGCGATACGAAAGTATACTCACCGTCAAAGAGAAGAAAAAGAGCTTCGTATTACTGTCAAACATGCGAACTGAATGTTGTCAAATTATCAGATAGCGCTGGCAAACATGAAACTTCTACTGTGCACCAGTTTAGCTGCCAGCACCACCCAAAGGTGTCCTCGTATGGAATCCCCGAGTCAAATCGGGGCTACCGAATGCTATTGAGAGGAGGTTGGGATCCGGGAAAAGGTCTTGGGTCTTTGGAACAGGGGCAGCAGTATCCGGTCAAGACGATACTGAAACAAGACCGCCTGGGATTTGGCCTCAATTCCAAGGAGAGTGGACCTCGAGTGACTCACTTTTCTGCACATGACAAAGATGCAGTTAGAACTCGTCGGGAGAGAGAGAGAGTTGGAAAGGAGTCCTCCAACAAGACAAAGCGCGAGATGGTGAAGGCTGCAGAGAGGGAGAAAAGATGGGAGATCAGAATGAGACAGTACATGAGTACATGAGTAGTAGTAACCACCAGTGATCCAAGCTATTTTTAGTAGTGATGTCATAGTTATTTATACTGAGTCAGCAATCATGTTTACACTGTAAATCAAGTGAACAGGACGAATACTACTATAGTACACTATGGCTCGACCTCAGCTAGAGCTTCACTTGATCTCTGTGTCTAGTACGGTGGGGGAACCCGCAGAATGCGACCTGGTCTTCCGCTTGGGGGATCAGAAGTCCTTGGACCTTCCTAACCCAGCGCAGTACCCTGCGTGGGAGGGCAGGACTATCTCTCCGCTGAGAGACCAGGGGCAGCAGTATCCGGTCAAGACGATACTGAAACAAGACCGCCTGGGATTTGGCCTCAATTCCAAGGAGAGTGGACCTCGAGTGACTCACTTTTCTGCACATGACAAAGATGCAGTTAGAACTCGTCGGGAGAGAGAGAGAGTTGGAAAGGAGTCCTCCAACAAGACAAAGCGCGAGATGGTGAAGGCTGCAGAGAGGGAGAAAAGATGGGAGATCAGAATGAGACAGTACATGAGTACATGAGTAGTAGTAACCACCAGTGATCCAAGCTATTTTTAGTAGTGATGTCATAGTTATTTATACTGAGTCAGCAATCATGTTTACACTGTAAATCAAGTGAACAGGACGAATACTACTATAGTACACTATGGCTCGACCTCAGCTAGAGCTTCACTTGATCTCTGTGTCTAGTACGGTGGGGGAACCCGCAGAATGCGACCTGGTCTTCCGCTTGGGGGATCAGAAGTCCTTGGACCTTCCTAACCCAGCGCAGTACCCTGCGTGGGAGGGCAGGACTATCTCTCCGCTGAGAGACAGGTAAGGTGCATGGCCGCATGGGAGGCGACTCGGATACTTTGTGGTACATGGTGTAACTGATTGAGTGGGCGGGGCTATGGTCTTCTCTGAAGTGGAGGGGCCTTGGACATATTAGATGAATCACTGATTAGCCAAGGGGGTGACACTCCCATAGACGCCGTAGTCAGAGCTGCGACCGGGCTTATCGGCGAATCTTGACCCTGTATACTAAGGAAGGGGTGGAGTCGCTATGCATTCTTCCATGTACTATCAGCGGTCAACAGCAGAAATACAGCGCAGTCAAACGGTCAAGAGTCTTTTTGCAATGCGGTCAAGTGGTCGAACAGCAAAAATGACAGTCAAATTTCTTGACCCCGGTCACAGCTCTGACTACGGCGTCAATGGGATCTGGAGTGTCACTCCCTTAACTTGTTAGTCTTCAGTACTGACAGTAGGGACTATAATACTAGGGCACTAGTTACTTTTTCAAAGATTTTTCCTGACTGACAATCACCTAGTACAGATTACTAGGAGTGCAATTATGTCATGGAGTTACCAGCCGCTGCATAGGCTCGTTACCAGACACTTCGCATGGAGAGGAAGGGGTTGGGCGTGTGTGTACGTTTTGAGTTGTTCCAGTGGTTGGGTGTTTAGCAATCAGTAGTGATATCACGATCACTAATGACCTGCTCGTTGTTCCCCTCAATACAAACCCTGGTGAGAAGCCAATTCCGTGGCAGTTGCAAATTGGCAAGTCATGCTAGCACTCCGACTTCGAAATAGCTTGAATGTAGGACTAAGGTGTGCGCCCAGATCCTTCTCCCGACCGGTACCCCTGCATAGTCTAATTCTTGCCCACCAATCTCCAATTTTGCAATGGACAGCCAGGGCTAGCCTCATGGGGAATGACAGGAGCACATAGTGAGATATAGTTATGAGTTCCTGGAATGAGGATGCAGCTGTAGGGTCACAAATTAACTATAATCAGTGGATTTTTACTTCCGGTACAGTTGCCAGGTATGGGTCGAATCTTGAACGGTATTATGAAACCTGCTCTGTGATGCCTGAATCCATTTTCAGCTCGTGACATATTACTGTCATTGTCCCAACACATGCACTTTAGGTTGATGGTAGACTGGATATTCTCCAAACCAGAGGCACGGCACCAGCTCGTTGCCATGAAAACCAGCATTAATGACGTTTTTAGGAGAAAGAGGAAAGAGGCAACCAAGTATGAGTCACTGCCCGCCAGGCTACGTGTGGCCGTGGTCTGTAAGAATGGAGCTCAACTAAGTCCTTGTTTTGTTGAACAGCTTTACAAGGAGTACCTTTATGAACCACCTTGCGGAAGAGTGAGTGTCACAAGGGAACACTGGGATGCCTTCAGGGGAGACTGGGGACGCAACAAGGACTTTATGTGGCAGCACACACGCATGGCACATAAATTTATACACCTTGGAGAGGCTCTGCAGGATGGACTGTGGGTCAGCTTTCCCACTGAAACCAACATGGAGCTAGAGAAAGCCTTCCAAGCTGATCCCTTCTCCAGCCATCTGCAGGTGGACGACTGCACAGTCGACTTTGAAGGGGGAATAATGTACAACAGAGCCAAACGGAAGGAGTTCTGGATTCGTTGTACCATGGTGTCTCAGTCCAGGGTTATTAGCAGGCTCCTGGGGCATGAAGCCTACTCGTCCACTGCCAAGTCCTACAGAGCAGCTGGCATTCTCCCGTACTCTGTGCACCCAGGGACAGGAGAAGCTGTGTTTCTCATTGGAAGAATGACGTACGGATATGAAGACTGGTGTGACTTCGGAGGGCTGAAACATATGTGGTGAGCATCTCTTTCTTATCTGCTCTATCCTTGTCCCAGGCTCTTGTCCCAAGACGTGCATGAGAGGGGGAATGGATCTTTCCCCCACACGTTGGAATACGTATAGCTCCGCTTGCTTCCTGTGTGAATTGATAGCTGGGGACTTGCCAACAATGAAGGGAGGCTTGAATTAATGCTGGGTAGGTGGGGAGAGTACATTCCATCACAGCTTTTTAACCCGATTCTCAAGGTCAGGCATCCAATGTTTGGGGTTTAGGATTTGTTGAGCAGTGGTTGTATTGTAAAGTATCTCCTATACACTTGTTATGTGTACAGGGAGAAGCCTCGTCATGCAGCTGCGAGGGAATGCTTTGAGGAGACTCTTGGTATCCTTGGAAGTGCTTCAGACCTCGCTGCTGCTCTGAAGAGTTTCATAGCCAACAATGCCTTCAAGGTGTGTGTATCTTGCTGTACCAGAGTCGACTAAGCCTTGTGGTGGGAGGGCCCCTCATGATGGATTCCACATGTTCTGGCAATGTTACTATTGGAGCTTGTTCCGTCTCTGTAGTTTCTTTCTAGCTTATCACAGAACCGTTTAGGTCACTAGTACTCACTACCTATACCTCCAAATAGAAGCTGGCATCTCTGAAGCCTTAGAGAATGGACTCCTGGAAGCAGGCCCTGCCTGAGTGGTCTCTTCTCTGATGAAGATGACGCTTTTTGCATCAGACAATGACTGTCACACAGCTTCACAGCTACACCCAGACCATACACCCCCAAGCTACGTACACCATATCTGCAATTGTTACATATGCGACTAGGTACAGTTCTGGAGGTTGCACGATGAGCTAGCCTCAATGGTGCTTGGAAGGGGTAAGGAGCCCCCTTCGGTGTATCTGGTAACAAGGCTAATGATGGGCATGATCGTATACAGTATCCAGGGGACGCTTGTCCAGAGTATGAGACAGACACTGCTTTGCACAATGATCACTCCCTCAGGTTGTGAATGAGGACACAGACTATGTCAGCCACTTTCTGAGGGTACACTACCAGGACTTCCCTGCCATATTCACATCTCGTCTGGAGAAGAAGGGAGGGGTTGTCGAAGTCGACATGATCAGGTCAGCAAATGGTAGAAATCCTGTAGTGAGAGCCAAAACGAAGTGAATGTTCCATTCCACCAACTGTGTTTCCAGGTGGGTTCCTCTGTCCTCGTTGAGGGGGGCAGTGAGAATGGCTCTGACAGGCCAGCTGAGAACCACAGTAGAACATATTCGAGCGGTGAGTATCCTTATGGGATCCTTGAGCAAATAGGCAACGTGACGGTCATGTGACAGTTGCAGTGAGTGTCATGTGATCAATGGTCATGTTATTGATGTGGCCCTTCAGTGTGTAGTGTGAGTGTTGTTATGATTGTGTTCTGCTCACTAATTTCGTTGCTAGGGTGGGATGATTCACCTTGGTTCCCTTCCTCTGCGAGTGGAGTTTGTCCACACCCTCTGCATAGCAGACAAGCTGGGCTTCCTGGACTCCATTGAGCACATAGCCAAGCAGTTCTGCACACCTCGGAAGAACGGGCAGCAGTCAGCAGTGCCGTATGTTTCACATCCCAAACCTAGAGGAGAACTGAAGAAATTATCCACAGCTCAGGAACAGCTATGTAAGGCTGAACCCTCGAAAGATCACAGTGCTGCCGTGCTTCATCAAACTGAGCACTCCCTACACTCATCCAGGCAACAAACAGAGCCAGTTGACCCAAGTTCCTTTCTGAAGAAGAAGGAGTGCCATCCTGATGATGTAGAACACTTGGGAAACGTTCTAGAAGCAGCCAGACTGAGTAGCTCGACTTCTGATAAGCCAGATACAAGCCGAAGAAGTGAACCAAATGCTAGCCGAGATGAGAGAGGTGCGAAAAGAGATAAGAACAAGGGGAGACATTCAAACCCTCACAGCAAAACAACTGTCATCCAATACTATGGCATGGGTGCTGGGCGGTTTCGTAGCTAGGCTGTAGTAATTTTATGATTGTTCAGTGCACATGTACCACACTGATCAGAACTGGCAAGAGTGTGTGATGGCATCATTGTCATTGTACAGTGGCCGGCCCTAGTCGGTATACCGACTACTAACCAGTACCCCGGGACCAACGGCTTTACTGAAGGATTTTGGGTGGAAAAAAAGAATTCATGTACACCTACACGTGTACTGATGTTTTGATCATAAGGGCACCAGAGGTACCTGCTGGCTCAAGTATTGATCTGACTTCCAGTCTGTTGTTTCTTAGTCCCGTTCCCAGACCCCGAACGCACGTTCGGGGTCTGGGAACGAGACTAGTTGTTTCTAGGCCACCAGGCCCATAAACAGTGGATCTGCATCAGCATCATTCAGAAGACAACGTAACTATTGACCACTACTGCCTTTTGGAAGTGGTTATTGGTCCAGCAGAAGTAGGGCAATGGATTATGTCAGCACATGCGTGTCTGGTACCTATACGTACTTCCTGCCGGACCAATATCCATGCTATAAAATCTATCTATCTAGGTATCTATGTATTTCCTGCTGGGTATCCACTTTTCTTGTACACCCGAGTGCCAGATGCTTGTACATCTACCCCACCCCCTAGTCTCGTTCCCAGACCAATGGTCTGGGAACGAGACTACCCCGCGCGCGCCGCGAACACTAGTTAGCCGGCCAGCTTTATGTTCGGCGATCGGCGCGATACCGGAAGTAAAATCTAATTAGTTCATGCAGGTATAAGTGCGCCGCAGCTCAACTGTCGTTCGTGTACGCGTGTAATATAGTGCAAGAGCTGTGCTTTTGAAGACCGAGTAGGCTGTTTCTCACTGCTATACAAGTGGGTTGTGCACTTTTCCAGTGAACTTTGGCCGCTAGGGGACCTCCGGAGATGCAATTTGTTCATTTACGACATTCACGTCTGCAAGCAGTGAAAGTGAAAAAGGTTTGAGGAATGCGTTATTTATGTGCCCTGCAGAACATATATACGGCCCAGTTTACAAGCTGGGACATAGTCATACCGTTTTGAGGGAGTTATGAGTTACTAAGCTCTATAGAGTGATGGTCTGAAAATAAAAAAACTTGAAACAGCCCAACTCATAATGCATGCATGGAACACTGAAAGTAGGGTGACTACATTGTACTTCATAGCACCATTTGATTGGCACTGTTAAATAGTGCTTGTGCATGTATGCTGCAAATCTCATGATAAACTCCGAGCTATGATCACATGAATCACATGCAAGTGACCCTTATTCAATAATGGTGATTCATGGATAACTCCTCGCCACAGCTCCCAATACTTATTGGAGCATAGTGAATTGCAGCAATGCATGGACATGAACGTGATCAGTTCATGATGTCCTGCAGCTGTACCACCAACTGTAGATCTACACTATAACTTGCAGTTAAACTAACTGTAGTGGTGGGGACGTCGACATGCCAATATCACAACAACCTGGCAGATGAATGTTGTCCCCAGCACTACAGTTATTACAACTGCAAGTGTATGGTTGGTGGCACACCTGGACTCTGCCAGCTTAAAGATAAGGACTAGCTATATTCCCAACAGTGGTATGACTTATCTCTATATTTTATACTCAAAGTAACCACGCATGCAACACCTTAATTTCTCTGGTAGTATGTATAATTATCCCGCCATGGATCTTAGAGTTTCACTTCCATAAATTATTGTTTCTACTATAATTAATTTATGATAGTAGCTACAAACTGAGCCCAAAATGAGTACAGCCAGGAATATAATATTGAAGAACTGCAAGAGCACATAATATTATTATGCATAACTCAAGAGCGCATGCGGCATGATGCCAATATCGCCATTGATAATGATGACATAATGCGCTCTTGTTATGCTACTTGAAGTGAATATAAATAGATCTAGAACTGAGTGCTTCTACACAGGTATTCACCGTACCCCATGATTGCCTATGTCATACGTATTCATTGCCGAGGTGGTGGCAGTAGAAACTGTACGGGAGTTCACAAACTGCTAACAGCCTTTCAGTGGACAATTGCAGTTAAGCAAATATCCATGTATTTTTGTACAATTTCAGATATCCGTATGCACTTGGATTCAAACTGCAGTCTGCTTGGGTCTTCTGATAGTGCACAGCACTGCTGCCCAATCCTGCCCCACACCATTTGAGGCTGTACTCTCTGGAGTAACTGACGTGGTGCTACCTCCTGCTCAGTTTGAATTTGGAGATCCTGAACTGATGTTTTTCACCGAAGTCCTGCACTTCTCAAACGAAGAAATAGAACAACAAACAAAGGATGCAATTCAGCACTTCAACACAACATTTGGCCTTGACTTCTCCAACATTGAGCCAAATGACGAGCAGCAGCGATTCCTTGGGAATGCAAGGTTTAGATCAACCAGAGGTCCGTACAACTTCACAATAATTGACAACCACTGGCTAGTGAGTGGGAATCCAAGATCCCGGTGCTTCAATGTAGCATTTGGTGGCTTTGGAGTTAATTTCAGTGGTGAAATGGTGCTACATGGGATATATGGTGGCGAGGAAGGACTACGAGTTTCAGCAGATGCCTTTGTGGTATACCAATATCTTTCCTTTTTTGATGTTTGTCCTCAGCAGCCTTTAGTAATCCAATATCAGTCCCTTGTTCCGGCCCGCGCGATGGCAGTTGACGGACAGACTATTGAGGAGCATCAGCTCAGCAACCGTCAGCTTGGTGAAGGGCGTCTTCGAAGTATTACCCTATTCAGGCCTCCCCCCGCAGATGACACAACATTACTTGTGATAGAAAATTTAATTGTACTTTCTTTCCCCTAATTAAGGTTAAAAGGACCTTCCAGAACTGAGTATCTTGCCACACTGTGTAGACATAATATGAGACTAAAATTTTTTGTTTGTATTTCAGCACAAGTAATTATTAACATCATAGCTACTACATATCACTCTACATATGAGCAATGCCACCGCTTCAAACATAATTATTGAGTACCGGGTGGGAGGAAACCTCATATCTAAATTTTGCGGTGCAGGTGTACAAACTGGGATAAAAAAAAGAACAGTCAAAAGTTTAAGGTAGGAATGTGTATCCGCTACCAGGAGGCCACTCGGTGCTACATAATGAGGTAAAGTGGCCAGCACACTGATTATTTGCCAGACAAACGTAGACACAACTGTCAACATAATCACCAACACAACACAACACAACACATGTAGTATAGACATACACATTGGTACTCTGTAGTATGGTAGTCCCCATCCTGAATAGCCGGCTGTCAGTGCTCCCGGGGTGGACATGTGATGCATGTAGATCTAATCGATTTCCACTGTTAGCAGTATATACCAGTGCTGAAATGTGTTCTTTCCCTTGGATCACATATCATGATGTTGAATAAATTTCCTATATAGGTGACATTACATTGTTATTTCTGGTTAGCTATAAAACAAACCAAATTTGACAACTAAGCATTCTAAATCCTTTTTCTGCCCTGTAGTACGTTGACAATTAAATGTTTTACCACTTGCACTGTTATCCTGCCAAGGGCCCCCTTGCGTACTATTGTTCTCATTGTTGGAATGTGCATTTTTGTTTGTGCTGTCACTATATATCCAGCAGTCTGTCTCAGAGAGTCATGTCAGGAAAGGCATAGCTAGAAGGGCCCAGGGTTGCGGCTGCCTCAGCCACCACGATCTTGGGCCATCACCTATTACAAGCCCCTTAACTCTACCATCTTCTGCCGCCACTGCTTGGTGTAGTGAATCCATGCTGCATGTGCCTCCTGTATTGGTAAACCAAAGAGAGTCAGGTTAACATAAGACATACAGGAGTGAGTGCACTGAACTGAATACGAGTTAGGATGTTTGTATGTTTGTGAGTGCACTGAACTGAGTATAGGCTCTTCCACAGCTGGCATTGTTTTGAGCATAGCTAATAGGTAACTTCTAGCACTGATTGAGGAATTATGCCAGAACAATCGGTAAACTAATTGGTTACGTGACAGGTGACCTTTAAAGAGAAACAAGTCAAGACTACCTCATTGGGCTGAAACATGCAAGCGTGCCCTCATTGTTCAGCCTTCATCAGCAGCTGTTGACAGAGTTTTTTCAATTCTGAACAACTCATTTTGGAAGCAACAGGAACACTCTATGGAAGACTACAACAGAATCATTATTGTTGAAATAATTTATGTTTGACCATTATTGAGAATAACATAGGGGAGGATCAATGGCATAATAGGCTACATTTAGTAGCATTAGAGAATCACATAATGTGGAAGAGCCTAACTGGATGTTTGTATGAGTGTGCCCCACTGTGTGACAAAAAAGACCTAAGACATCATAGTATTATGAATACTCCTATGCAGATTGAGCACTGACTACCATGCATGCACCCACCCCAGCCCCACCCACCTCCCAATGCACCCCCACCCACATCCCCATGCACCCACCCCAGCCTCCCCCAGCACCACCCATCCCATCTCCCCATGCACCCCAGGCTGCCCCACCCCCCCAGGCTGCCCCACCCCCCCAGGCTGCCCCACCCCCCCAGGCTGCCCCGCCCCCCCAGGCTGCCCCACCCCCCCAGGCTGCCCCACCCCCCCAGGCTGCCCCACCCCCCCAGGCTGCCCCACCCCCCCAGGCTGCCCCACCCCCCCAGGCTTCCCCACCCCCCCAGGCTGCCCCACCCCCCAGGCTGCCCCACCCCCCAAGCAGTGAACGGTAGAGCAAGGGTAAAGTTAAGGTGAGGGCTCACCTCACCTTAACCTCACCCGAGCAGTACCTGCCGAATGACTTCGGCACTGCGGGACCCTCTTTATATACCCGCAGAGCTGGCCGGCAAACGCGCGCGCCGATAACTTGTGCGCGGGACACTCTCTAATTTGATTGGTCGCCGGTAACACGTGCGCCGGTAACGCTCTAATTTGATTGGTTGGCATCCGCGCGCCGTTTACATTTTGGCGGCAAATGCCTATGCACGCGTAAACGGTGGAGAATGGTGCGCGTGTTTCCGTCTCTGTCGTTTTTCTGATGCAGTTGGCCTCCTCGGATGGCTCTCCCTTCGTTGCTGGGCGTTTATAGTAATTGACTTCGAATGCTTTTCTGTATAAGCAAGTAGGGTTTGGGTGCCCAGATCCAGGCAAGTATCTCAGGAATGAGTTTGAAAAGACTTGGCGTCTGGGAACGTTGTTTCGGTCGGACTGCAGGGTGGTGTCCAGACCCTACGCCGCTTGGGAATAAGTCTGGGAACGAGGTTGTTGTGAGACTCCATCTGGTCGAAGGCAAGTTAAGAGAGAGAAAGGGAATAAGGCTAAAACGGGGAGGGAGGGAGGCAGATGCCAATTCTCGTGTACGATTTATAGGTAGCTCTGATGCCTAGCTTGTCTGGCAAACTTGAGTAGTGTGTATACTATTGTGCAGGGTTTGCTACACGATATAGTTGCTATGGCTACCATAGAGTACAACTTGAAGGGGCAGAAATAGTGCTGATGATCCCCTCTCACTTTCTCATTACTCTGTAGAAGGGGAAGACGGAGGAAGGATGGGAGATGCCGTGGAGATGCTAAAAAGTGACTCACGGTGGGTGTTGAGGGGAGAACTAGTAGTGTGGGTAGTTAAGATTACATGGAGGCTGTGGAGAAAAGCCGGACTGGACCGGGAGCTAGTGCAAATTTTTTTTAACTTCGAACAACAGGCAGCTGCAAATAATGGATAGATTTATCACCTGAAAAGGCACTTGCGGTCATGTTTTAATCCGCAAAAGTGTCCTAGATCGTTCTCTTCTGATCACTTGAATTACAAAAGTAGCCACACCTCCTTCGGATGTTACTAATTGCACTGGACTGGAGTCTTAGAGTTCCACGTTTTACGCTCTGAGGTATTCGATAGACCTTAATGAACTATTGCGTGTGCCAACACTGGCCAATTACTTGTGTGGCACCGCAACTGTTTTTTTTTGCTAACCTACATTTCCAGGTATAACGATCATCAGTGAATGCAGTACATTGCTTTGTGTGCTATGTTGCAAGAGAGAGAGCACATCTACGTAGACAATTGTGAAGACGCTCAAGGAGCAGGGCTGAAAGCACACTAAAGACGTACCGTATTGCAAACTAGCTGGGCCACACTTTCGAGTGCATTTATATACTGGAAAGCCTCACCGTAGCTGCCTTGCAGAGCACGTCAAGCAACTCGCTGGCAAGCCACATCCCTCAAAGTACACCCACCTCGAGCCATGCCAATGGTGAACAGTACTACTACAGCCGCTCTGATCAGCTAGTGCTTTCAGTGGATGATGTCCATGATGCTGCACTCCCTGAGCCACTGGAGAAACACCACAAGAGTGACTTGAGATGGTGGTGCTGAGTGTTTGCGTTGGAATCCTGCGGCAGTCCTTTTCACAAATTGCCTCCACATGAATGTGCTTGTCTCTCTTGCAATGTAGTCATCTATCACCTACACAAAACAATTTATGTCACTGATGACTGTTACATGCAGAGGGCTCGCAAGGATAGTTTATAACAGTTGCAGCTGTGCAGAACACCCACGCAAATAATTGGAATTTGCTGCCAGTTGTCAGCGTGCATGTTAGCCGAATATTGCCTGTGTAAGTTTTTTGCTTATCACTTTGCTTGTTTTGTTAAGGGTGGAAGATTGAAGACATGGTGGCCTGACAATCCCATAGATGTTGTAGAATGTTGACCTTTGTAACTCATTGATCCCATTATCAGCCGTTGATCACTTAATTCCATTTTCATCCTAGCAAACACTTCAACAGCTGACACATAGGTGACTACCCCTTAATTGAACAAACATTGTTCTGTCCACCCCTGCAGGGATGCCTGGTTAAGCGGTCCTAGTAATTTACAGCAGATTGCACAATCTTGCACTCTGCAGACAGAAACAGCAAATGGGAAGCACATGGCTAGCTTTGAACTGGAAGGAATGCATATGGTGGTATTATTTTCTGCACGTGAAGGTTTTCTGTCTGCAGTGTGCAAGATTGGGCAATCTGACAATCTGCTGTACATGCACTGCTACAGCACCAGTCTTAGTCTATCGAGCTAGACTCGCTCCGAAAGTTGGGGTGGGGCGTAGGAAGAGCGAGCTAAAATCTCTCAGTACCTCATGCATACTAATAACATCTGCTAGACCTTCTCTCGCTCTTCCCTACACACCGCCCTAAAGTTCCGGAGCGAGAGAAATTTTGTCCAGCTCGATAGACTATGAGGGTCTCATTGTGTGTACAACTATGGGAGAGGCTAATGTATGTGACCCCCCCACACCTAGGAAAAAATGGTAGAACATAAAGATCAACCAACATGTGGTGAAGAACCTGAAGAGGAACACCATGGAGACCAACCACCTGGAAGAAGCAGGAGCAAGATCTTGAGCGAGGTGCAGACCCAGAGACATAATCAGGGGAGTTAATCATGTTAGTTGCAGGTCAGCTGGTGCTGATAGTAGGAACCATGACTATATAGCTCACCATTAGAATTGTGCTTTTCTCGAAAGTGCCTTGGAGTGCAATAATGGCACACAATTAAGTGACTTAGTTACAGTACAATGTCATTCCTGTGCAAAGTGTTCTCTCTTCTCAGCATAATGCATGTAACCCAAGTCTGTAAAATCAATTGTGCAGTGTACAAACTAATGATCTGAACTGGGATAAAAAAATATGAACGGGCAACAGTTTTAAGAACTTAATGGAGAGTTAAACAAGGTAGGCTAAAGTGAAGATGAACAGTATAAGTATATACACCCAGTTGGTACAATATGGCCATGGTGATCTTCAAAGGTCAGAGGTCATACATGTATATCTGGAATAGAAAATCAAAAATAGGGGAAGAGCTAAGTCCAGATTCAGTTGCTGGGAGGAGGCAGTTTGCTGATGTACCACTCTGGTAGGAATGTATATCCACTACCAGGGGGACACTCGGTGCAACTCACGCAGGAGAAGGGAAATCCCCACTCAAGGATGTACACCACTCTAGAACATAATGGGGTAAATATTTCGTTGGTCACATGACATTCATTCTCAGTTGGAATTTAAAGTTTCATGTGTCCTTATCTGTGAGGAGACCACTCCCACACTTTGTGAATCCAGGTCCAGGTAATCAGTCAGTGTAAGTTGATTGTGATTGAAGGGTTCGGAGCCAGAGTAGGCCAACCCAAATTCAAAATAAAATGGAGCATTTGCGTGTGACGTATAATGCAGGTGCATGTGATCAGACTTCTGGCACTTGTGTACAGGCTTTGCCGCTTTGTGTGCAGCATGTTGTGCACGTTAAATGCACTCTACTGACAGCTGATGGACTTACCTCACTAGTATGTTCAATATCACTACCGGCTACAAGAGACGTAAGTACACTGGCTACATGCATAGTTCCATCCTCGTACAAGCTACTATCTGCTTGTACACCAAGATGGCTGTCGTGCATGGAAACGTCACAGTGATGGACAACAATGCAAACACTCTATACATGAAGAGGAAATCGTGTACACTGCACGATTCAAACTTGTGCTAGTCTATCGAGCTAGACCAATTTCTCTTGCTCAGGAAGTTGAGGGTGGGGTGTAGGGAAAGCGAGCTACACCCTACCCTGCCCCCAACTTCCCGAGCAAGAGAAAGTACGAGGTCAGCTTGACAGACTAGACTTGCACATGCCCTATCATTGACTCTTGCTCTGGAGCAGTTCAGTAGTACAGCTGTATGCCCTATTAACTAATCCTTTATCAACCCAATTCTTTCCCCCCCAAGAACACACATTTTCATGGATTCAACACATGCCAACTTTTTAGATACTCCTACATGTATGTAGCTCCTCAGCATACAACCACAGCACTCCCTTGCTGTGCATCCATTCACCAACCTGGGGTCATCTTTGACCACTTTCTTCCTGATCCAGGTGAGCAGCTCATCTAGAAAGTTGAGACACACCGAAGGCTGCCATAAGTTAAGGTCATTCTGAATAGAAGAGGGAGGAGGACACAGCTAGCAAGGAGAGGACAGAGTGGAGATTGTATGCCTAGCAGTGATTAGGCACAGACCTGTGTTTCATTGGGGATGTCCGTTGTCTTGAACGTCTGCAGCGAATTCACCAGACCCTCGTCGTCCCTGAACCCACACACTATCCTTGGAACACCAACCAGGAAGGACTGTGCCCAGAACTTCATTAGCTTGTACCTGTAGTGCAGATGACAGAGTTACAGGTGTGCATGTTCCCCAAACTCTAAGCAGTTAATATGACATAGAGAACATGGTGGGGATTAGGTGCAAGAGGTGCTATGCAGTCATCATAACAGTTCCTTTGATGTGGTTACTTCCACCGTGAGTGTTTACCCCGCATGCACATGTGTGAAGTAATTGGTTTTGTTTGTCCTGTCTGTATGTCGTCTATCAGTCCAGTGAAAAAATTTGGAATCTTGTGCGTTTGAGTTGCTGACTGAATTAAAAAGGCAGACCCCACTGATGTTAAATAAGACAACTTGACATGTAGAGAAGAGAAGCGCTTTGGTCGCTATCAGGTACACAGATGCAGATTTGGGGGGGGGGGGGGGGGGGGGGGGGGGGGGGATTCCAATGTTATTGTTGAGTTCAGCAATCGTGGATTGCAACTATAGACATACACGGACTCTGACACGTGTTCATACTGAAGTATTCCATCTACTTTGCTTGGGAGTTCTATGCTAACTGGACCTGTGTGCCTGTGTGCTATCACAGTGCAGTCAAAGTAGCTAGAGGTGGTACAATGTAGGGTGCAGAAGATTCTTACCTCTTGAAGCTCATCTTGTTCCTGTCTGTCCAGAGGGCTCTGTTTGTTTTCAGCTCTACGTAGTTTTGGGGGGGCTTCTCTTTGGATGTCTGGAAGGAGAGGAGGGAGGGGTGGGAGAAGGGAGAAGAGGAGGGGAGGAGAGGTGGGAGAGGAGGGGGAGGACGGAGAGGTGGGAGAAGAGGGGAAGGGAGGGGTGGGAGAAGGGAGAAGAGGAGGGGAGAAGAGGGGGAGGAAGGAGATGTGGGAGAGGAGGGGAAGGGAGGAGGGATGGGAGAAGGGAGAAGAGGAGAGGTGGGAGAGGAGGGGAAGGGAGGAAAGGTGGGAGAAGGGAGAAGAGCAGGGGAGGAGGGTGGGAGAGGAGGGAGAGGGAGGAGGGATGGGAGAAGGGGAGAGGAGGGGAAGGGAGGAGAGGTGGGAGAAGGGAGAAGAGCAGGGGAGGATAGGTGGGAGAGGAGGGAGAGGGAGGAGGGATGGGAGAAGGGAGGAGAGGAGAGGTGGGAGAGGAAGGGAAGGGAGGAGGGGAAGGGAGGAGGGATGGGGGCAGGAGGGGTGTGAGAAGGGAGGGAGAGAAGGGGAAGAGAGGAGATGGGAGGAAGGATGGGGAGGAGGGGAAGGGAGGAGAGATGGGACAGGAAGGAGGAGGGGAGGAGACATGGGAGAGAATAAGAGAAGAGACAGGCAGAAAAAAGGGAAGTGGGGGTAGGTGGTGGGAAGGGGCTGTGCAGCTCACTCTGACATGTCTCAGGGACTTACATTATCGCAACAGTCAACTTCTGCTGCCATGACAATGGAGTGGGTGTTCATGCGCGTTCTCACAACCGTACAGAATGCCTTGTGAGGGTTCACTGTACCCATCTTGCTTGCTGGAGTGGAGGTACTCACGGTTGAGGGTTTACTGGGAGGGGGCGGCTCTGGGAATGGATGAAGTGCAATTGGGCATAGACAAACACAGAAACATGTATGTCTGTGATTCTGACTACACGGTTTAGATGTGTGCGTGCTAAGCTCCCCACGGTTTAGATGTGTGCGTGCTAAGCTCCCCACGCACCCACTCTGAGCTCTCAGCTCCCCCCACCCCCCACCATAAAATAATGTAGTCCTGGATGAAACCCAGCCAGTTGCACTACCAGGAGTACGGTTACCACTCATTACTAGGATTACTACAGATTACTATGGATTACTACAGATCATTAGGGATTACTAGAACCCTCTTAGAAGCCCATGGCTTATATCAATCCCACTCCTGTGAAGAAGACTCTTAACATGCAACAAGAATCGTGTATGTATACCTGTGACAGTCATGTAGTCCTCAAATTTCACTCCCCAGTAGCAGCACTGTTTTTCTCGTGGAGTCTGGTTGGCTGTCTTCCGCTTTGCCTCCTCTGTTTCAATCTCACACAGGTAGATGGTGTCGTTGTGTAGTGTGGCTGCTACTTTCCATGGGTCCGATTTGTTGTAAGGACTGCATAGCATCTTGGTCACCATCCCACGCCAGGTGACGAAGTTTGTGAGTATGTTGTCTGGTCTGTCGAGTGGATAAAGTGATTAAATAAGCAAAGTTTAGTTGTGGATTACAACTTCTTCCAAAGTGATAATCTTAAGGAGTGCCAGAACTCAATTGCAACTTGTGCAGAACAATCATTATCACTTGCTCCCAGGGATACTCCTCTCTAGCTTCATTCCAGATCATTCTCACCCTACCCTCACTCCAATGGCACACTCACTCCACTCATTCCCAGGCCACACCAGCCTCATTTCCACCATTCCTGCCACTGAGTGGCAAATTTTTGACTGTGTCGGTGGACCACTGTTGCACTGTACTTTTGCTGGATGTGTAGGTACATAGCTACGTACGTGGTACGTATGTATGTCGCTTTTCACAATGCGCCCGCGCAACTGCAGCAACCTGCTCCATGTACAAGTATATAGCTGCCAGGTTGTTTACATAAAACCATGAGATATTCATAGCGGAAGCGGTACATGTAAAGGTGTTACAAAGTTTGTAACATCTTTACATGTACGGCTTCGCTATGAATATCTCATGATGATTGTAATACAAACTCAAATTAACCACAGACTAATGAGGCCTTATACAAATTTTTACAAAGGGAAATTGTTTCTCACTTGTTTTGACTTATTGCATGGGTAGCCAGCCTGGTGTATTTTGCAGGGCGGCTTGAAAAGAAATCACGAAATTTGGGCACGAAACGAAGATTATGCATGCCTAGAGCATGCTCTTCTTGGATGATCCGGTAAGTTTTTGTGCAGATAGCTAAAATATACACAGATCACCGAATATCTCTTCATCACAACCTAGCAAATACTGCGTAGTAGTGCCAGAGAATTTCTGAGGGATGGGCTCCCGTGCACCTTTTAGTAATTTGACGCAAAAGTGCTTCAGCAGTGCCTAGGTCCAAATACCCTGGGGCATTTTACTTTCCTGTTCCAGGAGTTCCATTTTGTGTTGTAATGTTGGAATGCAACTTGTTTCAGATTAATATGCGTTATAGTTCTTGAGATACGAAGTCAAGGGTGTCAAACATATTTATAGCCTGCAAGTACATCCTCAAAAGTGATTATGGGTTTTGCTTGGCTGCTCATGAATCCACTTACCAAGACCAAGAGTTCATAACTAAGAGTGTGCAACTGCCATATGGTTAGCCTCGTTCCCAGGCCCACACGCGAAACGCGGAAGTGGGCCTGGTGACACTTGGCAAAATTCCCGTATGTGCTGAGCTCAGCAGTCTTGATTTCGGGTAGGCGAATCACGTTCGTCCATTTCCAATTACTGCGTAGTAATTACATTCTTTACCGCGTGAATAGTGTAGCCGTTTGATAAAACCGCTGTTCTAGCCTTCAAAACTCACCTCTGGTCGCTCCTTGGCAAGGACGTTCTACTTAGCCATCACCAACAGCTACCTTCCGCGTGATTTCGAATGCATCCAAGTAAGGAATGTAATCGATTACGCAGTTATGCTGACTGTGCACATACGGGAATTTTGCCAAGTGTCACCAGGCCCTCTTCCGCGTTCCGCGTGAGGGCCTGGGTACGAGGCTACCATATGGTATCCACTGCCACCATCTCGGCAGTATGACATAATCAAATAGTAGTAGCAGCTGCATGCTCCTAAGTGTGAAATTGTGATTAAATCACAATTTCACACTTAGGAGCATGCAGCTGCTACTACTTCACCACCAATTGATCTACATCATACTGCTGAGATGGATACCATATGGCAGTTGCACACTCCTATTGTTATGAACTCTTGCCAACACTGTGGCTATTTACGTCAATGAATACTCACTCATCCACACTACACACAGTGTGCTGCAATCAGCCATCCCATACAACTACGCACTCAGCTCTAGCTAGCTAGATAGATAATTACCCCGCGCGTGCATGCGCGAAGCGGGGTTAAGCAATCGGTTTTGTCCGTCAGTCGTCTGTCTGTCAGTCAGTTGTCTGTCAGGCGAAAAAATTGAAATCTCCCCACATAGACACTCATAAACCATCGAAATGGAGTCAAACAATAGCAAATAGCAAAAAACTGCTCTATGTGTACCTGACTGAAGTCAAGGCGCTCCGTTTCGCTGTATTTCGGCTATTTCCTACTTTGCATAACTATCATAACATTGGCTCCACCTCTTCGTGACCTCAGAGTCCCATCAAGAACAAGACACGCAGTGCATTAGGAAACTTCATGCTTCGAGATGACCGCTAGGAAACAGTGTTTTCTCACGATCGATGTACTTCACATACATCATGGCTATTGTTTTGGCTGTTTTTCCAGCTATTTCCTATTATTCGTAACATTTGGCCCCACCTCTCCAGCTTCACAATATAATATGCGGTAAGCGGTCACTCCTACACCTTGGATATGGCCATACAAGAACACGATAGCCTCCCTGTCTGCAGATGTCACGTCGATTGTAGCTGCACTGCATGCATCCTGGCCTGTAGACCTTCAGCGCGGGGTATGTGTTCTATGAACACCTCTAGTTGCTGAAAGAATTGGCGAAGGTGTTGTCTTATGAATTAAAACGGCCCACCTGGCTCTGACTAAACATCAAGCCCAGACACGACCATACTGCTTTCACCCTTTGGGTGAACATTCCCACCTCACCCTGACCCACCCCTTGCTCACACAGAACCTCCAATATTGACGCTGACTTAAGCTGAAAGTCTCATAGCTAACAGGTTCTGCAGTCATAAAGGGTTAAACAGCTACCATGTCCTCTGCATGATTCTAGCTGATACCAAGTCGTGCCGAGACACATCAAGTCTTTTTAAAGATTCACTTGTTAACTTTAACCCCCATAAATCAAGCAATCGAGAGCTTCGGAAGGGAATGATCAAGTGATCAAGCACAATTTACAGCAATCAGGCACAGTTTTCGGCAATCAAAAAATCTTAATGGTGTTTGCAAATGCTTCTACAGCACACTACCCCTCAGTAAATGTATCAAGATGGCTTAGGTTACCAGCAGTTTCTATTTACATAAGACCGTTGTGATAGATGACTTAGTCTCGGTCCCAGACCCAAACCAACCCCAGTGCGGATCACTTCCAGATACTGGAAGTGATCTGCGCTGGGGTTGGTTTGGATAGACGACTGTGTATGCACACTGCACCTGTCCTTCGACTCCAAGACCCTGGAGCTGCTGTCTATTTCACCGTTCTTATCTGGTGACTTCAGGTGAGCTGACTTTGGTCTGAAACAGTTCCCATTGTTGCTGATCCACTTCAGAATTGGCTGCAACCTGTCTGTTGGGGCACAATTCTCCTCCTTGGGCACAAAACAGTCGAAGCCAACCTTCATATCTAGGTTCAGACGGCCAGGGGGAGCGTAATATCTCAGCTGGCTCCTATCCAGGCAGAGCTCTCCCTCTCCGTTTATGGAGAATGCACCGATCTCCAACGGGAGCCTGTAGCTAGGGCACCGTTTGTAAAAGTCCTCCAAATTGTGCAGGGGAAACTCCGCCTTTAGCAAGGGCTGTCTCAAAGCTGGAGTTTTCTCGGCATTCTCCGTCCCCTGGTCGTGACCAGAATGCTCTCTGGATAACTTTGGCCACTTGGCTGTAGGTGGAAGACCATCGGACGGCTCCATTTTTCTCCGTCACTGCCTCGTTCCCACGCCTAAATAATCGACTCGGGAATGGACTCGGTAAGGTAACGGAGGGGGTTTCCGGACAGTCTTTTGATTCCGGACACGCACTTCATGCCCCTCGCATTCGCTCCGTTAGCAGTTCTCCCGAATTATGGTAAGTGCGCATGCATACCCTACCTTCGAACTTTCCAACGCTGTGCAGTTGTTAGCAAAAACTGCTTCTAGAGAGCGAAAGCTGGGGCCGTGTCCGGAAACCCCCTACTGTCCGGAAACCCCCTCCGTTACCTTATGGACCTTATGCGCTTATCCCATAGTAGATCGATCATAGATTATTGCGGGGGAACCTGTGTTAGGTTTTGGGGAGACTACTTTGATCAGCAAAACTGTCTTGCTGCTGCTGCTTCGGAGGAACATGGGGGTGCTGGAAGACTTGGACAGCTTCTGCGAACCCGTGTCAAAGTTCTGGGTAAGTCTAGTACCGATCAAGCAGCGCGGTATGCCATGTATTGTGTGGGAGAGGTCACTTTTGCTAGTCATGTTTATCTCGTTGTGATCAACATGTAGCCTCGATCCCAGGCTCTCGAGAGCCTGGGATCGAGGCTAATCAGCATGTGCCTATTAAAGTGATGCTAGACCCCCTCCCCCTTCCCTCCTGCCTGCAGTGGAGAGACGGGCTCACCTACTGCAGCTTCCAGGGGCTGTGCACTCCAAACACATCTCTACCATCGAACGCAACACAATGTTCCTGCAATGATGAAGTAGATTTGTCCGTCTGCTTTGAAGACTCTGCAGTGCTGTACGGCATCTTTATCCTGTTCTGGTTGCTGGCGGGCCTGGAGTTCCTCCTGGGGAGAAGCAACGGCAAACCGAAGATCAACTTCAACCTCCTGCATGCTGCCAAACTGGTGAGGATGTGATGCATATGTGTGTGCATGAATGTGTCATGTCTTGGTACAGGGGGGCAAATAGAAAATTAGCCCCCCTGAGCCATGACATTTTTGATACGCACTGTTGGCCTGAAGTGTGGTTTGACCCTAGCCTCATTCCCAGGCCTACCCTGTTTTTCTGTTCTTCCGTTTGTGTTGGCACTAATACACAGAAGCAGAAGAGTAGCGAAAAACGGGGATGGCCTGGTATCATTTATATTATGAATGACATCAGGTGGACGTAGGGAGGGTGGGACCTAATCACAAATAAGTTTAAACCCTGTCCAAGCGGAGTTGTGTAGAGCGTGAGCGTCTGGAGTCTCAACTAGCCATGGAGCGTGCATACCTAGGATGATGAACTGATCCTGGACCTGCTGAACTGACTGCAGACCCAACCCTTCCCACCCACGTCCACCTGACATCATTCACATGATGAATCCTTTGGCTTGCTGTTCTTCAGCTTCCGTGTATTATTGTGAAGAACAGAAAACAGGGTAGGCCTGGGAATAAGGCTAGGGTCAAACCACCGCTCGGGTCAACAGTGCGGCATTATAGCTCCAATCTTGACGCTGGACCTGGTTAACGCCCAGAACAATAACTTCAGTGTCCATAATCCCCTTGATATGCCGAAATGGCCCACTGTTTTAGTTCAGAATGTCGGATGCTTCATGTCAAGCATGCCCTTCCTCGTTGCTGGCCTAAGCCATCTCTCAAACCAACCAGGTCCTCTATCCAGGTCCTCAATTCCAGGTTCTTTCTGTTTTCAATTTTATGTGCAGCACACAAACAGAGGTGGGAGCAAGACGTGTATAATCACATCAATGTACCAGCTGTGAGGATACAGTGAGACCCACAGCGTAGCAAACTCAGCAAACTCAGCCTGTCAGGAAACTCAGAACCCTAACCAGGAATGGCTCAGTGTGGTATTGTTCTTTGCCATTCCTCCTCTTGTTTCAGCTGTACTGCAAGTGATCACAAAAGGTTGTTCCCAGGCCACTTTCTCTCTTGGGAACGAGGCTAGGAATGGGAGTTCCTCCTTCTTTTGTTCCCCTGGAATCAAAACAGGCATTGTCCTGCTGGAGTAATTACTGGTGTCATAGTAACAGGAGTCAGTCAGTAGCAGAGTAGTAGGTATGAATGAGTATATACCCAACTACCCATGAGTAATTTCAAGTTGGCCAGTGTCTACTGCCCCGGCCCCTCAGCCTGCCAGCAAAAGCTCTCTGCAGTCACATGTACATTACACTGCATCCAGTACAAGATTCAACCAGCCCTGACACTGGTTAGCAACCATGACCAGGCTTGATGTTTGTGGTAAATACCCTGCATACCACGTGCTGCTAATGATTATCCTGTGTATCATATGGGTGAGCGGAATTGGTTCTGTCCATCCGTCGTCCATCCATCCATCTGTAACCCTTCATCCTTTCTACTCGGTGATTTGGAGGCTTTATAAATTTTTATGCAAGACGTTAAGGATGAAATGTTTTGTATCTCAGTTATGTGTGCCTGGTAGAACACGAACTAGTTGTCATCATTTTTATTATCCATGTCCTCCACCATTTTCAACATGCCAATCAGTCATGCCCACAGCTTGGATACGGCCATACATGAGCACAGTGCACGAGATAGTTTGTGTCACACACTAGGCAAGTGTACCCAGACCCTGACACTGACAGAAGGCCCAGTGATGACATGTGAGAGGGTAGTGGGCGGGAGCCGGGAGGGCGGCATTGCAGAATGACTTCCTCATGCTTGATGGTGTACCTGGGAGCCTCGTCTTAGGCAATGTCTTGCTGCTGTTGACCTTGCTCACACACCATGCTGCTTACACCTCAGATGACTGATTATCAATGTGCACACTCATTCCCACTGTGAATGTATTCTGCATTGTGATGGCTCCATTTCCTGTGGTATGTTCTCGATTGCACATGATGCAACTCCCCATGTGGCAGTCCGCTGTCTGTAGGGTTGCAGCCACAGCACTGAGATGTCGAGATTTCACACAGGATATATTCTACTTAATTTTTGTGGTTTGTGTTTAATTACTCACAATTAGAGCTGATTTGTTTGTGGGCACCTAACTGTTCTTAGTGCTACTCAAGTGACCCTCAACGAATCAGACGTCTCAGAATCGATCACATGACGGAGCATTAAATCGCTTAATGCACACTTTAGTGTGTAGATAATGCACACTTTTCAAAGATCAAAGGCTGTATCGGGTCAGTGAGTTGCACTAAGTAGTTTAGATACCAGTTTGCAGTGTATTACGGGCACTCGGGCAATCTAGTTAACGGTCTCGGGCGGATAATGCACTCGCCTTCGGCTCGTGCATTATCTCACCCTCGACCGTTAACTAGATTGCCCTCGTGCACTAAAACCCGTGCAAAGTGGTATCTAAATGTTACTTAGAGGCCCAGTGGGTACCTTCAGCACCATGATCAGAGTACTTGTTTTGGAACGATTGACTGGACAAACTTCTCACATAGAATGCTATCAACCCCCCCCCCCCCCCCCCCCCCCCCCCCCCCCCCCCCCCCACACACACACACACACACACACACACACACACAACATTCATGTGTGTGTTTCCTCCAGGTGTTGCTGGCAGTTCCCCTGGTAACGGCTCTCTGTGATCTCATCTACACCATCACCCAGAGGAATAACAATGAGGCCGAGTTCCATTACCTCTCTCCTGCCATCCTCACAGTAACCATGGTAATGTGTGGGGAGGGAAAAGGGAAATAGTCCACCTGTAGCTTCATTGAATTTGTGTACCCTCTGCACCTCCACACAGTCAGACACCCAGCTCACACACCCTCACACACCCTTGCACTCCCTGCTTACTTCTCTCTCCCTCCCACAGGTGATGGCAGCCTTTCTTCTGCACCACGAGCGTCAGCTAGGTTTCCGTTCCTCCGCTATCTTCTTCCTCTTCTGGCTTTGGCATGGTCATCTATGGCTCCTTGAAGTTGAGAACACTGATCCTCATCGCTATGGACGAAGTGAGTGTGATGGTGTGTGCATGTGTCAGGGCTCAATATAATTTTTCAAGTGCACCTTCCATTATGACAAACCATAAACTGAAATGACAGACCACTCAGATCTGCCATAGATATTACCAGCACTATCAAATGCCCCCCCCCCCCCCCCCCCCCCCCCCCCCCAACCCAGTAAATGATAAATTTTTCCAATGAAAGATAACTTTGTCATTGTATGCACAATGCGAAAAATAACTTACTGTACATGTGCAGTTTTTGACAGTACACAGATTACGTCATCTATAGTCGCGCGCGTGGCCGCGGGCCAGACATCGCGCGAGATCAAGACGAAGTATGCTAACAACACGGAACGAAAAAATTTGTAGCGAGCAGATCTTCTTCAAGGCATGGAGCGAAGGTACGTCCGACCGGACAGAGGGCCAGTAGCGTCCTCGATCATGCCACCAGGTCCCTCCACAACGCCTGACTGGCCCAGAACAAATGGTTAAAGCACCGGGTTCTAGCACACAGACCCCACTCTCAAGCGCAGACTTGTACTCCATGTTGCACTGCCACTGCCACCGTTCAAATGTTTTCACACTGGCTTGGTGCTTTGCCATTTTGACAGGCACGCGTTAAGAATGGGCGGTCATCTAACACGCATGCGCGGATTTTGACCGAATGACCGACTGTTATGAGCCCTGTGTGTGTGTGTGTGTGTGTGTGTGTGTGTGATGGTGTGTGATGATGTGTGTTGGTGTATGGTTGCACATGTTTGTATGTGACACATGTTGCTGGTGCGTATGGGCACAGGTGAGGGGGAGCTAATTACTTGCTGGACAGCAAGTATTTGTTTTCTGATGTTTGCAGCCTGTTGGTAATTGATATTCACAACATACCAGTAAGTACGGTTGGTAAACAAGTCATGAATGTTGAAAAAGATGAACGCAAGATGTGCTACATGTGCA